>CM052711.1:42172185-42209127 GCA_028551405.1 Uromys caudimaculatus
CTCCCTCCCTCCCTCCCTCCCTCCCTCCCTCCCTCCCTCCCTCCCTTCCTCTCTTTCTCGCTCTCTCTCTCTCTCAAAATTATTAATTAATTTATTTACATGAAAAATTCTGTTCCCTCCCTGTCTCCCCCTTGGAGAGTTCTTTCCCCATACCCCTTCCCCTTAAGCCCACCCCCATATTCCCCCACCCTGGGGCATCATCATGTCTCTACAGGGTTAGGCCCATCCTTTCCTTCTGAGGCCAGGCAAGGCAGTCCACGTATGTTCTTCGGTTGGTGACTCAGTCTCTGGGAGCAGGTTAGTTGACACTGTTGGGCTTCCTATGGGGTTGACATCATCTTCAGTTCCTTTAGCCCTTCTCCTAACTCTTCCATACTGGTTCCCATCCCTATCCAGTGCTTGGCTGTGAGTATCTGCATCTGCCTCAGTCAACTGCTGGTAGAGCCTCTCAGAGGACTGCCGTACTAGGCTACTGTCCAAGCACAACATAACATCAATAATAGTGTTAGAAATTTTGCCCACTCATGGGATGGATACTAAGTTGGACCTGTCATTGATTCCTTCAGTCTATGCTCCATTTTTCTTCCTGAATTTTTTTTAGACAGGAGCAATTTTGGGTTGAAAATTTAATAGGTAGGGTGATGTCCCCATCCCTCTATTGGGGGGGCCTGTCACTCATATAATCATAGAATATATTTTAAGGCATTATTTAATTTACCTATCTAAAAATTTGTGACGTAATCTTTAATTTCAGAGAAACAAAAAGAAAACTAAAAAATTAAATAACTTTTAAAAGAACTTTCACTATAACTACGTATATATATATATATATATATATATATATATATATATATATATATATATATGAAGAATAAGGTTTTATTTCTTCATCTTGTAACCAAACTATTACTTACAAATATAAAATTTAAAAATGTAACAATGATTCTAAATATATTCAAACAATTCTCAGTAAAATATGTTTTTAGATATATATTATGGTTTACAGAGTTATATTCAAAGTCAAAACTTAAATTTCTCTTTATATTTTCTTAAATGAAACATTGCAATTTTTCTTATACTTGATTATTTGTTTGTTTACTTTTTTAATCTTTAACATTCAAATGATGGTTTGTATATATTAAAATAATTATTATGTATGTGTTTTTAAAATATGATGCTGAATATTATTTAATATAGAGGAAGATGGAAAAGTAGGTCAAGCAGGAATCACGTTTCTTCTATACATTTTTGGAGAATACTTGGAAGATTCTGATTTACTTTGCCCTATGTGACCATAAAAATTTCAGTCACAGAACTGTGATAGCAAATAAGTAAATAAATAAATGAACTGTCTATATACTGTAAGAAACATTTTGCTATTCAAATGAAAAACTCAATCCCATTTCAGTAAGCAGAAAGAATCAATAATATCATAAGAGATGGATGAATAATACTGACTAGAGAGATGATCGTATACAAGAGTCTCAATATGCTTGATGTTATTCTGAGGGAAATTCTAGAGCATAATTAATACTTCTTAGTCTATATAATGTTACATGTATGTGTTCTTTAGTATATAGGTAATTTTTGCTGATATTAATGCTTCCTGAAAAATATTTTTTAATATATTCATCCTGATCATTAGAATATAATTTACAAAAGGAATGATATTCTAATTTTTATTTTATTTTATGTGTGAGTTCTATAAATGTATTTCTGGCACCAAGGCAATGTGTGGTGTCTAGTGACACCCTGAAAGTAGAATTATCAATAGTTGTGATCCACCATCTGGGTGATGAAAAACAAACACGTCCTCTGAAAGATCATCATGCTCTCTAAATTACTGACATATCTCTTCAGCCTGGTTTATATATGTGTGTGTGTGTGTGTGTGTGTGTGTACACACATACATACATATATATATATATATATATATATACATATATATATATAACGAATATAAAAGATTTTCAAATGACATGCTCATATTAGAAAATTCAGTATGCAGGTCAGTAATGGTAAAATTTAGAACATTGATCCAGTTCACTTATAATTTAACGTTGCTTAAATTAAACCAATATGCTTATATATTTGTCTTGAAAAAAATCTATTAGTACATGTGCACTTAACATATAGGTTTTGTTATTCAGAGATAAGGCACTGCATAATATGTATGAGCAGATGCTAAAAATAAACTTTCCATTATCTTCAGTCTTCTATATTATTGGAATATTTTCTTTGGAAAAAATAACCTTTAACCTTTTCAGTGTTAATTATTTCTTAGTATAGCTTCAGACATCGCAACCTTCTATTGCCTAGACAGCAATGAAGGTTGCTGTGAGATACTTTCCCCAAACAAATTATAGTGAATGTGGTGTCAAATGTTAACAAAACAATTAACAACAACAACAACAACAACTACAAAAAGCAAAACAAAATTAAAACAAAGCCCAAGCTACATTCCTACAGTCTGGTCAGAAAGTGGATATTAGTTTCTCTCACCAGAAAATGAAAACTCTGTAAGGTAATGTGTGCGTTGACAGCTAGGTTTAATCATCTAATATGTATGACTGCATAGACAAATTTACTGCAAAGCATAGTATTGCCAATAAATATATATAAATTTCACTGCCAATATAAAGAAAATGAGAAATATAATATCCCTGGAAGTAATATAAGAATGTAAAGCCCATTGTTAACTACTGAGTTTTGAAAGATTACCAAATCTCTTTAACTAGGTGGGAGTTTATGCTATTTCACTCTAACCCAGTCTCTCTCTTTCATTTCCAGCTCAGCTCGTTAAAAGCTTTACTGCAAGTGAGTAAAGTGAGACTAACATGAGGGAGTTCCTCCTCCCCTTACCTCCTAATCAAATATTATTTGTTATCATGAGGGAAATGTAGAAGGTTAGTGTTTCTCATTCTTCCCAACTTAAGGCAAAAGGATCTTGACTTTTTCTACACTGATGAGTTTAATCAAGTGTCTTCTGTTAAACCATTTCATAAATTACTTGAGTTTTCTTCTGCATATCCAGGTTGAGAGCACAAATGATGCTCAGCTAATGATAGGGCCACTTCAAAATAATAGAGTAATCATTGAAAATATGTCAATATTATGTTGAATTTGACCAAATCTAAACATTGTGACTTAGCTGTAATTTCTATACAGAACCTAATGCTGACCCTGGTGATCTCTGATTTCTGCTAATTGCAAAAGCAGGAATGCCACATTATCAATAGTGTGGTAAATATAAAATGGTACAAATGATTGAGGACTACTACAGAAAACCATAACCTCTCAGGAAAAGTGATTGTTGGGTGTTCAGTAATAATTGGTACACCAACAAAAAAAATCATATTCCTAAGGTTTAAAGAAAATTAAGGAAAATGAAGTAGAAATAAAAGAGACAGAAGACCAAGATGCATTTCACTAGATAGTGTCTTAAAGACAGATAAGGGAAGCTGAAGTTATGAAAATTTAACAGTAGAATACCTTAAACTTTGCCTGAAAAAAGATGACACCAGTTAACATGCCAACGCAGGTATGAGAAATTTGACAAGGTCTCACTCCTAAATAAAGAGAGATATAGGTAATAAGAGGGGAGAAAAACGTATCTATGAGTATACTTTATCTAATATCAAAATGTCAGCCCTGAACACATCTACATAGTAGAGACAATAAACTCTGTCTCTCAAAAGGATATAAATACAGTACTTGTCTTAGTTGTTTTATAGTTTTGAAGAGTCATCATGAGCATAGTCACTCATATACAAAATTATTTGTAGCTTATATACCATTGTTATCACAGCAGGAACCATGCCAGCATCCAGAAAGACAGGTTGCTGGAGGGTTAGCTGAGAGTTCTACATACAAATCCAAAAGCAGCAGGAAGAAAAAAGACTCTGACTTGCTTAGGCTTCTGAAATACCAAAGTTCACCCACAGATAAATTTTCTTCAGCAAAGATACACCTTCT
Source organism: Uromys caudimaculatus (assembly GCA_028551405.1). NCBI lineage: Eukaryota > Metazoa > Chordata > Mammalia > Rodentia > Muridae > Uromys > Uromys caudimaculatus. The sequence goes on from CM052711.1 coordinate 42,176,161, forward strand.
AATCCTTCTCAAGTAGTGCCACTCCTAGGTGACCAAGCATTCAAATCTATGAGCTTATGAGAGCCATTCCTACTCAAACTACCGCATTCTACTGTAAGACCCCTGCAGACTTATAGTAACTTCATAATGCATAAATTCATTCAGTCAATTTAAACTCTATAGTCTATAACAGTCTCAACAATATTTCAAAGTTCAAAGTAGATCTCCCTTCAGGTTTACACAAGCATGGGAGAAGATCAGCATGTCTCCTTCTCTATGAACACTGCACAGTCCTCAAGTCTCCCAGGAGATCTGCTGCATCCAGTGCAACAGGTAGGATACCAGCCCAAATACCTGCAGCAGCTGGGAACCCCGAAGGTGCCCAGTGGATGGGGGACTGTTCCCCTCTAAGTGAAGACCATCTGTCTTCAGGCCTGTATCTGAGCTAGGGCAGATCTGTGTCTGCCCCTCTCAAAATCTCATAGTCTACAAGCCTCCCTAGAGATCTGCTGCAGCTAGGGTCACTGATTTCCCACGAGAACTGCTGCAACCCACGGACACAAGAGGTAGGCACCAGACACAGACATCGCTGCCAACTAACAACAGAGATAACCAGATGGGGAGAGGCAAGTTCAAGATCACAAGGAACAATAGCCAATATACTTTGACAGCATCAGAGCCCAGCTCTCCCAACACAGCAAGACCTGGATATTCCAACACACCTGAAAATCAGAAAACTGACCTAAAATCCCATCTTATGAAGATAATAGAGACCTTTAAGGAAGATATAAATAACTCACTTAAAGAAATAAAGGAAAACACAGTTAAACTGGTAGAAGCCCTTAAAGAGGAAACAAATAAATCCCTCAAAGAAATACAAGATAATACAATCAAACAGGTGGAGTAATTGAACAAAGCAGTCTAAGACCTAAAAATGGAAGTAAAAGCAATAAAGAAATCACAAATAGAGGCAACTCTGGAAATAGAAAGCCTAGGAAAAAGGCCAGGAATTACAGAACAGAATACAAGAAATGAAAAAACAGAATCTCAGGCTTGGAAAATATCATAGAAGATATTGACACAACAGTCAAAGAAAATACAGAGCATAAAACCTGCTAAGCCAAAATATCCAGGAAATCTAGTACACAATGTAAAGAGCAAATGGAAAGATAATAGGAATAGAAGAGATCAATATTCCCAGATCAAGGGACCAGAAAACATCTTCAACAAAATCATAGAAGAAAATGTCCCCAACCTAAAGAAAGAGATGACCATAAATGTACATAAAGCCTATAGAACACCAAATATATTGCAACAGAAAAATTCTTCTAATACATAATAATCAAAACACTAAATGCACAGAACAAAGAAAGACTACTAATAGTTGTAAGGGAAAAGGCCAAGTAACATGTAAAGACAGACCTCTCAGAATTATACCAGATCTCTCAACAGAGACAACAAAATTCTTAAGATCCTGGACATCTGTCAAACAGACCCTAAGAGAATACAAATGCTAGCCCAGGCTACTCTCCCCAGCAAAACTCAAAAATCTTAGATGGAGAAAACAAACTATTTAATAACAAAACCGAATTTAAACAATATATATCAACTAATCCATCCCTACAGAGGATTCTAAAAGGAAAACTCTAAAACAAGGAGAATTTCTACATCAAAGAAATAACAAGAATTTAATTATCTTTCAACAAGCCCAAACACACACACACACACACACACACACACACACACACACACACACACAGAGTCCCCTCTCTATTCTCCTCTCTATTCTCCTCTCTCTCTCTCTCTCTCTCTCTCTCTCTCTCTCTCTCTCATACATACACATGCACATACATACACACACACAAACACACACACACAATTCCACCTCCAACAGTGAATATAACAGATACTAACAATCATATGTCTTTAATATATGTCAACATCAATCGAGTCAATTCCCTAATAAAAAGACATAAGCTAACAGAATGGTTAAGCAAGCAAAATCCAGAATTTTGCTGCATTCAAGAAGCACACCTCAATGACAAAGACAGAAACTACCTCAGAGTAAAGGGCTGGGAAAAGTTTTCTAGAAAATGGTCCAAAGAATCAGGTGGGAGATGCCATTGTAATATCCACCAAAATAGACTTTCAACCAAAAGTTATCAAATGCGATCGGAAGGACACTTCACATTCATGAAAGAAAACATCCACCAAGCTGAAATCTCAATTCAGAATGTCTATGTACCAAATTCAATGGCATCCACATTCATAAAAGAAAATTTAGTAAATTTCAAAACACGCATTGAACCTCATGATAATAGTGGGAGACTTCAATACCTCACAGGTCATTGAAACAGAAACTAAACAGAGACACAGTGAAACTAATAGAAGTTATGACCCAATTGGATTTAACAGATACATACAGAACATTTCACTCTAAAACAAAGATTATACCTTCTTTGCAGCACCTCATGGAACCTTCTCCCAAATTGACCATATAATCAGTTACAGAACAATCCTCAACACGTACAGGAAGTTTGAAATAATCCCATGCATTCTATCAGATCACCATGGATAAAGGCTAGACTTCAATAACAACAAAACCATAGAAAGCCCACAATCCATGGAAACTGAAATACTCTCTACTCAATGATAAATTCATCAGTGAAGAAATAAAGAAAGTAATTAAAGACTCTATAGAATTCAGTGAAAATGAAGATACAGCATACCCAAACTTAAGGGACACAATGAAAGTAGTGCTAAGAGAAAAATCCATAACACTAAGTGCCCTTGTAAAGAAATTGGAGAGATCCTACACTAGCAACTTATCAGCATGCCTGAAAGACAAACACAAAGAAGTAAACACACCCAAGAGGAGTAGATGGCAAGCAATAACCAGCCAGGGCTGAAATCAACCAAGTAGAAATAAAGAGAACTGTACAACGAATCAACAAACCAGGAGCTGGTTCTTTGGAAAAATAAACAAGATATATTAACCTTTATTCAAACTACCTAAAGGACACACAGACAGTATTCAAATTAACAACACCAGATTTTTAAGATCAATTTTGCTAATGAATATTGATGCAAAAATAATCAATAAAATTCTGGCAAATCTAATCCAACAACATGTCAAAACCATCATTCACCATGCTCAAGTAGGCTTCGTCCAAGTGAAGCAGGGATTGTTCAATATATGAAAATGTATTAACATAATCCACTATATCAGAAAAGTCTAAGAAAAAAATCACATGATCATCTCATTAAATGCTGAAAAATCATTTAACAAAATATAACACCCCTTCATATTAAAAGTATTGGAGAAATCAGGGATTCATTGCACTTACCTAAACATAATAAAATCAGTATCCAGCAAACCATCAGTCAATATCAAATATATATGTATATATATATATATATATATATATATATATATATATATATAGAGAGAGAGAGAGAGAGAGAGAGAGAGAGAGAGAGAGATACTGAAACAATCTCAGTAAAATCAGGCAAGGCTGCCCACTCTCTCCATATCTATTCAATATATTCAGATCAATAAGACAACAAAAGGAGATCAAAGGGATACAAATTGGAAAAAGAAATCAAAGTGTCACTATTTGTGGATGATAATGATATTATACATAAGAGACCCCAAAAAAATCTACCAGAAAACTTCTACAACTGATAAACAACTTCAGGAACATGACTGGATATAAAATTAAGCCGAACAAATCAATAGCCTTCCTTCATACAAATGATAAATAGGCTGAGAAAGACATTAGAGAAACAACACCTTTCACAATAGCCACAATTAGTATATCTTGATATAACTCTTACCAAGCAGTGAAAGATCTGTACGACAAGAACTTCAAATCCCTGAAAAAAAGTAATCAAAGAAGACCTCAGAAGATGGAAGGATGACCCCTGCTCATGGATTGGTAGGATTAACATAGTAAAAATGGCAGTCCTACCAAAAGACATCTATAGGTTCAACACAGATCCATCAAGATTCCAACAGAGTTCTTCACAAACATGGAAAGAGCAATTCTCAATTTCATAAGGAAACTTAAAAATCATAAAATTGTGAAAACAATTCTTAAAATAAATTAAATTAAATTAAATTAAAAAAATAAAAATAATATAAAACAATAAAAAAATAAAAATAAACGATTATCTAGGTGTATTCCTACACAAATCATGACAAAGGAGCAATTTAGGGTGGAAAGGGGATATTCAGCTTATACTTCCACATTGCTGTTCATCACCAAAGGGAGTCAGGAGAGGAACTCACACAGTGTAGTAACTTGGAGGCAAGAACTGATGCAGAGGCCATGGAAGGGTGTTACTTACTGGCTTGCTTCCCCTGGCTTGATTAGCTCCCTTTCTTACAGAACCCAGGACTCCCAGCCCAGGGATGGCACCACTCACAGTGGTAACTCCCACCCTTGATCACTAATTGAGAAAATGCCTTATAGCTGGATCGCATGGAGGAATTTCCTCAAGAGAGGCTCCTTTCTCTGTGATAACGCCAGCTTGTGTTAAGTTCACACACAAAACCATCCAATAAAACTGACCCATTCTCAACTTGAAATACAAACACATCACTATTAGACCTCAATACTTTCTAATTAGTCACCAAGATCTAAATAATATTAAAAGTCCCACAGTCTTTACAAATTCTTACATATTAAAATTTTAAGCCCTTTAAAATATAAAATCTCTTTTGAAATACACAGTGTTTTTACAATTCGAAGTCTCATGGTACTGGCATCTCCAAAACACTGCTGCTTTATGCTGCAACTGGACTGCATTTTAAAAGCCTCCCATAGGCTCTTTTCATGGTGCTGAGCTTCAACTTCTCTGCATGACCCCTTCAGTCCTGGGCCTTCAACTGCCACTGGGGCTGCACCTTCACCAATGGCCTCTCCTGGTCTCTCACAGGGCCAAGCATCACCTGCTACCCCTTTATGTTTCAGAACCTTTACCACCTGTGTGACTCTTATACATTACCAAGTCTGACCGCCAGCAAGAGGGACGACCATGGCTTCCTCTGGAACACAGCTCTCAGAAAACACTTCCCAGAAGGTTTCACCTTAGTGATACTTGTCTCTTCTTAATCACTGCTAATTTCTTAACTCCAGCTAACCAGGATCAATCGTCCCAGTAATGTAAAGGTTTCACTTTACTAGTTCTAGTATCTTGTTAATCATAGCTGATTCTTCAGCCCCAGATAACCAAAACCCACAGAATCTTCACAGTCCAAATAACAATGACCCTGATAAGAGTCTTTAATCTTCCCTTTGAAATTTCACAAGCCAGGCCTCCACCCTTTGCATGTTCTCCACATTATCTTCCAAGCCTCTACAGAACATCCTACAGAGCTCTTAATATCCCAATGGCTCTTCTAACTCAATGTTCCAAAGTCTTTCCATGGTCCTCCCAAATACATGGTCAGGCTGTCAAAGGAATAGCCCACTTCTGGTCCTAGTTTGTCTTAGGGTTTGTATTCCTGCACAAGAACATCAGGACCAAGAAGCAAATTGGGGAGGAAAGGAGATATTCAGCTTATACTTCCATGTTGTTCATCATGAAAGGAAGTCAGGACAGGAACTCATATAAGGCAGGAACTTGTAGGCAGGAGCTGATGCAGAGGTCATGGAAGAGTTCTGCTTACTGGATTGTTTCCCCTGGCTTGCTCAGCTTGCTTTCTTATAGAATTCAGGACAACAAGCCCAGGGATGGCACCACCCACAAGGGGCCCTCCCCCCTTGATCACTAATTGAGAAAATGCCTTACAGCTGGATCTCATGGAGGCATTTCCTCAAGGGAGGCCCATTTCTCTATGATAACTCCAGCTTGTGTCAACTTGACATACAAAATCATCCAGTACACCATCCTTGACTTCAAGCTGTTCTACAGAGCAGTAGTGATAAAAACCACATGGTATTGGTATAGAAACAGGTTGATAAATGGAATAGAATTAAAGACCCAGAAATAAAACTACATGCTTATAGACAATTGATCTTTGACAAAAAAGGCAAAAACATACAATGGAAAAAAGAAAGTATTTTCAATAAATGGTGCTTGTCTCTCTAGCAGTCTGTATGTAGAAAAATGAAAAGAGATCCATATTTTTCTCCTTGCACAAAGCTCAAGTCTAAATGGATCAAGGACCTTAACATAAAACTAAATACACTAAATTGAATAGATGAGAAAATGGGAAAAGGCCTCCAACTCTTTGGCACAGGGGGAAATTTCCTGAGAACTCCAGTGGCTCAATAATTGATAATTGGGACCTCAAGAAAATGGAAAGATTCTGTAAGGCAGAAGACACAGTCAATAGGACAAATAGGCAACTAACAGATTGGGGAAAAAAAAATCTTTGATAACCCAACATCCAATAGAAGGCTAATATCAAAAATACATAAAGAACTCAAGAAACTTACCTCAAAAAAAAAAAAAAAAAAACGAGCCCAATTTAAAAATGAGGTTCACGATGGCCATCAGGGAGAGAGGAGAGGCCCTTGGGCCTGAGGCTGTTAGAGGCCCCAGTAAAGGGGAATGTCAAGGTGGGAATAAGGTGATGGGTGGGCGGGTGGGTGGGAGGGGGAATTCCCTCATAGAGGCAGGGATGGGGAGGGGATAGGGGACTTCCAAAGAGGAGACCCAGAAAAGGGGAAACATTGAAAATGTAAATAAAGTATCAAAAATAAATAAAAATAAAAATAAGGTTCAGAGCTAAAGAGAGAATTCAATACAGAGGAATCTCGAATGGCTGAGAAGCACCAAATGAAATGTGCAAAGTCCGTAGTCATCAGAGAAATGAAAATCAAAACAACCCTGAGATTACATCTTACACCAATCAGAATGGCTCAGATCAAAAACTCAGGTGACAGCAAATGCTAGCAAGGATGTGGAAAAAGAGTAACACTTTTCCATTGTTGGTAGAATTGCAAACTGGTACAACTACTATGGAAATCAAACTGGCAGTACCTCAAAAATTGGAAATAATCCTATTTGAAGACCCATTTTTAACATTGTTGGGCATATACCCAAAAGTCGCCCCACCATACAGGGACATGTGCTCCACGATGTTCATAAGAGACTTATTTGTAATAGCCAGAAGATGGAAACAACCCAGATGTCCCTCCACAGAAGAATGGATACAGAAAATGTCATCCAGCTATTAAGGAAAAGGACATCATGAGTTTAGCAGGCAAATGTATAGGACTAGAAAATGTTATCCTGAGTGATGTAACCCGGACCCAAAAGGACATCCAAGGTATGTCCTCAATAATAAGTGGATATTAGCAAAAATGTGAAGAATACATGGGATACAACTCATAGAATTTAAGAAGTTTAAGAAGTAGAAAGACCAACTATGGATGTTTCAATCCCACTTAGAAGGTGTGAGAAAATAATCATTGGAGGCAGAGGGAGGGAGGGAATTGATTAGCAAAGGGGAGGGGAAAGGGAAAGGGGAACAGGATCAGGTATAGAGGAGGACAGTAGGAAAACCCAGAACAGTAGAATGAATAGGAGCATGCAACCTCAGAAGGAGAGAGTTGGTAAGACCCTCTAGAAAGTACCAGAGACCAGGGAGGTGAGATACCCTAAGGACTCAATGGGAGTGACCTTAGAGGAAATGCCCAACAGTGGGGAGAGGGAATTCAAAGAATCCACCTCCAGTCGATAGGGCCTCAAGAGGAGTGACAGTGTTACCAACCTACATTCAAAATTTCTGAACCCGAGTGTTCCTGTGTAAAAGAACTGCAGGGATAAAAATGGAGAAGAGACTGAAGGAGGGTGGCCGGTGACCAGCCCAACCATCTCATGGGGAGATACCAAGGCCTGGCTCTATCACTGATGCTATGGTGTGCTTACAAACAGGAGCCTTGCGTGGTTGTCTTCTGTGAGGCCCAACAAGCAGCTGACTGAGACTGATGCAGATACTTAGAACCAACCATTGGACTGAAGTCAGGGACCTCTGTGGTTGAATTAGGGGAAGGATGGAAGAAGCTGAAGAGGAGGAAGACCCTGTAGGAAGACCAGCAGTCTCAACTAAACCAGACCCAGCCACCCAGACACCGAGCCACCAACCAGGCAGGATACAGGAACTGGTCTGAGGCCCCTGACACATATATGGAACACTGCCTTGTCTGGCCTCAGTGGGAGAAGAGTGCCTAATCCTTGAGAGACTTGAGGCCCCAGGGAGACAGGAAGCCTAGAGGTGGGGGAGCATCCCCTCTGATACAAGGGCCAGGAGGAATGGGATGAGGAACTGTGGGAGAGGGGAATGGACGTAACAGCTGGATTGTAAATAATGATGATGATGATGACGATGACGATGACGATGACGATGACGATGAAGATGACAATGACGATGACGATGACGATGACGATGATGATGATGATAGAAACCTAAATGGATTTTGGACTAGCAGAGTAAAGGCCAGTGTATAAAATTCCAGGATTAACCACTCCTCCTGCACCCCCCACCCAGAGGAAGACAATGTATTCCGATGTGTACTGGGCAAATAAGGAGTGATTTAGATGGTATAGGAAACAGAAAGCATGAGAAAGGCTTGACTGCCCTACATTTTATAATATGTGTTTTAGAAAAATGTACCACTGCTACGAGACTGCTATAAAACTATGACATCACAGTAGTTCAAAGACAAAACTACATATATATTAAAAAATAGAGTTTTAGTAGTTAAATATTATAGGGGCATGGAAAAGATTAGAATTGTGAAGGTGACATTGAAACGATTGATTCAGGGTGACAATTCTTTGAAAGATAAGGTCTTTTATTATAACTTTGTGATGATTAATGTTGGCTGTTATCCTGACAAGTTCCACAAGCATTGAAGAGACCAGCCTCGAGTCTTCGTATGCCCAGGAGGTATTATCTGGACTTAATTGAGGTGGGTAGATCCTCCCCAATGTGGTACCCTCCCATAAGCTGGTGTTTTGAACCAAATAAAAGAGAGATTTTTTTTTTAAAAAAAAGACCAACTCAAAAAAAAGTTATGTCTCTCTACTTTTAATTAAGCAAAAATCCTTCATAGCTGTGCTCACAATATTTGAGCTTTAGTTAACTCCAGATATAGTCAAGTTGACAACTACAACTATCAAGTACTCATAGAAAAATATTTAAAATAATAAAATTTTAAATAAAAATCAAACTTTAATAGTTTAAAAATTACATTTCTGCTGTATAAATCACACAGACCATATACATAATGCACAATATTACAAAATTTTGTGGAATAAGTAAATTCATAAGTAGAAAAAATGTTTTCATAAATCTCTAACATCAAGTTAATTAAATTATTAAACCTATCCACATTTAGATGAGCAGCTCCTATTGGAATGCCTTCCAGATCTTCTTAATCATCCACAAGCCAAACTTAAAAGTCATATGGAAGTCCAAAACAAAAATATAAAAGTAAAAATTATTTAAAAATCAATTGCATTGAGTCACTAACTTACTGTGCTATCATGGGGTATACCCAGATGGAGCCTCCTCTTTATAAGAGGGTAATGGGACATGGGATAGAAAGACTGTAGCTATGAGGTGGGTACTAGGAGGAGATGGGGAAGTAGGATCAGGATGGAAATTGAATTAATTAATTAATAAGAAAAATAGAAAATAAAAAAATCAACTTCATTGATTCCTACATAATTTTAATATTTTAATTGCAGCTTCGCTAATTAAGATCATAGTGGCATTTTTGAAAACTCATGTTCAGAAATCAGTGAAATAGAGGAAAGCACCCAGAAATAGGCAAATAAATTCACTTATTAAATTTCAAATAAAAACTAGTTGATTAAAGAACATACCAAATGGGAAAATAGCCACAGAAATATTTGCCTGATAGAGCTAGTTTTACTCAGTTTTCGGAACTGAAGACATAAAATCCACTAGTACTATAATTGTAAGCTTCAGGGTATAGAAAAGCAATTGGAAATAGAGCCAGGCAAATTAATTCTGAGACGTACAAAACTGCAACTGAGAAATTATCAGGCTCTTTCTAAGTGTTTTCAAATGGATACCAGCTTCATTGCCCTCTTCCCTACTCACATCTGACTGGATTGCAACAATGACTAATGACGGGTCTCACAAAATTCAGGGAATCCATTCAATCTCAAGGAAGAAACAGAATAAAACAACAATTTCTGAAATTCAGGAATGATTTTATAAAATCAAATCATTAAATACCATAAAAGTTAAGATATTTACCAAATACATCAAAATAATTACAATCCATATGCAGAAAAATACCACTGAAAGTAGAATAAAATCCCTGTTATCCTTAACATGACTGCTCATGAACATAGTTATTATAAATAAAACTTCCAGATTTCAAAATAAATGTTACTGTAGACAAAAATACTCTAGTAATATAATGAAAAGGAAATTTGTACATCTTCACCGTAATAGAGGTTTCATTTATATGAAATTTCCAAATTTGGTAAAAATACATCTTAGAAAATGAAACAGAAGGAATATCAAACACAATTCTTCTGATATCATTATAAAAACTATAATCATATTTATAAAATTTCTGTGGCCTTCAAGGCTTCATTGATGAGGGCCTTGAACCATTCAAAGAATAATTGTTTCCAACTCTTAATAACTCTTCCAAAGAAGAGAACAAACACACAAAAATAAAGTGTATCCCCTTTAAGACAATGATATTAACAGCATTGTAGTGATAATGTTGACATTCTGAACATGGGTACTGAAGAATTTTTTTTCAGAAGGCTATAAATCTTTAAGTTAATGGCATCAACATTTCTCTGTGTTTTCATATATGAGTGTGTGTAGCTCAAAAAGTTTAAATGGATGGTCTAAGATGTGAAAAAAAATTCTTAACACTGCCTAAGGCTTAGAAAAATCTATAAAAGTCTGAATTCAAACCAAAGAAAGTAACAGGAGACCTGACATGTTCCAAAATCTACATGAACTTAGATGATAAACTGTCAAACAAAGAACAGAAAGTCTCAAAAGTTATACTTGAAATAATACAACCATAAAATTTATATGAACCTAAACTTTTTGATTTCAGTATCAACATCTGCATGCAGTAGACTAAGAATTTGGAATCTAGTTATGAACACACCTTTTGATGAGTATCATATCACTAATACACATAGCTGTTGTACACATGAAAAATCTAATTATTGCAAATGCTTACAAAAAACAATTCCAACTTCGGTTTTGACATCTGGCTTTCACTAATTAATAAATCACTGAAGAAAGAATAGATGCTAGTTAATGATTAACAACCAAATGATTTTAATACCATAGTTCACAACAAATCTATTTTTGCCATAATGATTATAGAAATTCATATTTTTCTCTCTTATTCCATATAGATATTTATTTCTTATTCATACAAAAGTCATGTCCTAGAATTCTGGAGACAATAAACTGCACAAAGTTGTTTATTAAAAATGAAATTATAAATTTAATCACATATTTTAAAATATCTAATGTAAATATTTCAGTAGAATAGGAGTAAAGTGCATATTTATTCATGTATCATGAATATATATTTGTTACTATGCTTTTCAAAAGTACAAGCATCAAATGAAAGTCAGAAAAAGATTCATGTCATAATATTGATGTGTTCATAGTCGAAAAATAGTTATCAATCTAAAGAATCAACTCTAACAAAATATTATGTGTTACAAAATGAGATATAACTGTTTGGATTAAACAGTATAGGCTACACAGTCCAGCAATAGTTGTCAGCATGGCTGAATGTTTGCTAACTGGTAACTACTCAGTCCAGCAACAATAATTACAGCACTAGGGTAGATTTCATCACGAGCAAGAAGTCAAGGCATATAAATAAACAGCATTGCTTTTTCCTGAAGTATCTTTGCATATGGGCTGCCATTAGAAGATTCTGCCCATGCTGAAAGAGTGTCTTCCTGATCTTGTAAAGTCTCCTGGAAATTCCCTCACAGAGGGAAACAAATGTATCTTAGTTCATGAAAGTCCACCAATCTTGACAATCCCATAAAACCACCATGGAATTCCTCTAGCAATTGTCCAGTGAAGGGAAAATAACTTTAAGAGAAATATTAATATGTTACTAGTACTGTAATACATTGTTTCATTTACATGGAAGTAAAACATATTGGAAATGATGTAATACTTTAATTCAAGATTTTCTGGTTAAACCACATCTTATTCCTATAGAATCCTATACCATGGCTGTGATATTACTGAAATCCAGAGAACTCTGTGAAAAGGGGAAAAATTAGAATGTTTGACAGAATAAAGCTAAAAAATATAAAAATTACAATGGATTATTCTTTGTAAAATAAAACACAGTGAAGGGAGATCACAAAATAATTTTAAAAAGGTATATATATAGCCCATAATATGTGCAAAGTAGTAGACTATCTACACAGGAAATACTCATTCAACATCTAATGGTTATATAATTTTCAATGAAATTCCAATTTATAAACAGTATTTTACAGATTACAGCACTTTGTCAGATAGGTAACTGGCAAAAAAAATGTAATTGATTTTTTTCTCTAATTATGAGTTTTCTTCTATATTGTCTTAGGGTTTCCATTACAGAGAAGAGACGCCATGATCAAGGGAACTCTTTTAAGGGATGACATTTAATTGGGGCTGGTTTACTGGTTCTGAGGTTCAGTCTATTATCATCAGTCAAGCATGCTACTTGAGGTCCTGAGAATTATACATCTTGTTCTGAAGGCCATTAGAAGACTGACTTCCAGGCAGCTAAGAGGAGGTTCTCAAAGCCCAAGGTCCACAGTGACACACTTCCTCCAGCAAAGCCATATCTACTCCAACAAGGCCATTCTTCTAAAAGGGCCAAGCATATTCAAACCGCTACATATACCAAAGCTTTTTTGTTCTTTCCTGCGCCTACAGGTTTCAGCTTATTTCCCATGTTCTCCTCCTCCAGGTTCAACTTATCAAGTCTTATGTTGAGGGACTTGATCTATTTGTATTTAAGTTTTGTGAAGGTGAGAGATAAAATCTAGCTTCATTATTATACATGAGGCTATCCATTTCATCCAGCACCATTTGTTAAGAATGTTGTTTCATTCCTCCTGACTAGCTTTTACAGTGCTGGACTGTGTTATCCACATTATTGGAGCAGAAAAGAAAGCATCAGTCTTATTAAACTGCCAACCTTGTGAGCTACTATGAACATCTGAAAAGATTTGCCCACTTGTGAAATAATGGGAAAAAATCTATTTGACTATTGGATTTAAGACCCCTTTTAAAAATGGAAATAGGTATATGGGTTTTGTCATTCAAGAACCTGTAGATAGACTTCTCATAATATCCAAAGATTAGTGAAACCCACAAATCCCATCAGATACACATTTCATAATTCAATGATTTTAGCTTTTTATCATTTGACCAAGCCTGCTCAGTCAGTCAACAGGTTCTCCAGTGCAGGAGTGAGGATTAAAAAGAAGACAATTAGATAATACTGCAGCATGGCCTCAGTCAATTCTAAGACTGAAGGCAGGTTTATATTTTCCCAATCTGCTTTTATAACATTTTAATTACATGTAAGCAATAAAGTCAGTTCTAGGTTGAGGAACAAGCAATACAAGAAACATAAATAGTCAAGGAATGAGCAAGGCGATAAACAAAGTCCTGAGATCACTCCCCTTGATCACATCCTTGATCAGTGTTTCTAAAGGCTTATCAGAATGATGGAGATATCTTAGCCTACTTCCCTGTCCTAGCCCAAAGTCATATTCATGCCTGATGCCTACTTCTTTGTTCTACCCTAAAATCAGATTCCTGCCTGAACTTACTTCCCTGTTCTAGCCTAAAATTAGATTCCGGCCTGAACTTACTTCTTGGTCTTTGGCCTAATGTCTGAATTCTGTTGGTTTGTCCTTGGTCAAATATCAGGTTCTTGCTAAGCAGGCCCAAAAGGCTCTCCACAAACATTTGTTTTTAAGGTTTAGTTTCTGTTTTAATTTTTTAAATTAATGTGTACACCATTTTAGCCTTTTCCCTTCCAAGTTTTAGTTGATATATATATATATATATATATATATATATATATGTATGTATACATATGCATAAAAGAACTAAGTAACACATATATATGCATGTATTATATATATTAATATATATTAAAATATAAAATATTTTGCCTTTTCTCCTTCTAAGTTTTAGATATACATTATATATATTAAAGACTATATATGTGTGTGTGTATGTAAAATGTATACACAGCTATCTATTCAGTGTGTTATATATACTCTATGGAATACTTTGAGATGAAGGAAAAATAAAAGCATTATATTTGTAAGTACACAGATGAAACTACGAAATAGTATAATGAGTGTTCTATAAAGACAGGTACCTCATATTCTCTATCACCTGTGGTTCCTAGTTCCAGATCTTCAGATTTGAGTATATAAATTGGAGTAACCTTAAAACCAGGAAAGTAAACTGAGGACAATGGCAGGACACCAGCTAAGCTTCCTTTTGTAGTAGATGACAAACAACAGAGACTATCAACATAGGTACAGTAAATTAATGACCCCAGAGTGCTCCGTCCTCAATGTAATGGTATATCAGATCTGATTCTCCTAAAATTCATGGATCCTTGCAGAAGAGGGAGTTGAAAGATGGTGAGAGCCAGGCGTGGTATCTCACTACAAGTAAACACTGTTTTCCAGACTCAATATAGCAGTTGCCCATATGCTTTCACATTGATTGCAAGAGCATGAAAACCCTTTGCAAATTAGTGTTAGGCTCAGTCTCAGAGTGGAGAGGCAAGGTGGGCCAAATGTCTCACTTCTAGTTGAATAGCTATGTTAATTGATGCTGTCTAGAGAAGGACAAATTTTTTAAGAGTGTGACACCATTTGTAGGTTTAACACTTTCTAGAGGATAGTCACCCACTTAGTGGTATATAGGAAGCACTTTGGGTGAATATGATGAAGGAGGGATCAAGGTGATGTGAAAGGCGAGTCAAAGTTTTCAGAAGAGAATGATGAAAACCTCAGTTAATAGAAATATTTACTTTTTAAACAACTCATATATGATTATTTTATTTTATAGTAACTCCCCACTTTTTCTTTTCTAACTGTATTTGTGAGCCTCTTATTCCCTCTCAAATTATTTATGTAACTGAAATAATTCAGATCACATTTTCTACCATTCCCTCTCTACCTAAGTCTCAGGTTATATCATAGAAGAGGAGAGAGAAAAATTGTAAGAGCTAAAGTTCTATAATCCCTATTTTTATACAGAAAAAATCTTTTCATTATTGTTGCTATATTTTCATAGAATGGGGTGTGTGTGTGTGTGTGTGTGTGTGTGTGTGTGTGTGTGTGCTTTCATTAAATTCATCTCAAATGTTGGATAACTATGTTAAAAAATAATACAATTTTACTTCATTTAAACATAATATAAAGCCTTGCTGCACTTTGAAACTTCAATGGAGAACAATGTTTGGCAGACCATTCTGACACATCACTGATTGTATCCTGCTCTGCTTCTAGCATAACCTTTGTCATATTACCACAGCTGGAGTAATTGAGCAAACACCTGCTGCAACCAAAAAAGAATCAACGTGTTTCCATGAGACAAATTCATTGAGTTCTTCCCATCAGGTTTTGAATTAAACTAAGGAGAAATCAGAATTATTGCCTCAGCTGGCAACAATGAAACAGATTTTTTTTCTAATATATGGCAAAACCATTTGTAGAGCTTACAAAAAGCTCACTGTCATCCATCTTAGGATTTGATTTCTTTAAAATGCAGTTTCAATTCTGCACAGGACTGATGGTTCATGGAGAGTCAAGTCTTAGTGTCATAGATTCTGCAGGGCATGCTGAGTTGCCTATGATACTGACTCTCACATATAGAATCTCTAATAAATTTGCAGAATGTAAAACACTTCTCTTTACCAATCATACTTCTCACTTTGTTAAGTTAGATTGATCTCTTTTCTCTCTTCATAAATGTAAGTTTCAAGAGGAATGCCCTGAAATATAAAGAATTGGCAACAGATACTTATATTTACCTTTTAATGCTCTTAATTCTTTGTTTCATTGGTCATATTTTTGCATGCTAAACTTATATTTTGAGAATAGTCTCAAATGTATTTAAGAATTTCACATTTTATCTAAAGTATTCTCAGGGCATGTAAAACTATGTTTAATCCTATGTCTCACTCTTTCACATTTGTGATCAAAATTTATCCACAGGTACAAAAAAGAAACCTTAGGATAACATAACATGGTGCTACCATCAAGTTTCATTGGTCAAATCTAGCACTAATGTAGTAAAGACTGTAAAAAGACATGAATTTGTGTTAGGTACATCTCTTTAAAATGGTAGGGTATGAAAACTAACAGACAAGTTGCTACTTTTCTCTTCATTGGGTTTTGCAAGCATAGCAGAAACACTTTCAGAAAATGAGCTATTTTCAGTTTTGGAGAGTCTTCCTTTTCATGTTTCTAAAAACAACAGAAGCTCTTGTTCATTCAAATAATAATCCTTTAATATTATATATGTGTTTTAAAAAGTATAAAGACAGACTTCTACGTCTGATTCTACTAGTAAATACCATTTCACTGACTTGTTCTACTTAAAAGGAAGGATTTCAAGTTTCTTCATCTGGCTCAAAAGGAAGTATTTTATGTTCAAGTTTCTTCATCTGGCAAACAGCATATGTTATCTCTGCCTTAAAACAAATATATGCTAAAATATACATATATATAAATAAAAGAAATGACTAATCTATTTATATATGTACACATACTGAGGGAGAGCACAAGGAAGAGAGGCAGAGAGTGAGTGCATGAGCAAGAGCTATATGTAGTTAGAATGATGTTTTAATGGTTGTAGCTAAGGCATGTTTGAAGTTGTTCCTCTTGCCTCTGCTTCCTGAATTCTAGGATGACAGAAATGCTCCTCCATGCTGATCTTCTGAAATGATTTTATTTGTTCCAACATTTTATGATAAATATAGAAGAGTAAATTGTATAATGAAATGAAGTATCCTAAATGATTTCAAGATTTAGTCACTGAGGTAAATGATAGAGGCACAGTAAAAACAGCATATGTGTTAGGAATGTGGGGAAAGACCTTCAAAGACGCAACTAGAAATTGGGAACACATAATATAAGTAGCTACATTGGAAGAGAGATAACAGAAATACATACTGTTGTTCTTACTGATTTATTAAGCTACACCATGATTCAAATATTTCTATTTTTAGCATATATTAATACAAAATTAGCCTTTGAAAACAAGTGCAATGTTATGGATTGACATTATTATATCAAAACAATTGCATTTTATACATTTCTCTTTATGTAAATGACATTTCAATTTTTTCTTAAATTTCATTTAGTAACAAGAATAAAAGGAAATGAAATTACAATATTGATATAAAATATATAGATGAATAAAGCATTTTTTCCTTAAGTGTGCTTATATATGGAAACCTCAATTTTATGCTTCTTAGTTAGTAATATAGATAGGGATGAGTTCTCAAATTATTACAAGTGTTAATGAGAACATTATTCATTTAATAACAAAATAATTGTAAATTATGTAATAAAATAGCTTCCAATGGTTATGGTCTCTTAGTAATGAACATAAAAAAATATATGAAAAACCATTTTAGTCTTAGACTTAATTAAGCAACACCTGAACTACAACTGAACCCTGGTGTAGAACACAGTGTGAAGTAGAATTTTTAATATAAAGGTTAATAGCTTAATTAGCCACACTTCAATGTTTAATTCAAATAAATGCTCAGCCAGTTGACTGTAAAGTTCAACCTTCTTTTTTTTTTTTTTTTTTTTCTTTTCCTTTTTTTGCCTTTGGTCATTTCCTCTAGAAACCTTTTTACCACTTGAAGGTCCCTGAATAGAAGCACATGATCAGAGCAGAGGAAGCATGAATTCTGCTATATTATGTACGTGATATCAGGACTGAGTAGGTAGAAGTGAAATAAGTATGATTTGATAAATGTTAATAATTTCTTAAGAAAGAAAATTGTCTGAAATAAGATTCTATATCAACTTTTTTATACTGTTTATAATTGATTTGTAAACCTTTCTGTTCATTGATGTGTAAATCAACTCAAGACTTAAGAGTTCATTGTTTTTCAAGTATCTTTTTTAATTTTTGAGATTATAGTAAGATTACGGCATATCCCTTCCCTTTCCTTGCCCAAAACTTGCTTACGTGTTCATCATACCCTCTTTCTCCTGAATCTGTTGCTCCTTTTCTTTAATTATTTACATATTTTTCTGTGTAAATTTTATTTATATATTTTATACATATGAATAAATGAATATAAAATATGAATACAATCTGCTCATTTTGTATAAAGTTTCTTGTATGTAGATGTCTTCATGATTGACCACTTGGTATTGGATAAACAATTTATATACTTTTCAAATCATTTCTTATTTTTGCTTTTATTTCTCTGTCTAGTTGAGGCCTCCTGAGCTTTTCTTCCACATTAGCATGTCAATTTGTATAATCTTTGTTTAAGTCTTGTTTAGGGAATCATATTTGGGTGATTTTCTGTGACATTTGTAGGTGACCTATCACACAGCAAATACCCTTCTCCTCTGGCCCTTTCAATCTCCCACTCCCCCACAAATGTTTTTATAATGACACCTGTGCTTTACATGTAATAATTGATATATATATATATATATATATATATATATATATATACATATATATATATGCCATTGATTTTATTTCTGAGATGATAATTACATTGATGTTAATAAGTTCATTTTCCAAATAATGCAATGTCCTTCAAGCAAGTATTCCCAAGCCAAACTTCGTAACAAACTATCACATTCAGTCTCATAAAGACTAAAGGAAATACAAAGAAATAATGCAAATAATGATGTCTCTTAGCTCTCTTCATATTTATTAATATTATTTATTTTTCTGAGTTAAACAGTTTTATTTACAGCATCAGGATAAAGGAATATGTATGTTCAATTATTATAATTTTGTATTGCTTGGACCAGTTTTAGAAATTATAAAAGACTGTGTGCAACTATCTTACATAGGGTTACTATTGCTGTGACAGAACACCATAACTGAAGCAACTTTGGGAAGAAAGGCTTTATTAGGCTTATACCTCTATACCACTTTTATCATTGAAGGATGCCTGGTAAGGAACTCAAATTTGTCAGTATCTTGGAGGAAGGAGCTAATGCAGAAAACTTAAGGAGTGTTGCTGACTAGCTTACTTTAATGGCTTTACTCATCCATCTTTCTTATAGAGACCAGGATCACCCGTCCAGGAAGTGTACCATAGACTGGGCCCTCATCCATCAATCACAAATTTTAAAAAAAGTACCTTATAGCTGGACCATATGGAGGCATTTTCTAAATTAAGCTCCCTTCATTTCAGATAGCGTTAGACTATTTCAAGTTGGAGTAAGAACAATGACACAATTATACTAGAATTTATTAATTTGAAATAGTTAAATAGATTAACTTTGTCCTTCAAGTAATGACGGTTTTAGTTTATGCTTTGGCTATAAATTGAGCCTTGTATCAATTATTTACAGAATGTGCAGAACACATTTAGCTGTTGCATAGATATACACTCGCTGTCATTTGAATTTTTGAGTTTTTAACCATGACAACCAAACAGATATGCATTTCCTTCTTTGAACCGCATCAAAATATCTCTATTTCCTTCTAATATTTTTAATTCTTCAATATACAAATTCTGCAGACATTTCTAGCTTAAACACAATGTGATCATCAGCTTTAAGCACTCAAAATATACAGGATTAGTCACATAAAACAAGCACTTTTCTTCCTTTCAAATGTTTTCTCTCATTTCTATATTCAAACAATAAAATTAAATCTACACTTCTGTTACTGTAACATGGAAGAAGACTTTCAGGAGGGCCTTCAGATTATATCAATAACTTTTCAGAGTTATAAAATTAAGCTCTGAAGACTCAATATTTAAAGCACAACCTTGAATTAAAAATTGTTGATACTGAAGTAGTTGTCAATCTATAAGAAAACAGGTGTCAAATACAGACACAGTTATATTTGAAGGTACATTATAAGTTGTCAAAATTATTGGTAACTGCATCTATGACATTCGGATAATGGTACGATTTTCAGATTTTTAAATAAACATAAAGATGATACTTTTAGTCTGTAAAAATCTCCTAATACAGAAGACTCAATTAATTCTTTACTCAGGGTTTACATTTTTATGATACTTTGAAATACACTATAAAATATTTCACATTTATTTTCGTATGAATAACTTTTACTATATATCCCATTAATTCTAATATTTTACACAATAACTAAGAAACAAATCTAAATGATGCTTGTACACAATTGATGGCTATGCAAAACAATGCCAACATTCAAGGTTCAGGTAAAATTGTGGAAGCGAGGAAAGAATCATTGCAAGAGCAAGAGGAATAGATTTCTACAGCTAGAGAGTATCCCTTAGATATGTCAAGGTAACTACACCTATGAAATTTCAACAATATGACTTCCTGAATAACATGGAAATTATGGCAGCACCTGTTGACATGCCAATGTGGACAAGGGAAATTCCACAAGGTGTTACCTGTAGGTAAATGGCTATTGAGAGTGAGGCCCCACATGAGTTGTAAAATCTCAAGCATTCTGCTTTTGAAATGTGAATATAAACCATCAAGATAAGATTCATATCATATATTCATTTGTGAATATATATAAATAAATATATATTTCTTGTAATTATATTATTTAGAGAAAAAGATTTTGTGAGTTTGAGATAGAAAAAGGAGGACACAGGAAGAGTTAGATGCAGCAGAACAAACAAGAAAGATGTAAATTTAATTAGCATATATTAAGTTTTAATGAAATAAAAATTATATGTAATTACAAGAAGGAGTTATTCCTCTGATAAAGGCTAGGAGTAGTGGTTGTATGTGCACATAAACACAGGTATTTTAGGTGTCAGAATCTGCACAATATATCATTTAGGTAAAGAGCTATATTAGTTCCTTCGATCTATGATCCGTTTAGCTATTTTTAATCAAATTTACAATACCAGATATAATTTTCTTCTTGTTGACTGAGTCTAAAATGCAACCACAGAATAATTAGCTGCCTACATAACAAAACTACCATTAAAATTTATTTTTATCAATGAGAATATTTGCAAATATAATTATGGTAAGATGATGTGTAATATTAAAACTTAATTTAGAAATATTAGTTAGAGTATTGCTATTTCACAAATACATCTACTACTGGTAATTTCAGTTGTAACTATAGATAACATTCTAAGTCATCCCAGAGTGGAAATTGAGGTCAATAAATATTAGTTATTAACTTACATTAATAAGCTTTTGTGTAATTAATAGAAAGTAAAACATCTCCCAGAAATAAATAATTGATTATATTTTATTATAATAATGAGTTATATACAAATCACCCACATATTGATAGTATATGAATCAGTTACTATATTAGCATAGAAAAGAATGCAATTAGTCTTTATTTATGCTATACCTTTAATAGGTCTTCAGTGTCTTTATTGATTCTATTTCCTAAAGAGTTCTTCCAGATTTAATGTCACCACATTAAGGCTGCATTATGAATTAAATGGTAGTTAAGCGTATTATGAACTCCATCTTAAGGTGGGACCATGTGTTCATTTGCAGGTTATTGGTCATAAAGCTGAGAAAATCATCTCCAGTAAGTTACTATAATTATATCTCACAAACATTGTTGTTTGTGCCAAGTTTGTAATTGAGGATGTTTAGTTTTGAAGATGTGTAAATGCAGCTGTGGGATATAACCGTGAGGAATATTCTTTGCATTTTTCAGTCTGCTTTGCAATTGTTTAGATTTTTTGTCTGATATTTTCTCATATCAACACTTAAAACAAATTTAATGGTTTCATTCTACTTTGTGTTCTAAATTTAAAATCACCCCTTTAAAAATTTTAACCCACTGGCATACTGCTTTCTTCTAATGAACTTTAATTAATTAAATGCATTTATTATTTCAAGGCAAAGAAACATATATTAAATATGCCAATTAAAGTTTTGAATTTCAAAGATGAGTAAGTCCAGGAAGAAAATCGATAACAATGATGATTATCATTTTCAGCAAATAACCCACTAAATGTTTAAAAAAGATAATTCAAGATTTCCTTATCTATTTCCATAATCAATATTTGAAAACATGACATGTAAATACTTATTTCAAAAAGAGTGTGATAAATTCTACTTATATGATAAAATCTTATTGTCAAAGATAAGAAAATCTGCTTTTAAGTCAGAGATATCAATTTTATACTGACCAGGAAATGCTCTTCCTGCTGGTTAGTTTTCATATTGCTGAAAGAAAGAAGAGACATCAGTGGTCTTCGTGATCATTGCAAACCCTGAATGCAACAATAATAACCTTTCAGATAAGATGTGCCCACTGGCAATACTGGCAAGACTATTTATGGTGCTGACCAATTGCTCTTTGGTTTGAGGATTGGAGAAAATCGGTGCCAGGTACTATAAATAAGAAAAACAACAACAAACAAACAAAAACCTTTGAGAGGGGGAGATATAGGACTTAGGAGGGAACCTACTTTTGTTGTTTGCTAATAACCCCACTGTTAGACTACCTCCTTATTGTGTATTTGTTCTGTTCATAGGTTTGTACTACTCCCATCCCCCAGAGAATCTTCAGACTGCATGGTGTAGAAGTTAATGCAAAAAGTCATAAACACTCAAAATGCTGAATATAACTAAAATGTGAATATCAGATACATATAAGACATTGAAACAAACCTGTTACTCTCCTTTCAAAAGCTGAGAGAGTAATATGGGAGAAGGGACTGAGCAGCAGTATAGGGAAAGTTGCTGTACTCTAGACTTGGAGTGGCCTTTGCACACGTATACTTATAGAGATTGTAGATACCTACACAAGATCAAACCAGCTAAAACTTTCAGCATGGATAAGGGAGAGACTAGCAAGTCTCTATACCTACCTATACCTATTGGTGGTTGATGAACTTTGAGAGAGGGAGAGTCATATTTCACATGTAGGATTGACATTGGTAGATAATTATGTAACTTTGGATGACCAGACATCTATCTATACATGAGCAATATTAATTGGATTCAGTGGATCAAAAGCCAGTCAATAAATGGACATGAAGGAAGGAGATATTTTGGCATCTAGGCGTCCAAGGAATAGTGGAACAGGAATTAGATGGACCGAAGGTCAATATACACTGTATCCGTGCATGAAGGTTTTAAATAATAAATTTAAAATATAATTTCAAAAAACAAATTAAGCTCAATGAGTGACAAACAAATTACTTGAAGTAAGAGGGAAAATATGACTACACATATTTACAAGTATGAAATTATCATGGAATTAAATATGAATTTAAAAAATAAATGAATATGATTTAAACAAGTGTTTTGGGTTTTTAATTTTATTTTGTTTTGTTTTATTTGGTTTGGTTTGGTTTCGATTGGTCTTGTAAATCTTCACTCTTTTAATCAAGAGGACAATTTCTCTTTCAATGTGCTAAAAATTTCCTCTACAGGGTGATTAAAAACTTTATACAGTGTGAAAATATTCTTCAAAACTAAGCAAAGCATTGTGATAACTTTACATTCTATTGAGACTTGTCCTGCCACAGTCAATCTGTATATTTATGTCCAGAGACTATGCAGGTTTTGAAGATAGCTCTGTAGAAGAGAAGTATGTGAGAAAAAAAATCTTTCCACTGCAGATATTTTTTAAAATTCTTAATGTGTAAAAATATACAGTCTATCCTCACTCACTATAATGCTTTTAATTATTGTCTGGAAGATAAATAATTTATTTCTATGTCCTATTGCCCAGAAAGCACTATTGCATAATGGAAATAGAAGAAAAACAGGTCCATTTCAGATGTCAATTCTAAAATCTGCACTGCGAAAAGTCATATATTTTATTTTTATGCCAATGTATATTCCTAGACATTTGTACATATTCATATGTAAGTATGCATTAGTTACTTTTCTTTTGCTATCTTAAAACACCATCACTAAAACAACTTATATAAGGAAGAGTTTAGGCTTACAGTTTCAGAGGGATATGAATCCATTCTGACAGGGAGTCAGGTCAGAAAGCCAAAGATGTAGAAATAAGAAGTTGAGATGTAACATCTTCAATTGCTAGCAATAAGCAGAGGATGTGCTGGAATCAGAGAGAGAGAGACTGTGAGCTCTCAAACTGTCTCCAGAGTGCAGCCAACTGATGACTAAGTTTTGTAAAGTTGAAAAATATGAGAGATATTTATCATCTAACCAAACACAAACACAAAAATATAAAGTCATATATATATATATATATATATATATATATATATATATATATATATATATATATATATGTAATTTATTTTTTCCTGCCAGTATTATAATTACATGCTTTGTATGTGCCTGCTGAAATCTTAAAATTATGAGTTTACCAGAGAAACTTAATTTTAACTTTAACACCTTTAATAAATTTCATTTTAAAATAACTCATGTGGTCAATAGCTAAGAAGTTATATCAGTTAAGATGGCTGTAGTGTGGAAGAAGACAGAGTCATAACTATCACATGAAATGTTCCTTGTTGAAATTTATTATAACACTGTGTAGTAAGAAATAAATATATCATTTTGTAAATATGTTTCAATTCATTCTTATTCAAGTGACCATAGTTAACTAGAAATATCACTACAAGATTAATGATAGGTTCATATTGTTATGCTTTCATTCATACCAATGTATAGAAAATTTTAGGTAACAATTGAATTAAAATTTCATGTTAGCATACTGTGTAGATATAGAAAGATCATTGTTCAGAAAAAATAGGAATTACAACACACACATATTCACATTGTACTTGTGAATATACAGAGAGATAAATATAAATATATCTTTACATGCTACATGTATGGATGTATGATATATAGTTCATATATATACATACATATGCATACATACACACAAGCACACATACATATGATATGTACAGTAAGAGAAATTCATGCATTCATGTTATGTGAGTAATGAAGAGATGAATATTCATCAAAATCATATTTACCATAACATGCCCATTGTACATTCACTTTCAGAAACACCTCCTGGAAATAGTATGACACCATCACATCACAACTACTTTTATTTTGTCTTCAGAGCACAAGGATCTATTCACTGTATTATACACAGAAAATTGGGAGTCTAGGGTCTCTCTTAAGTGTATATAAAGAAAGAATTCAGAATTATAAAGAAAATCTTGTAAGCATGATGATTACTTACACTGATTTCTTCCAGGTAGATTCTGTCTTCTGTCCAAGGCTTTTCTTGGAATTTAATCTAATACATAATGTATGGAAAGAAAATAAAATTTAAAATTGGTGCTTGGCTTACAATTATCAGAATTTTTTTTTCAGAAATTCTCTTAATATCATAGAAGCTTCTACATTATCTGATAGAAATACCAGTAATTTAGTAATATCTTTCATTTTATATATATTCAAACTTTTGATTTCTGATACTTTTTGAGCATTTTACTTATGATTACTTTATTGTATTTATGAAATGAGTTTCTTTTCATTCTGAAGATATATTACTTTCCTCTCATTATTCTTTTCTCTTTGCTTACAAATAAGATAAATTGAATATCATTCTTTTGCAGTTTAATTAGACAGGTCAGATTTTACTAGGTATTTTAGGATTCTCTCCCTCTTCTATCAGCATCTCAATTTCTGTGACTGCAGGTATGTGCATCCATGCCTGATCTAAATATATATTTTATGTGTAAGTCAGAAGGGCATATTCAAACACGATCCTCTTAATGACAGATGTACATAAGAAAGTATCTATTCCAAGTTAGCAATAGATAGGAAAAGAAATAATAGGTAATTATGACAACAATGTAATAGGAAAATGAAACTAATGTGTATGAAAGAGCCACTAATCTGACAATGTGGAGCGGATCTGATAAATTCTAACAAAACATGAAAGACATTGAAACAGCTTTCTTAACTATAGCACTATAATAGCTTAGACAACAGAAGACTTAAACTTAAGTAGTTTATATTTATATTCTGTATGATACTCATTGCCTTGACAACACCAAAGAAATATTAAACTTTTCTTGGATGGTTGCTTAAATAAGAAATGTGTCCAGGTGAAAACTAATTAGCATCCTATTACAATGTATTTATAACGCAAATTACTCAGAAATGTTCCAATTCTTTTGAGATAGAATCTTACTAAGTTTCCCAGACTGGGCATGGACTCCCTCAATAATTCATAGAAGCTCTGAACTTGCTATCTTCTTGTATCAGCCTCCCAAGGAGCTGGAATTAGAAACTTATGCCAAATGTCCAACTGTAACCTGAACATTTCTATACTTTGAACAACAACAAAAAAAATCAAGCTAAGGAATTTTGCCACCATTCATGTCAGACTGTATTATAGTCTGGAGACTTTCCTTAGCTAAATAAAAAAGATTTGAGCCTGTTATCATTGAGTTTATTGAAACAAATATAGCTTTAGCTAGAGAAGAAAGTCTATACAAATCAGTTTGACAAACCTAACTACCACTTTTTATAACACCTTTGAGCTACTTTGAAATAGAGTCCAAACACCATATAGTGAATGGTTGACTTTCCCCAAAGGTACTAGGACATTGATCTAATTGAACTTTTTTCCAAACAAAGAGCAATCTCAATTTTTCTCAGTCTCCTAAAACATAGTCAAACCATCTCCTGGCAGTCCTTTATTTAATCTCTTAAATCTCTCAAATTCCTTATATTAACCACTGTGCTTTCATTATCTAGAAGCATTAGAGACTTTACATGAAATTTGCCTTGTAGCTTAAGCTTGCTGAATTGGAGGGAGGCTCATCTGCAGATTTTCTGGCTTGAGTATATTCCTACTGCATTCATGCTAAGTTATCCCTATATAAACTATTTCTTGAAATCTTTTAAATACAGTTCCATTGGCCAAGTGTTATCATACTGTCACATCTTTAAATCTTAATATTTCATTTTATGCTTAATTTAAACTTGATGGTCCGTGGCTAATTTTCTCAGGTTTTGTTTTTGTTTTGGTTTTTTGTTTTGTTTTGTTTTGGTTTTGGTTTTGGTTTTGTTTTGGTTTTGGTTTTTGCTGGTGTACACCTTAGTGCTGGTAATAATAAAGGGTACTAATTATTTTCAAAAGCAGCAGATAAATCTTGCCAACTTAAATTAGTTCCCCTTGCCTATGGTACATATTATATCAGTACAGGATGTATTTGTAAACATAACTTTAATTCACCAAATGTAATTAGCCTCTCAGAGGCTTACCGCTTAATACACTCACCATGTCTAGTTGTTTTGGAACTCTGGCTGGTTCTGCTCAGCTGTAAATGCCTCTCCAAGCTGACTGATAAAAATGGCTTCTCTCAGCTTCTCAACAAATTGCTCTGCTTGGAAAAACTGCCTCTGAATTCCAGTAACTGAACTGCACTGGCAGCACAGAACTGAACTGAATTCCACTTAACTGAACTGCTCTGCACTCAACTGAACTGACTAACTCTCCCTGAACTATGTGTTTAAATACCCTCTCTTTCCTGTCTTTTCTTCTGGGAGTTGGACATATCCTATCTCTGACTCATTTTATAAAATCTTTCTCAAGTTCATTACTTTGTCTGCCCCTCAACAAGCTATCACCATCAAACATGGCTACTTCACTCCACAAACTAACCTTCCTTCCATTGTTAGGGATTGAAGATGTGTAATAACAGCATGTCAGTATTCCAGCCAGAGCATATTGTAATCCAGAATGTGTCTGCATTCCAGTAAGACTGTGCAGACCTAGAAGGTTTTGGACATGATCCCTTGCCAGAGCAGCCATATGGCTGGATTAAAATTCCTCTACATGAATTTAGTATTTAAATGAGGCAATTAATAACCATTGGAAACAATAAACAAGTATGTTATTTTACATGACTAGCTATCTTTAGAAGAAGATTTTATGACTTGTGAATTTACTTCATATCTTTGTCAAAATTCTTCTTTGGGCAATAATTTTCACTTTGAGATAGTAATACAAGAACTAATGCTGATTTTTACTCAGTAGCTTTTGGTAATGAAATGGAGAAAATATTTTACTCTTGAGACTTTCCCCTCTCCTCCCTGCTCCTCCCCTCCCTGCTCCTCCCCTTCCTGCTCCTCCCCTCCCCTCTCCTTTCCTCCTCTCTTCTCCCATGTCCCTTTGAATTTTTTCACCTCCCCTCCTTGTTTCTTCTGATCTTCCTTCTTTTTTCATGTCATTTCTTCCTCCCACCTTTCCATCTATCCTTTCCATGATATGTTTTCATTTCTTCTTCCCTTTTTCTCTCTTCCTCTTCCTCCCTCTCTATTTTTCTTCTCCCTCAATTTCATACAACCTTTCTCTCCCACCCTCCCTGGTTGTGAAGAGGACAGCATCTTAATCCCACTACATGAAACTCAGGACAAAACTCATAGGTTTAAAGAGAGACTGTTCATCTTTAATTTACATAATAAAGCATAGGGAAGGAGTTGAAATAAAAGGAGGGAGACACTTAAGCTCTTTAGTATGTGAACTGTTTAATTGTCAATTTTGATTTTCCCCCAATTATCTGAATCTCATGACGAGAAGAATGTTTTCTTTTCTTTTCTTTTCTTTTCTTTTCTTTTCTTTTCTTTTCTTTTCTTTTCTTTTCCTTTTTTATTATAGTGGACAAGCTTCCAGATGTTTATTGTCAAGACCTCTGCTCAGGATAGAAGGAAAACCTTTACTGTGCTATGTCCTTCTACTGCTCTGTAAGAAAAAGCCAATTTCATTCCTCAGGTCTTCCTGACTTGATGGTGTGGGCAGTCTGGTCTGGAGAGAGAATAGGGCAGATGGCTGTTCTGTTTCTCTGGGATACCTTGACAGAAACTCCAGGCTAAACTGCTGCTGGCTCCTTTCTGATCCTGGACGTTAGGTTACAACCCCTCAGGAAAGAGATGTCCACCTTTGGAATTAGTTCTCTTCTACATCCATGATGGTGTTGAGAAGGTACCAAGAACCGGTTCTGCGTTAGAAATCCAGTCTCACATACACACACACATGCTCTATGTCCAGATGCAATCTTTTAATTAATCATAGGAGCTCAGAGCGCTCAGCCACATTTTAATGCTTTTAAAGTAAGGTCAGTGAAAAAAAAAAGCTTCGTTTTCCGAAATCAATGGTTATTATACAGTTTCTTAACAGAAACCTTTCAAGTCAGGATGTGTTTTTTTATTTTTTATTTTTTGATACTTTATTTATATTTCCAATGTTTCCTCCTTTCTAGGTCTCTTCTTTGGAAACCACCTATCCCCTCTCCCTCCCCCATCTCTATGAGGGAATTCCACCTCCCACCCACCCGCCTGCCCACTACCATATTCCCACCTTGACATTCCCCTTTACTGGGGCCGCTCCTCCCCCTGATAGCCAACAAGGCCCTCCTCTGCCACATATGTGGTCTGAACCATGGGTTCCTCCATGTGTACTCTTTGGTTGGTGGCTCAGCCTCCATGAGGACCGGGGGATCAGGCCAGTTGACACTGTTGGTCCCTCCATGGGGTTGCAGACTCCCTCAGCTCCTTCAGTCCCTTCTCTGACTCCTCCGTCTGGGACCTCACTCTAAGTCCAGCAGTTACTGTAAAGTGAAACTTGGGTATTCCGAACGTTTCACCTAATATCCACTTATCAGTGAGTACATACCATGTTACTTCTTTTGTGACTGAGTTACCTCGCTCAGGATGATATTTTCAAGTTTCATCCATTTGCCTGCAAATTTCATTAAGTCATTGTTTTTAATAGCTGAGCAGTACTCCATTGTGTAAATGTACCACATTTTCTGTATCCATTCCTCTGATGAGGGACATCTGGGTTGTTTCCAGCTTCTGACTATTATAAATATGGCTGCTATGAACATAGTGGAGCATGTGTCTTTATTACATGTTAGAGCATCTTCTGGGTATATGCCCAGGAGTGGTATAGCTGGATCCTCAGGTAGTATTATGTCCATTTTTCTGAGGGTCCCCCAAACTGATTTCCAGAGTAGTTGTACCAGCTTGCAATCCCACCAACAGTGGAGGAGTGTTTCACTTTCTCCACATCCTTGCCAGCATCTGTTGTCACCTGAGATTTTGATCTTAGCCATTCTGACTTGTGTGAGGTGGAATGTCAGACTTGTTTTGATTTGCATTTCCCTGATGACTAAGGATGTTGAGCATTTCTTTAGGTGCTTCTCAGCCCTGCAAATTTCCTCAGGTGAGAATTCTCTGTTTAGCTCTGTTCCCCATTTTTTGATGGGGTTATTTGGTTTTTTGGAGTCTAACTTCTTGAGTTCTTTGTATATGTTGGATACAGTTACACTGATACCAAAACCTCAGAAAGACCCAACAAAGAAAGAAAACTTCAGACCAATTTCCCTTATGAATATCGATGCAAAAATACTCAATAAAATTCTTGCAAACCAAATCCAAGAACACATCAAAACGATCATTCATCATGATCAAGTAGGCTTCATCCCAGGGATGCAGGGATGGTTCAATACACAGAAATCCATCAATGTAATCCACTACATAAACAAACTCAAAAGAAAGCCACATGGTCATTTCACTAGATGCTGAAAACGCATTTGACAAAATTCAGCATCCTTTCATGATAAAAGAAAGATCATGAATTCAAGGCCCATACCTAAACATAGTAAAAGCAATATACAGCAAACCAGTAGCCAACATCAAAGTAAATGGAGAGAAACTTGAAGCAATCCCACTAAAATCAGTGACTAGGCAAGGCTGCCCTGTCTCTTCCTATCTATTCAATATAGTAATTGAAGTTCTAGATAGAGCAATTAGACAACAAAAGGAGGTCAAAGGGATACAAATTGGAAAGGAAGAAATCAAAATATCACTCTTTGCAGATGATATGATCATATACTTAAATGACCTGAAATCCTCCACCACAGAATTACTGCAGCAGATAAACAATTTCAGCAAAGTAGCCGGATATAAAATTAACTCAAAGAAATCAGGAGCCTGTCTATACTCGAAGTATAAATAGGCCGAGAAAGAAATTAGGGAAATGACACCCTTCACAATTGTCACAAACAATATAAAGTATCTTGGTGTGACTCTAACCAAACAAGTGAAAGATCTGTATGACAAGAACTTCAAGAAAGAAATCGAAGAAGACCTCAGAAGATGGAAAGCTCTACCGTGCTCATGGATTGGAAGGATTAATATAGTAAAAATGGCCATCCTGCCAAACCAATCTACAGATTCAATGCAATCCCCATCAAAATACCAACTCAATTCTTCATAGACTTAGAAAGAGCAATTCTCAAATTCTTTTGGAACAACAAAAAACCCAGGGTAGCAAAAGCTATTCTCAACAACAAACGAAATTCTGGGGGAATCAGCATTCCTGACTTCAAGCTGTACTACAGAGCAGTAGAGATAAAAACTGCATGGTATTGGTACAGCAACAGGCAGGTAGATCAATGGAATAGAATTGAAGACCCAGAAATGAACCCACACAGCTATGGTCACTTAATTTTTGACAAAGGAGCTAAAACCACCCAGTGGGAAAAAGACAGCATTTCCAACAAATGGTGCTAGATCAACTGGCGGTCTACATGCAGAAGAATGCGAATTGATTCATTCCTATCTCCCTGTACAAAGCTCAAGTCCAAGCAGATAAAGGACCTCCAAATAAAACGAGATACACTGAATCTAATAGAAGAGAAAGTGGGGAAAAGCCTCGAACACATGGGTACAGGGAAAAAGTTCCTGAACAGAACACCAATGGTTTATGCTCTATGATCAAGAATCGACAAATGGGACCTCATGAAATTGCAAAGCTTCTGTAAGGCAAAGGACATTTTCAACAGGACAAAACAGCAACCAACAGATTGGGAAAAGATCTTTACCAATCCTCTGTCTGATAGAGGGCTAATATCCAACATATACAGAGAAGAATGTTTTCAAAACTTGTAATCTCTCCCCAACTGAATACATTTAAAATGAGTCTGGTCTTACTTTCTCTTTTGATAATTTCTACTTTCTGTTTCAGGGCACATTTTGAAAGATTTTTGTTTTGTTTTGTTTTGTTTTGTTTTGTTTTGTTTTGTTCTCTTTATTTAAATCATTATTCATTATTCTTTCTTTCTGTTTTTTCTTATGTAGCATTTTTTTATAAATTGAAACATTTATCCTTGAAAGGCAATCATTAAGACTCACAAAATAGAACGCGGTAAAGCCCCTAGCAGGGGCAACGCGTCCCCAGAGCTCACTGACTCCGCCCGCTTTCCGCGGGCCACAGAGACTGACGGTCAGAAGCTTCAGGCGACGGCCGGAAACCTCAGCTTGGGCCACAGGGCTCCACAGCTAATCAGCGCCGGGACAAAGATCCCTATCAGATCGCAAGAGCCAGGAGAGGGCCAAAGACAGGCCCCATAGCTCACCAGGTACTGCCCCGAACCCGCGAGACACAGGGACCGAGGTAGGCGGGCCTAGAAACCCCCCTGGATCCCAAAAGCGGGCAGCTGAGGCAGGAAACTTTTGCCTGGGACACTAGGATTCCATAGACAAGCAGCCCCGGGAGAAAATTCTCTCTCCCAGGAACGAGGAAAAGCCCCTAGCAGGGGCAACACGAGCCCCAGAGCTCACTGACTCCGCCCGCTTTCCGCGGACCACAGAGACTGAAGGTCAGCAACTTCCAGGACCAAGATCAGACCTGGTGCCACAGCTCTCCAAACCCAAACACCTCTCAGAGAGAGCTGGTCTTCAAGGAGTACTGACACAGAGACGTGCAGGAGGGGCAAGCCACAACCAGACAGAGTAAGATCAGCTAACAACAGAGTCAACAAGATGGCAAAAGGCAAGGGCAAG
>CM052711.1:42209627-42290327 GCA_028551405.1 Uromys caudimaculatus
TCCTCCATCTGGGACCTCACTCTCAGTCCAGCGGTTACTGTAAAGTGAAACTTGGGTATTCCAAACATTTTGGCTAATATCCACTTATCAGTGAGTACATACCATGTTCATTCTTTTGTGACTGAGTTACCTCACTCAGGATGATATTTTCAAGTTCCAACCATTTGCCTGAAAATTGCATTAAATTATTGTTTTTAATAGCTGAGTAGTACTCCATTGTGTAAATGTACCACATTTTCTGTATCCATTCCTCTGATGAGGGACATCTGGGTTGTTTCCAGCTTCTGGCTATTATAAATATGGCTGCTATGAACATAGTGGAGCATGTGTCCTTATTATATGTTTGAGTGTCTTCTGGGTATATGCCCAGGAGTGGTATAGCTGGGTCCTCAGGTAGTATTATGTCCATTTTTCTGAGGGTCCACCAAACTGATTTCCAGAGTGGTTGTACCAGCTTGCAATCCCACCAACAGTGGAGTGTTCCTCTTTCTCCACATCCTCACCAGCATCTGCTGTCACCTGAGTTTTTGATCTCAGCCATTCTGACTGGTGTGAGGTGGAATCTCAGATTTGTTTTGATTTGCATTTCCCTTTGACTAAGGATGTTGAACATTTCTTTAGGTGCTTCTAAGCCCTGAAATCCTCAGTTGAGAATTCTCTATTTAGCTCTGGTCCCCATTTTTTGATGGGGTTATTCTTATAAGCATTTCTATTCATTCAAGGACCATGAAGCTTCTTACCTAACTCAGTGTCCATACAGAATTAACAGTAACATGAGCAGTCATTACACAAATTCTAATGAATGGAGCTGATTGAGGAAATCCAAGTTCAATTATACATCTACCTTCCACATATGCTATATCACTACTGGGACTTGATTAATTGAATGAAAGATTAATAACCTTTAAGGAGTTTAAAGAAGAAGGCTCATACATGTGTATGATAGAATAATACAAGAAGTTATAGAGTTGGATAAAAATTCCAATGTTAAGGATGGGTTAACAAGTTCAATTATACATCTACCTTCCACATATGCTATATCACTACTGGGACTTGATTAATTGAATGAAAGATTAATAACCTTTAAGGAGTTTAAAGAAGAAGGCTCATACATGTGTATGATAGAATAATACAAGAAGTTATAGAGTTGGATAAAAATTCCAATGTTAAGGATGGGTTAACATGCCAGGAATTATTGGGCATACAGATACCTGAGCCAGTAGAAATCATAGAGAGCTTTGTTACTAATACTGATTTCATAACAGAACTACAGAGAAATTCTTCGTATCTAAAGACATTGTATATTTTTTCAATGAAAGATGGAAAAATAATGTTGGGACTGAATTAGAAGCACCCATGGTAGTGGTTTAGTAGTACCAGAAAGCACCATATGGTGGGAAAAATTGCCACCATGTGTCCTGCTTGGCTATAGACCCTATATGTTACAGTACCAATATATCAGTTAAGTGTCAGGGAATATAGCAGGGGACATTTGAAGGAGTTGAGGGTGGAAAATCAATGGCTGGGATGGAATGTATGAAAGAAGAATCCATTTTCAATCAAACAATTAAAAATAAAAAGGTGAGAGTAGTAGTATGATTGAAATTCCTGCAACCAGTGGCTTGCTGGTCAGATTTCAACCTTCTCCATTGGAGAAAACTAACACATAGTAATATAAACAAAAGCTAAAGCCAATGGCCTAGGAGGAGGACTCATTTGCCCAAGCAGGGTAGGCACTGCTATTATTTTGTTATGTGAATATGAAACTGACTTCTAAATATGTGTGCCTATACTGCTAGTTAATTATTTCTGTAAGTCTAACTAGTCATGGAAGGAAACATTTTATGCAATGGGAAGTGTACAGAAGAGACTTATAAAAGGACGCAGTTCTCAGAATAGGTTATTATTTCTGTGGAACAGTGATCCAATACTCATCCACACGTAGGCCAAAGTAAGCAGAAATCTATAAATTACTACCACAAAGAGTCATGGAATATTGAAAAGAAGGTGGTATAAAGAGCGTAACCTGGTAGCAACGTTAGACTGTTGCATAATAATTTCTTCCATATTGAAGCAGTCTATCATGGACAGATGCTCACTCAGACTCAGAAAGTAAACAAAACTTACAAGATGCAAAAGAAGTAAAAAAGAAAAGAAACAAACCATAAATCTCAATACATTCCTGAAGCTTACAAGATTACAGGAACAATAGGTAGTTTATAGAATTAGTAATGTCTGTTAGGGAAAGGAAACTCTCAGAATAACCAGACTTTTGATAAATTATGCAGAGACCTGAGAGGACACATCCTTTGTGAGTGTCACACATGCTGGCATGGTTTTTATGACACAGGTGCCTTTGAGCTGTCATGCTGTTCTATATTATCTTCCATCCTTATAGCAAGAGCTTACATGCTGACTAGGTTTATCTTGGGTGGAATCATCTCTTGCTTGTTTCCTTCCTTTAGGGAGTAATATTTGTTCACCTTCTCCAGCAAAAATCACATAATACACTTCAGTCATCATATACTTTACACATTGAACTTCCATGTAGTAGCTTCATTACATTGTCTCTCCAGGAATGTTTTGTTTGGTTTGGCACTTAATATTGAACAATGCCAGGCTTTGATAACACTGCATAAGTACTCTTGCAACAATACTTATCCTGAGACTCAAATTATTCATCTTTATTTGACTCACTATATATTAATCAATATGATTGCTTTGTGCTTTTTTAAAAAAATTAATTTGAAATTATGAGTATATTTTGCTATATATTTTTACTTACCTTCAGTTCTAAGTTTTGATCTATTTTGACATTATTTTTCTGTGTAGTTCAAGGAAATAATATAACTTAATTAAATTAATAAACACTAGTTAATTAAGATAATTAACTAAAGCTGTTGTCATATACTTTGACAGAGTATTTGCAAATTAGCATACTTTTGGGTCCATATCACAAGGTATAGCTTCTATAATCTAATACATGCAGAAGTGTAATTATTGAGAGAGATGAATATTGGATGAAAATTCTTTTTGACACATTTTGTATTGCCAGTTTTCTGCCTTGTGGTGGAAGCCCAATCATAGTGAGACAGCAAAGGAAAGAGCTCAAGATCTCCCTGCTGTATATTTCACACAGGTACAATAACATTTAAGATGAGAGAAGAGTGAACAGGATACAGGGAGCAACAAATAAAACAAAGCCTTCTGGCTTAACAACTGCACACAGCAAAGATATGTGGTTACCTTCACAGAGAAGTGACCTGACACAAATAGACAACAGTTCTATATCTGCTACAGATCGTATGGTTGAGAATTACATTGTCAAGGAAAGCAAAGCTGACCTGAAAACTTTAAACTTGTGCAACTCTTAGAGTACAAGCAAGAAATACTAAAAAGGACATCCATCACCAACTGACAAGCTATTTGTGTTCAGTTTCCTTCCGGGAGCTTTGCAGAATCCTTAGGTTTTACAATTTCCAGTATTGCTTTGCCCACGATCTGTATGACATCCTTTATAGATCTTGGACTATGCTATGGTAAACCCATTTTAACTCTTCCCATTTTGTGCACAATGCTGTTGATAGTAACTACTGTCTCCTTTTATAGCTAACCTCTTTTGTGCTACATTTCATTTATACATTACTTATTTTCAGTGCTTCCCATAGGCTCTACAATCTTATTTTCATAACTTAAAGGCTATATTTTTATTTTGTGTATGTGGTGACTTTTGTGTGTTGAAACATGATTTTAGTCATATCAACACGGGCTACAATCCTGTGTTCTTTGCAACTTTTGAAGTTCATACTTTTATTATCCTCATTTACTATATAATATTTTGCGTTTCATTTTTCACAAACTCAATATTATAAATGTTTTCAGGAGTTAATCTGAGGTTTGATTATTTTTCTCTTTCATTCTCCAGGAGCATGAAATGAGATGGCTGTCCACATTCAAATTTATCATGCTTTGTGCTCTTGCTGACTGACTTCAAGTTTCTGCTCTTATTTTGGTACCCTGGATGTCATTAAATTTTATTTTAATTTATTTATTTGTTTATGAAAATTTCTTTGTTAAAACATACATATGTCAAAAAATAGAAACTAATGCTATTTCCTGCTGCTTCCAACCAAATCTTTTGGTATGTGAGATATAAATTAGGCACAATAGAAATACAATACATGGAATAGAGAACTTGTTTCTGACTGTAGGAGCCGAAAAAGGCTTCAGAGGAGACAGAAAATCTATCTCAGTGAGAAAGTAAATATAATTTGTAGGCTATTGAGAGCAAATGGACAGCCAAGGCCTCACAAGGAAAGGTCATTACCTTTAGGCAGATCTATTTTATTAGATCAGTGTTTCTAATTAGTATGGCATTGAGATGGTCCATGGGTGTCCAGTCCTCTGAACAATGAGAAGACAAGACCAAGTTTATAAGGCCAATAAACACTGATTTACCATAAATCTAAAAGCAGAGGGTGAGTTTATAAGTTAGATTGGAGTGAAAAGAATGGAGTTGATTAGAAAAGGATTAGATGTTGAAAAAGAAAAGTAGTTAGGGTGTTTCCAAGAAGTTCAGAGATTTGGCAAGTGACAATCATTAAATACCATTCATTGAGATTGCAACTGGAGGAAAACAACAGGTTTCTGAACAGTTTTTATTTTATTTCAGTTTTTTTTTATTTTTAATTGAGTTGAAAACAAACACGAACATTCAGAAGAAGATGTCTACTATTTATTTGAACATTAATGAATATAATTTTTCCTTAAGTAAGATGAATACTATTGATTTTTAAGGTTTTACATGTGCTGTTTTGGAATTATCCACAAAATTAAGCAAGTTAGTAGCTCTGAGGCAGAAGAAAGAAAGACATTATGTAACAATTTACATGGTATAACTGCTTTCTTTCCTATTTGTACTGGCTGGTTTTGTGTCAACTTGACACACTCTGTATTTATCATAGAGAAAGGAGCCTCAGTTGAGGAAATGCCTCCAGGAGATCCAGCTGTAAGGCATTTTCTCAATTAGCGATCAAGGGTCAGGGAGGAGGGCCCCTTGTGGGTGGTGCCATCTGTGGGCTGGTAGTCTTGGGTTCTCTAAGAGAGCAAGATGAGCAAGCCAGGAGAAGCAAGCCAGTAAGTTACATCCCTCCATGGCCTCTGCATCAGCTCCTGCTTCTTGACCTGCTTAGTTCCAATCCTGACTTCCTCTGGTGAGGAACAACAATGTGGAAGGGTAAGCTGAATTGATCCGGTAGGCTGACTATGAACAAAATTATCAGTCTATTCACCCTTCAGTACCAAAGCATATTGAATATACTAGATTTAAATAATGTGAGAGAAATTCTTGCTGTTCTGAGTTTCAGTTGTCATTCCATTTTCATTCTTACCCGTCTCTTCTCTTCCTCCCAATGTGCTTATATGCGCATCTGTACCATTGTGCTTGCAATTCTTAAATTAGAAAAAAA
This sequence comes from Uromys caudimaculatus, assembly GCA_028551405.1. Classification (NCBI taxonomy): domain Eukaryota; kingdom Metazoa; phylum Chordata; class Mammalia; order Rodentia; family Muridae; genus Uromys; species Uromys caudimaculatus. The sequence goes on from CM052711.1 coordinate 42,215,096, forward strand.
AAAAGTCTTCTTGGAGCTATGCTTTCTTTAGAAGATTATATATAATATTTTTGCTTCATGACTTTAAAACCATATATTTTGTTGTCAGTCTATTATACACATTAATTTTATGTGCTCAAAATTTCCAGAACAGACAAAATATATATTATCCAAAGAGTACTAAAGAAATTTTCTGCAGTCTACTAAAATAATTAGATTAAAGAAAACATTGAATGTGCTCTATTTCCCTTATGAAAAACCCCTCAAAATATTTAATTTTAGGTATTTGAAAATTATATTGATGGATAAAATCTGTCTTTCAACTTCAAGTTTAGAAAATAAGTAGTTTCTAGTAACAGGAAAATAGTTAAAACATAAAATAATAGAATTTTTACTGAAGTGTCAAATAAAGACAATAGTGAAGAGTTTGTCCTTTGTTTATATTTGTTTGGAATACTTTCTAATCATTGGATTCAGTTATTGAAAGTTATAAAAATACTCATAGGTCCAGTGATATTCCTTATCCTAGGAAGGCAAAAGGCCCATGATGATCACACCTGGCCTCCTATAGCATGGGATAATATTCACTCCTATAACACTAATTAATTATATCCAGCAAATTCCTTTTGCTTTGTGAGGACATAGTCATATTTTGGATTCAATTACTTTGCCTACCACAGTGGATGCAAAAATTTTTCCTCTGCTTGCAGTTGGCTTTCTTCTTTTCTAAGAATTTTTCCTTTAAAATACCCTAATTTGTATATATCAGCAAATATAACATGAACATATATTCTTTTTAATATGATTTAATGTTTTACTTCCCTTCTTATAAGAACATTTCATTGTACCTCTTATATAACTGGGCATGACCATTTACCATGTATTCTTATAGGCTTCATTTTGCTTGTACTTCACTAAGTGTTAACACCTGCATATGAAAAATTATGAAATTAGCATTCGTGGCATGAGGAAAAGTGCTTTTAAAAACTATATAGCATTTGCAAACTTGAATTATAAGTGGTAAATTTTTGATTGGGACTGGATCTTACCTAATTAAATCCTACCTAAATTATAGTACTCTAGTTAAAATATTTTTTTTAGAAAATAAAACTTATTATAACATATTTCAACATTTGCAGTTAAGTATCATGTTTTTAAATAATTTTTAATCACTTGCAAGTCATTTGTAGTTTTCTTTTCTTTTCTTTTTTTTTTGCTAAGTCTCATCATTTAGACTCACTCAAGGTAAGCAAGAATGTGAATAATGATGGTAGAAATCTCATGTTGACCACTTTGAATATTTAGGAGATTTGTATTAAAAATTCATATATTTTCTGCACAAGTTAAAATGAAGATTTGAAGCATTGAACTGATCTTAAATTGATCTTGTCTTGTGTTTCATGATGATTACCTAGATAATTTCATATGGGATGGATAATATACTGATGTTTGCTTGGATACAGTATATGCATGTTTTAACTGTTATAGTTAGAGACAACAGTAACCTAATTGGAGAAGAAGAAATTAAAGGAAAATTATTAACTTTAAAAATGTTCTTACTCAAAAGAATAAATGCAAAAACAGAATACATCATTCTGCTATATACAAGAAACACATCTTGGCCTCATAGATAAACAATACCTCAGAATAAAGGGCTGGAAAAATATATTGTAAGCAAACAGACACAGGAAAAAAAAACAGAGTAGGCATTCTAATATTTAATAAAATAGACTTTCAACCAAAAGTAATCAAAATAGTGAGAAAGGATATTTCATACTCATCAAGGGGGAAATTTCACCAAGATTAAGTCTCAATTCTGAATATCTTTGCCCCAAATGCAAGCAGATCCACATTCACAAAAGAAACATTAGTATAGCTTTCATCACACATTGGACCCCACACATTAATGGTGGGAGACTTCACTACTCTGCTCTAACCAGTGAACAGGATATCAGTAGACACTAAATACAGGTGTAATAAAACAAACAGACATTATGAATCAAATTTACCTAACAGATGTTTGCAAAACATTTCACTGGAACACAAAATACATTCTTTTCAGCACCTCATGGAACATTCTATAAATTCAGTAACAAAACAAGTCTCAATGGATAAAAGAAAATATAAACAAGCCCCTGTGTCTTATCAGAGCACCATGGATTAAAGGTTGACTTCAACAACAACAGAAACAACAGAAAGCCTACAAACTCATGGAAACTGAACAACTCTCAATTCAACGAAAATGAAGACACAACATACCCAAAGTTATGGGACACAATGAAAGCCGTGTTAAGATTGTTGTGCCTGTTACGCGCTCCAGAACCTCAAAATGGCAACCAAGGTTCTGACTTGGATGCAGTCACAGTAGGGTTTCCTTATTCAAGCTACCTTGAGCCATACCCCCATCTCTGACACAGCAGGATGGGAGGGTGAAGTCCTGAGCTCTCAGCAAGACAAGGTTTTATAGGAAACGGCAAGCAAGCGAGGGGTCTCTAGCCCAGCACACATGGGGGCTGTTATGGAATTTTGTTGTCCTTTAAAATAACTGGCTGGTGCTGGGACTCAAACATAAACTTAATTTCTGTTTTCCTCCTGATTGGTAGTTGTTAGGCAAAGAAGTGCCAAGGCTCTGGCGATGCAGGTTTGTTGTCGTGTAACCTGAAAACTGGTGCTAGACTCAGGTTTGTTGTGGAGTAACCTGGAAGCTAGTGCTAGAGAGTTCAACTTTGGGTTAGGTTCTCTAAGATAGAGTCTGAACTGAAGATCTGGTCTCTCAAATGATAAGTTCATAGCACTAAGTGCCTTAATAAAGAAACTTGAGAGAGAGGTCTCACACTAGCAATTTAGCAACACATCTGAAATCTATAAAGCAAAAAGAAACAAACATATCAAAGCAGAGTATACAGCAGAAAATAATCAAACTCAGGGCTGAAATTAATCAATTAAAAACAAAGAGAACAATTCAAAGAATCAACAAAACTTAGAAAGTTGGTTCTTTAAAGAACAACAATATCAACCAACCAAACCCCCACAACTCCCATCGACTAAACCACCAACCAAAGAGTACAACTGGAGGGACCCATGGCTCCAGCAGCATATGTAGCAGAGGATGGTCTTGTCGGACAACAATGAGAGGAGAAACCCTTGGTCCTGTGAAGGCTCAATGCCCCAATGTAAGGGAATGTGAGGGCAGGAAGGCAGGAGTGGATGGGTGGGTGGGAAAACACCCTCATAGAAGCAGGGGAGGAAGGATGAGATAGGGGCTTTCCTGGGGGGGGGGGGAAGGGAACCTGGATAGGGGATAACATTTGAAGTGTAAATAAAGAAAATATCCAATAAAAAAAAAGGAAAAGATAATGTTGTTGGAACTTGTTCCAACTATCAGGTATATATGTATATGTACTTAGGCATATATGTATGTGTGGAAATATGTATGTGCATATGTGCATATATATATATTTATATATGCAAGTGTGTGTGTGTGTGTGTGTGTGTGTGAGAAATGCTTGGAGCCTGCTTATTGGAACTTTGCTTCATTCACCCACCAGGTTTGTGTTTATTTGTTTGTATGTGTATATCTGCCAATCTGTATATGTACAGCTATGAAGTGCTTGGAGATTGGTTGCTGGAGCTTTGCTCTATCCATTAAATGTGGCAATATGTATCTGTATGCAGATATGTATGTATGTATGTATGCATGTGTGAATGTATTTGTATGTATAAAGTTATTGGAGCTTGTCTTTTGGTTCATCCACTCAGTGTGTGTTTCTGTATTTGTGTATTTGTGTGTGTGTGTGTGTGTATGTGTGTGTGTGTGTGTGTGTGTGTGTGTCTATGTATGTATGCATGAATTTTCTCTCTTTCCTTTTTTTCTAGCTGACACCTAAGAGTTATAAGAGTTCAGAGGCTTTCACTGGCCACAGGGAGTGGCAGCCCCAATAAATCAAGCTTTGTTTTCTCAGAGAAAGGTCTGCTGAGTAATTTCTCTAATCACTGGTGCCATAGGCAGCACCCTCCAACAGTTAACTGAGCCCTATCAGTCCTTCTAGTTCTGATCACTGTCACCTACTATAGTCAATGACCACAGTCATTGATACCACTCCTCACTGCCTCCTCCTTTTAACCCCTGGATGTTGAAGCAGGTCACTGACATCCCTGACATTTTCGGGCAGTAATTACAGAATAGGCTTGCAACAATTTACAGACCCAAAGAAGCTAAGTAATGCAGAAGATCTAAGAAAGGATGCTAGAATCTCACTGAGAAGAGGAAATAAAATAATAAAATAGATATTAGAGGTGGATAGAATAGAAGGATCTGAATAGAAGAGAGATGGAGGAGGGTAAATGGAATTATCAAGTATGGGGAAAATGGAGGAAGGAAAAACTAGAAGAGAAAACTGGAATTGGGGAGGGGTAGGTGATCATTTCTGTAAAGACAAAGAGACCTAGAATAATGGAAGCTTCCAGAAACCTATGATGGTGACACCTAGCAATAGTTTATATGGAACCTGAAATAGCCACCTATTATAACCAGAGAAGAATTCCAATAAAGAGATGGGGACAAAAACACAGCCACAAAGCCTTAGACCTAGAATTTGTGCTGCCTACAGGATATGCAGGGATAAAGAAGAAGCAGAAATTGAGGGAACGTCCAACCAATGACTGGCCCAAATTGATACCCATGCCATGAGAAAGAGAGAGCCTAGTCTTTACAGTGTTAATGATATTACACTTGCAGACCTGAGCTTAGCATTCCTGTCATCTGAGTGGCTTCACCCTGCAGCTGATGGAAACAGATGCAGAGATGTGGGCCAAATATTAGGCAGAGCTTGGGAATCTTGTAGAAGAGGGCTAAAAATGATAAAAGGAGCCAGAGAGTTCAAGGACACCACAAGAAAACCTACAAAATCAATTAACCTGGGCTCACAGGGGATCACTGAGACTGAAACGCCAAGCAGAGATTATGCCTGAGATGGACCTGGCTCCCTACATACATGTAACTGTTGTGCAGCTGGGTCTTCATATGGGACTCTTAATAGTAGAAGCAGGGGCTGTCTCTGACTCTGCTGCCTGGATCCTTTCCCCCTAACTGAACTGCCTTGTCAAGCCTCAATAAAAGGAGTTACATGTAGAAATATTGATTTGTCAAAATGGTTGACATCCATGGGAGACCTCCTATTTTCTGAGGAGCAAGGGAGGGTATGTAGGGGCAGGGGAGATGAGAGGGAGAGAGTTCAAGGAAAGGAGAGAGAAGAACCTACAAACAGGTTGTAAAATAAATCAATTAATTAATTGATAAAAATCTAACTCAAGAATACATCAAAACAATCATTCATCATAATCAAGTAGGCTTCATCCAAGGGATGTAGGGATGGTTCAATACCTGGAAATCCATCAATATAATCCACTACATAAACAAACTCAAAGAAAAAAACCACATGGTCATTTTATTAGATACTGAAAAATCATTTGACAAAATTCAACATCCATTCATGATAAAAGTCTTAGAAAGATCGGGAATTCAAGGCCCATACCTAAACATAGTAAAAGCAATATACAGCAAGCCAGCAGCCAACATCAAGCTAAATGGAGAGAAACTTGAAGCAATCCCACTAAAATCAGGGACTAGACAAGGCTGCCCTCTCTCTCCCTATCAATTCAATATAGTAATTGAAGTTCTAGCTAGAGCAATTAGACAACAAAAGGAGGTCAAAGGGATACAAATTGGAAAGGAAGAAATCAAAATATCACTATTAGCAGATGAGATGATCGTATATTTAAGGGATCAGAAAAACTCCATCAAAGAACTGCTGCAGCTGATAAACAACTTCAACAAAGAGGCCGGATATAAAATTAACTCAAACAAATCAGTAGCCTTCCTATACTCGAAGGATAAACAGACTGAGAAAGAAATTAGGGAAATGACACCCTTCACGATAGTCACAAACAATATAAAGTATCTTGGTGTGACTCTAACCAGGAATGTGAAAGATCTGTATGACAAGAACTTCAAGTCTCTGAAGAAAGAAATCGAAGAAGATCTCAGAAGGTGGAAAGATCTGCCATGCTCATGGATTGACAGGATTAATATAGTAAAAATGGCCATCCTGCCAAAAGCAATCTACAGATTCAATGCAATCCCCATCAAAATTCCAACTAAATTCTTCATAGACTTAGAAAGAGCAATTCTCAAATTCATTTGGAACAACAAAAACCCAGGATAGCAAAAGCTATTCTCAACAACAAAACAACTTCTAGGGAAATCAGCATCCCTGACCTCAAGCTGTACTACAGAGCAGTAGTGATAAAAACTGCATGGTATTGGTACAGTGACAGGCAGGTAGATCAATGGAATAGAATTGAAGACCCAGAAATGAACCCACACACTTATGGTGACTTGATTTTCTACAAAGGAGCTAAAATCACCCAGTGGAAAAAAGTCAGCATTTTCAACAAATGGTGCTGGTTCAACTGGCAGTCCACATGTAGGAGGATGAGAATTGATCCATTCCTATCTTCCTGTACAAAGCTCAAGTCCAAGTGGATCAAGGACCTCCACATAAAACCAGATACACTGAATCTAATGGAAGAGAAAGTGGGGAAAAGTCTTGAACACCTGGGTACAGGGGAAAATTTCCTGAACAGAACACCAATGGTTTATGCTCTAAGATCAAAAATCGATGAATGGGACCTCATGAAATTGCAAAGCTTCTGTAAGGCAAAAGACATTGTCAATAGGACAAAACAGCAACCAACAGATTGGGAAAAGATCTTAACCAATCCTACATCTGATAGAGGGCTAATATCCAATATATACAAAGAACTCAAGAGTTAGATTCCAGAAAACCAAATAACCCTATCAAAAAATAGGGAACAGAGCTAAGCAGAGAATTCTCAACTGAGGAAATTGGCAGGGCTGAGAAGCACCTAAAGAAATGCTCAACAACCTTAGTCATCAGGGAAATGCAAATCAAAACAAGTCTGAGATTCCACCTCACACCAGTCAGAATGCCTAAGATCAAAAACTCAGGTGACAGCAGATGCTCTCGAGAATGTGGAGAAAGAGGAACACTCCTTCATTGTTGGTGGGATTGCAAGCTGGTACAACCACTCTGGAAATCAGGTTGGTGAACCCTCCGAAAAATGAACATAATACTACCTGAGGACCCAGCTATACCACTCCTGGGCATATACCCAGAAGCTGCTCCAACATGTAATAAAGACTCATGCTCCACTATGTTCATAGCAGCCATATTTATCATAGCAAGAAGCTGGAAACAACTCAGATGTTCCTCATCAGAGGAATGAATACAGAAAATGTGGTACATTTACACAATGGGGTACTACTCAGCTATTAAAAACAATGACTTAATGAAATTTGCAGGCAAATGGATGGAACTTGAAAATATCATCCTGAGCGAGGTAACTCAGTCACAAAAGAAGGAACATGGTATGTACTCACTGATAAATGGATATTAGCCCAAAAGTTCAGAACGCCCAAGTTTCACTTTACAGTGACTGCTGGACTGAGAGTGAGGTTCCAGATCGAGGAGTTGGAGAAGGGACTAATGGAGCTGAGGGAGTTTGCAGTCCCATGGAGGGAGCAACAGTGTCAACTGGCCTGACCCCCGGTGCTCCTGGAGGCTGGACCACCAACCAAAGAATGCACGTGGAGAGACCCATGGTTCGGACCACATATGTGACAGAGGAGGGCCTTGTTGGCCATCAGGGGGAGGAGAGGCCCTTGGGCCTGAGGGTGTTAGAGGTCCCAGTAAAGGGGAATGTCAAGGTGGGAATACAGGAGTGAGTGGGTGAGTGGGTGGGAGGTGAAATACCCTCATAGAGGCGGGGGAAGGGGAGGGGTTAGGGGGTTTCCAAAAAGGAGATCTAGAAATGGGGGAACAATGGAAATGTAAATAAAGTATCAAAAAATAAAAATAAAAAAAATCTAACTCATGAGCAAGAAAATCACTTAATACAATGATAAATGATAATGTAGGTGCATTCAACATAAGAAAGTCTGTGTAGATTAATCCATAAATAGGAACTCATTTTCTTTTGTGAAAAGTTACTTTAGAATACTAATAAGTATCTTGTTAAATAATAAAAATTAAATTTCTTAATGTGATACACATATTTTGCATCCTCGTGAAATGTTTACTAAGAGTTTGTAAACTGTTAAAGACAGTGAAATAATCTGTATTATTATTGAAAATAGGTTTTATTTTCTTAACACCCACCTAAGTTCATACCCTTACTTTCTGTCAATAGAAAACAAAGAAGCAAAAAAGAAAAACAAATAGAAAAAAATCCAAAGGAAACACAAAAAACACATAAAGACTCAGACACACACTCTCACATACATATAGAAGCATAAATATAAACAAAGCACATATATAAACGAAAGACCTATAGTATTAAAAATGTTCAGAAAAGTTCAGACAAATTATTGTGACATAAATAGTCTCTAAAAATATTGTTATGTTCATTTTTTTTTTTTTGCCATCTATATTAGGGCATGGTTTCTGCTCTTAAGGGAGCTTTGTGTATCTAATCAAACTCTATTATAGGAAAACTATGATTTTTCTTTGTGCTTCGTTATCAGTTGTAAATATGTCCTGGGATAGGGATAGAGGCTCCTTCTCTTCTAGTGCTAGGTCACCACCTGCCTCAGACATGTGCAAGCCGTGTGTAAGCTGCCACAGTCCCTGTGAGCTCAAATGTGTGTAATTCTTGTGTATCAGTAGCTTGTTTCCCTGTTATTTTCCATCCCTTCTGGCTCTTACACTCAATATAGCTCCTACTCCTACTCTGTACAATTCTCTGAGCTATGAGGGAAGGATTTGATGGAGATAGACCATTTAAGACTGATTGTTCAATGTTTCTCTGTCTCTGCTTGTTGTCGCAGTGTTGGTTTGTGTATGTATTAAAATATACTGTAGTGGAAAGACCTGATGATGGTTGAGCAAGACACTGATGATTGTTAGTAATATGTCATTAGGAGTGATATTATCGCTACCTTTGCTATGTATTTTTTAAAAGTAGAACTCTATTATTTGATTTTTCTTTAGGTCCCTGGCCAATCTAAATTCTTAGAAACCCAGATAATATCTACATCACATAATTTATTTGTACTCTCTTCAGCACACTGTAATCCATGATTTCTTTATATCTACTAATATTAAAAGAGAAATTTAAGTTTTTGTTACAAGAGAGTTAATAAATTATAAACATTTAAGAATTTATAATATTTTAACAATAATGTAAAGTACAATTCTTCATCTCTTAAGATATGGGGAGTTTTTTCATAAAATATATTATAACAAGACTATAGTTAGGATTAAACTTCAATTGACATTGTGATAATTGAAAAGGTTTAGAGATTTGATACTATCATATCAACTAATAGCATACTTATGTACATCACTATTATCAGCAGAGAAATTTATCAAGCTCAGTTTTAAGAAGAAACATGATAAATTCCAATGCTACTTCAAATGAATAAATGTATTTCATGCTATTCTAAGAGACAGTAATAAAAATTGCATAACAATTCAGATGCATACTGCTTAAATTTATTCTGTGTAATTATTGTCATTGATTTCTCAAAAGAAAACTACATTGGACAGGTAAATTTGTTTTATCATTCAGCTACAAGTGTGTAGATAAAAGTGAAGAGACTTTGTACATCTACTAAAAAAGTGGTAGGTATACAAAGTAAATAGACTGTGGACCCTATGATCCATCAATTGCTTTCCCATAGCTTGAGACAAAAATAAATATAAGTTCATATAGATACAGTATCACTTCACTAAGACCTCTAACTTCAATACATCATGACTCAGATATTTAAACATCATGAGAGAGTCAGGTGCTTTTGATCTTATAAAGCATGAGAAAGGATTTATGTATTTTACAGATTGTTATTTTTTTCTATTATCAACAAGCAGTTTTCAGAATATTTTATCTTCAACTTCTATTCATCTCTAAGTGTTTATGAATAAATTTCATTTACGAAATGTGGCATATATTATACTAGTTAATTTTGTGAATGCCTTTTAGATGAAATGATGCATAATCAGATTACAAGATACAGAGATGATCTCTCAATTCTGTGTCTCTTATTTATACATGTGTATTCCTATATTCATGAGTGTTTTTATACATGCGGTTGCAGGTGAATATGGATGAATATACATGTTTTTGGAGACAAATGTTGGGCGTGAGTGTCTTCCTCCCTATCACTCTTCACTTTATTTACTAAGATAGGAATTTCTCTGAAGCTTAAGCCCAGGCATTGAAGCAGACTATTTCCACAGCAGGCCTCGCGACTCTCTGGTCTCTACTTCCCAAGCACTGACAAACACACCTGTCATTATTTGTATTGTGGGAGCCTAAACTCTGGTTCTCATGCATGCACAGCATGTGTTTTATCTGCTGAGACATCTCCCCGGACAGATTTAAAATTTTGTAAAATTCAGAGCCTCTTAAATACTCTTTCTTTTAAAGGTTATAACTTTTGGCCTAAAAATGCCCCCAAATAGCCACCTCAATATTGTAAATTGTCTGAAAATGAATGTAAAATGAAAGCTTATTTATAAAATTTTGAGAATTTTAAAGTAAACATTTTCCATATTTGGTTCCATATGTCAGAAATAAGGAGCATGAAAATATTACAAGCACTTTCCAGAACAGGGGTTATAATTGCTCTTTGAAGAAATGTTGATTCTATAAACATTATTTTGAAGCAGGTTGATGTCTTTCACATGTACCTAATATATGGCAAGTTTTTTCATCAAGAGACATAACTACATACACAGTTATTGTTTTTGCAGTTTATTCAAAATTAATTGAAAGACAAAGCATTCATATTAAATACCATGTTTGTGATAATGTGTCCGTCATTTTGCATAGCCCCATTGTTATCTATATGTCTGTAGATAGATTATAATACAGCAGCAGTATTCAATATGCACAATTAACATGAATAGTTACTTAAACTTCACAATATAAAGAAAATATTTCCTCTTTCATTATTCAAATGCAATTTTCTTTAAACTTAATCATTTAACTGAACAGCCAGGCTAATGATTTTGTAGAAAATATAAATGACTAAATAGAACCACAATTTGATCAAATTAATATAACTATCTCATAAAGGACTATGCCAAGTGTTCTTATTTCTATTCCTCCTTTCTTTTATTATATTTTATACAGGGAAATACTAATTTATAAAACTTGACATTTTAAATAATTTTATAAATAGATTTTGTTCATCTTCAATGCTGCTAAACAAATTACATGGATAAACATATTACATATGTAAGTTGTTTTAAGGATAGTGTGGTTTGCTTAATAGAGATACTTAACAAACTTTGAAATTTTAAATATATAGAGAGCTAGACACAATTTGAAGTTAGGATATAAATTAGAAAAATCAAGTCTGAGGAGATAGCTTAATCAGTAAAATGGTTCCTGCAAAGGCATGACCACTTGTTCCATCCAACAACCTTAGCTAAAAAAGTAGAATGTGGTAGCAGGTTTTTTAATCTTAGTGCTGTGGAAGTGGAGTCAGGAAGGTACCTATAGCTTACTGATCATTCAGTCTAGCTTACTTGACAAGCCCAACTCTGTGAGAAACCTTGTCTCTAAAAATTGACATACACATATCTCCTGAAGAGCGACACAAAGACATCTTGATTGTGTGCACATGCACACAGCATGCTGGTGAGCCTTCATAAAACTCATATGCATAACCATATACAAACTAGTTAAAATAATTTACACTATATAATATCTATATCTTTATGGTTATTATTTAAAACATTTTAAAATTGTATTGTAAAGTAAAATAGAAATGATGCATTATTTTGCATATAAAATTGAAAAAAGTTAAATTTGTGAATCCAAAATAACTCATATAATACTAAGTATTAATAAAATAAAGTTCAACAGTTTTCTTTTCTTAATGTTAAAAATTAAAGTGAGAGAAAAACTACTCTCTGGAAACCCAGGCTGAGTACACAAGCAGAGAATAACAGCTCAGTAGCAGCAAGAACAGTCTCCTGCAACCCCCCAAAGTAATAAGGATTAAAGAGACATTGCTTTATTTCTGCTGTCTTGGAGCACAGTTTGAAATATAAATACAAGCCAACCACAATTTGTAGTATTCTCACAAAATGTCCAATCATGTTTTCATTTTGCATATGGGATAAAAATTTCCTGTTTCTATCAGATTTTGAATCAATGATTTTATAAAATTCAGTTCTTTTTCAAAAGAGAATGTCCCCATGGGAAACTTACATAATACCTTCAACCTGTAGTGATTTACCAAACCAGTTAGCACAGAAGAAGAATATCACCAAGCTTCTTAAATCATCTAAAATAAAATTAGGTCTATGTATGTATGGATATATGCATGTATTATCTATCTATCTATCTATCTATCTATCTATCTATCTATCTATCTACCTATCTATCTACACTCTATAATATATTTATGTATCATATATATTTGTATGAATAAATGTCTATATATGTAATCAATCAATTTATATTCTATTGTCTATCATCTATATCTCCTCTATCTACCATCTATCTATCATATATATATATATATATATATATATATATATATATATATATATATATATATGTGTGTGTGTGTGATCAATCATCTGTCTGATGATATCAGGAGCCCTATTGAAAGTCTCAGATTAGGGGACTAAGACCTCACCCACAGTCCTGCATAATAGTGTCAGAGTACAGCAGAGTTAACTGGAAGACTAAGACTCCATTTAAACAGCTCCATAACCAGAAGGCAGAGGACAAAAGGAAAAAATAAACACATTAACAAACAACCACAAACCCTATCATTTCAGCCTTTGTTGTTCAGAGTTAAATAAACAATAGTAAACTATGCTTCCTTGTTACATGTACATGAGGTAACCTTGAAGCAAAACCCAAAAGAGCTCAGCTCCTAAAACTAACATTGTTGAATTTTGAAGACTGATTTTAAGAATAAAATGTTTCTTCCAAGTTAGAGATATATGCCCAATATCAGGATGAATGTGTTATTTAAATTAATTAATGTCAACTTCAAGAATGTGAATAGATCTAATTTGAAGGTTTTACACAGTATAACGGGCTGTTAGTTACATGCTGATGGATATATATCATATCTTTCCAACTTAAGCTTTTATGTCTAGTTCATAACTTCCAAATGATTTACATTTTTCTGAAAATATCTTGGTTAATCGTGGATTAAATATGACCTTAATTTGTTTATCTCTAGGGGAGCTTTCTCCAATTTAAGCAAATTTTAGTAGGAGAGTATTGGGACCCCTTTACTCTCTACTCCATTGATTTTATTTTTTCCAAAATTTTGTAGCCAAACTGATGGGTAGGATAGTATTATAGTTACTCTTCTTATTGTTATATCAAATACTTGATATTGCAAGTATTAGGAAGAAGGGCTTATTTTGGATTAAAATCTAAGAGAAGAGTTGTCATGGCCGTAGGGGCAGGACAATGAGCTAACAGGTCTCATTGCACATATAATCATAATGTAGAGAATAGATAAGAGAAAGAGTGGTAATACAATCTAGAAACTGCTGGGCTGTGGTGATACACGCCTTTAATCCTAGCATGTGAAAGGCAGAGGCAGGTGGGTCTCTGTGAGTTCCAGGACAGATAAAGCTACACAGAGAAACTTGGTTTTGAAAAACAAAACAAAAAACCACACCCACCTGCAAAGCAACAACAACAAACTCACAAACAAACAAAAATCCACCCTCCTGACACTGACCTTCCTCCAGAAAGGTTCTTCCTCTGCAGGTTCCTCAGCCTTGAAAAAACCATCACCACCCAGGAACATGCGTTCAAACACAAATGGACTACAAGAGGACACTTTGTTTTTAAAAAAATAATACTTAGCCATATGAACCTTAAAACATGTTTTATACATGAAGCATCTAACATCCGTCCCAACATCATTTTCCCAGTGGTTCCCCATTCACTTACTTTCCAGATAACAGCATCCTTTCAAATCACCTTAATTCTCAAATAAGGTATTAAATAGGCTTAACCATTTTTGCTTTGATAAGGAGGAGAATTTTTAAGACATTTTATCAGTTTTTAAGGCAAGTTTTAGATTTATAGTAAAACCAAGAAAACGCGTTCCAGTGACAGGCCCAAAGTGGTATTCAGCTTATGGGTAGGCTCCAAGGCCTGACACTATTACTGATTCTATGGAGCGCTCACAAAAAGGAATCTATCATGATCACCCTCCAAAAGATCCAACAGGCAGCTCAAAGTGTCATATGCAGATATTTTCACCCAACCAATGGACAGAAGCTGCTGACCTTTGTGATTGAATTAGGGAAAAACTGGAAGAAGCTGAGGAGGAGGGCGACCCTGTAGGAATACCAGCAGCCTCAATTAACCTCGACCTCTGAAAACTCTCAGACACTGGAAAACTAACCAGGCAGCATACACCAGCTCAAATGGGGCCCCCAACACATTTACAGCAGAGGACTTCCAGGTCTGGGTTTAGTCAGAGAAGATACACCTAACCCTCAAGAGATGGGAGGCTCCATGGAGTGGAGATGTCAGGTAGGATGGGAGTTTTGGGGTGCGGGCATCCTTGTGGAGACCAGATGGCAGGGAGGAGGTATGGGATGGGGAACAGTAGGAGGGTAAACCAGGAGAGGAATAAAATCTGGAGTGTAAAAAAAAAAAAAGATTAAATAAAATTAAGAAATAAAATAAAATGAATTACTGGGTATTGTTGGGCCTCTTTTTGGCCCTGATTTGGGCCTTGAGACAAACTCAAGCCTGGGTTGAGTTTCTGTGGCTTTGTGGGAGAGCCTAAGCCTGGCTTGATTTTCGAGACCTGACTCGCTTCTGCCCAGGGATGACTCAGCATGACCTGTACCAGCCCTTGCCTGCCTAGCTACTGCTGACAAATGAACTTATTGGCCCTGTCAGTTACCCCTTACCCTCCATCACCCTTCCCCAACTCCTATGTCATCTCTTCCTCTACTTAAGTTCCCACCTCTTTGCTTTCTCTATATAAGCAAGTGCTTAGTTTAATAAAATGAGTTCCTGCTTCGACAAGATTCCCAGCCTGGCGTGTTTCTTTTGGGCTGTCCGCACTCTGCCCCAGACAGACCCTACTGGACTGGGTTCTCTCCTCTCTTCTGGACCTGCCAGCAAGGAGCCTACAGGTTATCTCTTTCCTCTAAGAGATATCTTAATGGTAATTTTTACATTAAAATATTGCAATGTAAAGATCAAGTTTTCTAATTATGTTTCTAATCCATTAAAAATTTAGTATACAAATACATTAATTACATTATTCATGGTGTAAAGTCTCTTTTACTCTCAGGAGAAACCAAGAATTTTAACCTGTATTATTTCAATTATTTATGTTTTTTTGTATGAATTTGCTGATACTGTCTTTTTCTTTAACAATAAAAATATATTGCTATATTTGTATTTGGAAAGTTTGTAGGCAGGAAGATTTGTTGGTTGATACTGAGATGAGTATTTTACTCTTCCAGTGAGTAGTTTAAAATTTACTATCACAAATATTTATAAATTTATCATCTTTTGAGGGGTGGGGTTGCGATCCCACAGTCAAAAGCTCTGACCCAGAATTGTTCCTGTCTAAAAGAACTGCAGGGACAAAAACAGAGAAGAGCCTGAGGGAAAGGAGGTCCAGTGACAGGTCCAAATTGGGATCCAGATCAAGGAGAGACTCCAAGGCCTGACAATATTACTGATGCTATGATGTACTTACAGACAGGAGCCTAGCATGGCTGCCCTCCAAGAGACCCAACAAGAAGCTGAAAGAGTTAGATGCAGATACTTATACTCAAACAATGGACAGAAGCCAGGAAGCCCTGTGGATGAATTAGAGAAAAGCCAGAGGAAGCTGAAGAGGAGGGGGACCACATAGGAAGACCAGCAGTCTCAACTAACCTGGAACCCCGAGATCTCCCAGACACTGAGCCACCTACCAGATAGCATACACCAGCTGATATGAGGCTCCTGACACATATACAGCAGAGGACTGTCTGGTCTGGCCCTATGATAGAAGATGCATCTAATCCTCAAGAGAGGCCCCAGGGAGTGGGGAGATCTAGTATAGTTGGGTTGGGGGAGTGGAGAGATCCTCTTAGAGTTGGGGGGGAGGAGGAGATATGGGATAAGGAATGGCCAGAGGGCAGACCAGGAGGGGATTAACGACTGGAGTTTAAAATATGATTAACGAATATAAAAAAGCATCTTTTTAAATGGCCTACTATGAATCACTAGAACTTTTTATTTGTTTTTGCATAATAGGAAGTTAGTATTTTTCATCTTTTTCGTATGCCTATGTCACAGTAATTCATATTTTTGGGAACAGACCCCTGTCTCAGGGATGTTCTTCCTGCCTAGCCTGTTTACTATTACCTTGCAGTTTGGTCCAGAGCACGGTAAGCAATGAGTCATCTCTGGGCAAGTGTTCAGCCTTGTCTTATGATTTGTTTACTTCCCCCTTGGTGGTTTCCCACCCCAGGGATGGGGGGAGGAGAGTATTTAAGGTCAAGGGAATAAACAAGCTTCGGCATTCTGCTTGGATGAATGACCCGTGTCTGTGTCTTTTGTGTCTATCCCCCAGTCCTACAATCGGTTCCCGGTTGCTAGGTGGCACGGGCGCCATCACATATTATCATACTGTAGATGGACGTCATGATCCATTATTATGTATTCATAAATTTATTGAACTATAGTGATCAAAAATGTCGTTGTAATTCTCTTTGCACTAGTTTATACTTGAGTGGAAAGAAGGTTGAGTAGCTTTTTTCACATTCAAACTTTTCAAATACAAGTCAATTTTATGTAACTGTCTATTGTTATAAAGCATTAACAATGTGATTGCAACCATGGAATCCACTGTTTCCTTCTTTATAACTAAACAAAATATGTGGTCCTGGTGGCCATGGAAAATGGATCACATGCTGAAGAGTAACATTAGTCAGAGTACTTTAGAGATATTTACTTGAAGTATATTTATATAAAGGAGTTTATTTAGAAGAACGTCTTAAGTCTAAGCATCTGTGAAAATCTAATACTTTCATGGGTGTAATTCTAAATGGAAGACATTGTTAATTTGTACAACTTTCTAATGTGAACAAAAAAGAAAAGCCCATTTTGAGTTCATGTTATATCATTCACATTAATTTCAACAATAATCATTTTAATAGATTTGTTTTTACTTTTTTATTACATATTTTATTTATTTACATTTCAAATGTAGTCCTCTCCCGTGTACTTCCTCCCCTTCACCTCTCAGAGGGTGCTACCCTACCCACCCACCCACCAACTCCCACCTCACCCCTCTAGCATCTCCCTTCTCTGGGACATCAAGCCTCCACATGCATGGGACCAAGCACATCACCTCCTACCGAGGCCATGTAAGACAGTTCTTTGATACCTATGTAGCAGGAGTCTCAGACTGGCCCATGTATGCTTTTGGGTTGGTAGCCTAGTCCCTGGGAGCTCTGAGTGGTCTGGTTAGTTGATATGGTTCTTCCTATGAGGTTGCAATCCCCCTCAGCTCCTTCAGTCCTCCCTCTAACACTTCCATTGGAATCCCGAGGCTCAGTCCAATGGATTTCTGTAAGTATCTGCATCTGTCTTAGTCAGGTGCTGGTAGAGCCTCTCAGAGGACAGCCATGCCAGGCTCCTGTCTCCAAACATATCTGGGCATCATCAATAATGTCAGGATTTGATGTCTGCTCACGGGGTGGATACCATGGTAGGATGGTCTATAGATGGCCTTTCCTTCACCTTTTGCTCAGATTTTTGTCCCTGCATTTTCTTTGCACAGGAACAATTCTGGATTAAAAATTTTGAAATGGGTAGGTGGCCCCATCCCTCAACTGGGGGCAGTGTCTATCTACTAGAGGTGGTCTCTACTAGTTCATCTTATTGCTGTTGGACATTTCAGGTAATCTCAGTGTCCTGGCAGTTTCTCCAATCCCTGAAGTCTGGGACTTTCTAGTTGTTCACCTTGTTCCCCATTCCACACTACTGCATATTTCTATTCATTCTCCTGGCCTTCTGGACTTCTTTCCTGTCTCCATCCATACCTGTTCCTGCCCTCCTTTTTCCTTCCTCCTCCCCTCTTCTACCCAGGTCCCTCCCTCCTTCTGCTTCCCATGATTATTTTGTTTACCCTTCTAAGTGAGATTGACACACCCACAGTTGGGCTTTCCTTCTGGTTGAGTATCATATGGACTATGCGTTGTTTCATGGGTATTCTGAGCTTTTTGGCTAAAATCCACTTATCAGTGAGTACATACCATGAATGTCCAATTTGGTCTGGGTTATCTCAATCAGAATGATATTTTCTTGTTCCATCCATTCGCCTACAAAATTTGTGATGCCTTCATTTTTAATTGCTGAGAAGTATTCATTGTGTAACTGAATCACATTATCTGTATCTGTCCTTTGTTTGAGGGACATGTGGGTTACTTTTAGCTTCTGGCTATTATAAATAAGGCTGATATGAACATAGTGGAGCACATGTCTTTGTGATATGGTGGAACAACCTTTGAGTATATGCCCAAGAGTGGTATAACTGGGTCTTTTGGTACAACTATATTCATTTTTCTGAGGAACTTTCAAATTAATTTCCAAAGTCGTTGTACCAGGTTGCAATTCCATCAACAATGGACCAATAATGGAAGAGTGTTCCTCTTTCTCCACATCCTTGCCAGCATCTGTTGTTACCTGAGATTTTTATCTTAGTCATTCTGATTGGTGTAAGGTAAGCTCCCATTGTTTTTTTGATTTGCATTTCCCTGATGACAAATGATGTTGCCGATTTTTTTTTTTTAGATGATTCTTGACCATTTGAGATTTCTCAGTTGAGAATTCTGTTTAACTCTGTACCCCATTTTTAACTGGGATATTATGCTTTCTTCAGTCTAACTTCTTGAGTACTTTGCATATTTCTATCAGATGTAGGGTTTGTAAAGATCTTTTTCCAATCTGTAGGTTGTCCTATTGACAGTCACCTTGGTCTTCAGTTTCATAAAGTACCATTTGTCAATTATTGATCTTAAAGCCTGAGCCATTGGTGTTCTGTTCAGGAAAATTTCCCCTGTGTCAATCTATATGAGGCTATTTCCAACTTTCTCATCTATTAGATTCAGTGTATTTTTTTATATTTATTTACATTTCAAAAGTTTTCCTCTTTTCCATGTTTCCACTTCAGAAACATCCTATCCCACTCCCTCCCCCTGCCTCTATTAGGGTGCTCCCCCACCCACCCACCAACACCCATATTCACTCCAAATCATTCCCTTACACTGGGGCATCTAACACCCTCAGGCCCAAGGGCCTCTCCTTCCACTTATGTCCATCAAGGCCATCCTCTGTCACATATGTAGCCAGCACCATGGGTTCCTCCATGTGTATTTTTTGGCTGGTGGTCCAGTCTCCAGGAGCTCAGGTAGGTCTGGCCAGTTGACACTGTTGATCCCTCTATGGGGCTGCAAACCCCCTCATCCTTCAGTCCATTCTCCAACTCCTTCAACTGGGACCTCACGCTCAGTCCAATGGTTGGCTGCCAGAATCTGCCTCTGTATTTGTCAGTCTTTACCTGAGCCTCTCAGGAGACAGCTTCTCATGCTTCCTTCAGTCAGCACTTCCCAGCATCCACAATAATGTCAAGGTTTAGTGGCTATATATGAGATGTATCCCCAGGTGGGGCAGTCTCTGGATGCCCTTTCCTTCAGTCTCTGCACCACATTTTGACTTTATATCTCCATCTGTGAGTATTTTGTTCACCCTTCTAAGAAACACTGAAGCATCCACATTTTGGTCTTCCTTCTTCTTAGGCTTCATATGGTTTGTGAATTGAATCTTGGATATTCATAACTTTTGGGCTAATTTTCACTTTCAGTGAGAACATACCTTGTTTGTTCTTTGGTGACTGACTTACCTCACTCAGGATATTTTCAAGTTCCATCCATTTGCCTGGAAATTCATGAAGTTGTTGTTTTTTATAGCTGAGTAGTGTCCCATTGTGTAAATGTACCACATTTTCTGTATCCATTCCTCTGTTGAGGGGCATCTGGGTTATTTTCAGCTTCTGGCTATTATTAATATGGCTGCTATGAACATAGTGGAGCATGTGTCCTTATAGCAAAAAATATTCTCAACAATAAAAGTAATACTGGGGGAATCAGCATCCCTGACCTCAAGCTGTACTACAGAACAATAGTGGTAAAAACCGCATGGTATTGGTACAGTGACAGGCACGTAGATCAGTGGAATAGAATTAAAGACCCAGAAATGAATCCACACAACTATGGTCACTTAATCTTTGACAAAGGAGCTAAAACCATCCAGTGGAAAAAAGATAGCATTTTCATCAAATGGTGGTGGTTCAACTGACTGTCAGCATGTAGAAGAATACAAATTGATCCATTCTTATTAACAAGTCCAAGTGGATCAAGGACCTCCACATAAAACCAGATACACTGAATCTAATAGAAGAGAAAGTGGGGAAGAGCCTCGAACTCATTGGCAAAGAGGAAAATTTCCTGAACAGAATACCAATTACTCAGGTTCTAAGATCAACAATGAGCTTTATACAAGGAGATAAAAATGGGTTAATTTCTAGTCTACTACATGCATACCACTGGTGAGACCAGCACCATTTGTTGAATATGCCTTCTCTGTTCTACTGTATGGTTTTGGCTTCTTTGAGAAAGGTCATGTGACCATAGGTGTGTGGGTTTATTTCTGGGTCTTCAGTTCTATTCCATTGATCAACCTGTCTGTCTCTGTACCAGTACCATGTGGTTTTTATCACTATTTCTCTGTAGTACAGATTGTGATCAGAGATTCAATGCAAACCCCAGCAAAATTACAACTAAATTCTTCACAGAGATAGAAAGAGAGATTCTCAACTTCATATGGAATAGATATGTTTTTATCTTTTTTTTTACATTATTTGCAAAAAAATTTTAAAAATTTCCCTTTCTTGCTTTCAGTCCACTTATGCCTTTGTCAATTGTTTTGCAACACATACCTGAAAACTTTTCTTGCAAATTCCACTTTATATTTATAACTTATTAGTTCCCTGATCAAGAAACAAAGACAAAAACAAACAAATGGATCTATAAAACATAAATAAATATATCAGCAAATAATACACAAAATTTATTAATTAATTGACTAATTAATGATATATTTGTAATATAACATGCCACTCTTATTAATGTAAAGCCTACCTAACCACCTTACCATAAAAATACAAACATTCACTGTTCATAGTAAAAACCAGGAGAATTTTAATATTGCTCCCTGTAATTTATTCACTTTCCTTGCCAAGAGTGTCTTAATACCCTGATTCTAGGGAAGAAATAAGAAAAAAGAAAAAAGCCCTAAGTGTCTCTGAGATCTAAAAATGCAAGAGCAAATTTTCATCTTTAGAATTCAAACTACTTCTATTATAAAGGCTCATTCCTACTGTTCAAACACAGATGTCTCTGAAGTAAAAAGTTTCCTTTACTGTATTTAATATAGTTATGTGGTTTCTGCTCAAATTCATTTCCTCTATTTCTCTAATTTACATTTTAACAAGATGGTCCTGCCAGTTGTTGCTAGGGAATAGAACAAAACTCCAAGTGTGAATATGTAATTTTACGTTTAGACTATAGGACAGGTCATGTGTTGGGAATCAGAACATGGTTCAGTAAAGTGCTGACACTGCAAAAATGGATGACCTGATGCAGCCGTACGGCCTGTAGTAACCACCAGGAGGAGGGGTGGACTGCAGGGTGATGCCCTTATTTTTTACTTTAAGATAAGAGATATATTGGAGAATATTTTAAAATCTACCAAATAATATTTTGTTGAATTATAAATTCTATAAAATTAAACTAAACACACAGTATGGGTGAAAACACTAATGATGACATTTAAAAAAGTATTCATTACATCTGAAGTAAAATTTTTACATTTCAGAGGAAACTTGTGTAAGCCATGTTTAAAAAAAATCTTGTTTGGCTTTCAACTACATTTTTTGTTTTAAAGTTATATTTACTGGTATATAAAATGTGAAGATTGTACATATTATATATCATGCTTTTTTATTTTTTTAACTTATATTTCAAGAAGGGTCTCATGTAGCTGGCTTTAAACTTGAAAAGAAGCCAAAGATTTAGCTAAGCTTTGGACTCTCGTACCTCTTCCTACCTCCTTTTTGCTGAGATAAAAGAAGTTTTACTCCAGATTTGGATTTACATGGTGGCGTGAATCCTAGGCATCCTATAGATGCGCCAACGCTGTGCTGTTGAGCCATAGTCCTGGTCCAATGCTGTGTGCTATACGTGTTCATTTCCTATACTTACCTCCTCTGTTTATTTTATAGTGCAAACATAATTTCACCCAGCCCTTTGAAGCACATAATACATTATTGTCATCTGTCTTCATCATGATATGTAGCGGCTTACTAGGTCTTCTTGTTTCTAATGGTGAAAGTACTCAATGGTCAACATTTCCTCATCTATCTATTTCCATTCATCTCTTAAAATATCATGCCATATTTTCTGTTTGTTTTCACTTCTTCCTGAAGAAATTTTGTACATACATGGAAAAAAAGTCTCATATATTTTATGTATTATACATACTTTACTTAAATTTCAAGAAAATTTCTTCACTTAAAGAGTTTTAACATATTAAATGTATTCTTTTAACATATCACTGTTTTGTATCTCTAATTTGGATATTTAATTTGACATAAATTGAAGGTTTAAACAATATTGTCACCTGAGTCAGTAGAGTAAGACTGCCGTGTTCCATGTGGGTGGTCATTATCCATTATAAACTTCTCTTCTTCCTTCCTTCCTCCCTTTCTTCCTTCCATACTTTCTCCCCTCCCTCCCTCATTCTTTATTTCCTTCCTTCTTTCCTTCCTTTCTTCCTTCTTTTCTCCCCCTCTCTCTCCCTCCCTCCCTCCTTGTTTCTTTCTTTCCTTCCTTCTTCCATTGCTTTCTCCTTTTTTTCTTTCCTTCTCTCTTCATTCTTCCCTGTCTCCTTGTCTCCTTTTTTTCCTTTTTCTGTGCTCCTCTCTGAATCTTACCCACTCTCTTTTCCTCCAGACTTTCCATCTTTATGTTCTAGTTTTTAATTACTTTCACTGTGATATTTTAAGAGTATCAGAGGAATAAGCCCTGGTCAGTGAACTTGTGCTGAGCTTTGTTTTTTTTCCACAACAAGAACCAGTTGACAGTTCTTCTGTCCATGGGTATTTCTGTGAACATAAAACTCATCCTCAGAAATAAAAGTATAGAAAAATATATAGGCTACCCTTAATACTTAGAGCTCATAAGCATTACAATAAGTCATCAGAGCTTATACAAATTTTATAGCTTATAAAATATTTATAGCTAAAATTAGTTCTATAACCATAACATTTATAGATCTGAAAATATGAAAATAACTTCTTTGGAAAAGTTTGACTTAATTTTTACACAATTTTGACTGTTTCATTACCAGTTACCATGTAAATTACCAGGACATAATGTGCAATCCAACGTATTTCAATTTTGTTTATCTAAAAAGAAATAAACTTAGTGACTTTAGTTCCCATCAGTTACATTAAATAATTAGTGCTGAATAATAAAATTACAAAGTTTTCTTTTCAATTAAGACTTTCACATACTTGTACCAAAAGAGGTTTGCAATTCTATGTACAATATCTAAACAAGTGTCATTATGACCTAAAAGCTTTGTGCATTTTTATGCACTTTAGTCTAAAATGTTTACTGCTTCTATTGCTTTTTGCAATTACAGTGAAGTGAGGCAGAAAATAGCAGCTCAAAAAATGTATTCAAGTAATGAAGTTGGAGCCATTAGTTTCAAAGCTTTTGTTATTTTAGTAAATATTTAATCTTCCTAACAGCATGGGTTCCTAATTGATCTTTAAGTATTATAGTTCCTGGACATTTCTAATTGACTTCTAATTGCTACATTAAGGCAGTTAGACAATAAAATGTAATGAATGGTGGAGATTTTTACAGTAAAATAAATCAACAGAATATTGTAAATTATAAAATTCATCATTGAAATTTGGAGCACAGTAAAAGAAAGTCCATATATTTGACTATGTTCTTCTCAACTTGAAACAGTCTACAAATTTAAAAAGACATAAAATAAGTATTTGATTTATGTTATATATCACACATGTAAATATTAATACAAATTTTAGCAATTTCATAATAAATTTTTAATATCCAGGTTCCTACATGTTTAGAATTGTTTCACTTGAATCAATTTTAATATTATCATCTGCTACAATGGTAGTTAGTGAACTTCATTCATTAATTTGTGATAAATTTATTAAGCTGGTAATTAATATTTGCAAATTACCATACACTAAGCCAATACCAAATAAAGTGTTACAACTTTTATTATACAGACATGAATAGTTTTTATAGTGAATGATTGTGAACATTGTCTATGGCAGAATAAAACATTGGGATTTCTTCTATGAGATGCATTACTGTAATAGTTAATTCAACCCCTTCTACCACCCCTTTGGCATCCTGCCTCATTTTTTCCAAGCATACATTGACTAATGTTTACTATGCATTCCTATGAGATCAACTTCTTTTTTTGTACATAAGCAATATAAAGTAGATATTTTATTTGTTTGTGTGCCTGGATACTTTGGGTTAGTATAATTTCTTCTAATTCATCTTTCTTACAACACACAATATGATTTCCTTCTTTCTTTCTTTCTTCCCTATTTTTTTTCCTTTATTGGATTCTCAGGTAGAAAAAGGGGCAGAATCTTATGAGAAGACAGACAAATCAGACACTGATCAGATAAAAGAATAAGGAATCAAGAATAGAACACATTGATCTATCTGATACCAACAAAAGACAAAATATTTAAATGTGGACAATGAAGAAAGGACAGATTTTCAAGTTAAAAATATGTGAAAGGTCAATAAAATGGTTGGCAGGGAAAACTTCAAATCTTTTTGTGTCTTTAGCAGTTACTGAAGCCTTAGGCAGGAAATAAATTATTGCATTGTGTTAAATGTGAGTGTGTGTGAAAATATAACTCAATAACAAGGGAAAATATGGAGCATATATAAAATCACATAGGTTGAGCACAATAAAATGAACTGAAAATCATAATGAAAGAAACCAGGAAATTAATAAATTTATTGAATCAAATAAAAATGAAATTACAACCTATTCAAACAGGGGAACAAAGAAAGATGTTCTAATAAAGAAGTGTGTGACAGTAAATGCTACAAATGTGTAAATAAAATTAGAGAAAATAAAATAGTGACTTGCTTCAAAGTCTCAGAGAAGCTATAATTGATTCCATTTTAGAGTGTGTCAATTAATACAAAGTGACTCCATGTCCCTGAGCCAGGGGACATTGGCACAGGTTAAGCTACTTCTTATTTGATGTAAGGTGAGAGCTCTGTTTGCAATTGGCACATCGTGGGCAATTATTTTTTTCTTCTCACGGGCCTTGATTTCTTTGCCAACTTCCATGAACTCATCATATATGGGACAAATCTGCTGGTGGCTCTGTGTTCAAGAACTTCATCAGTTTCTGCAAGTTTTTTTTTTTTTTTTTTTTTTTTTTTGAATTCAGGCTTGTTCTGATGTTTCACTGCAGGTTAGGTATTACTGATAATAAATTACAGGTTGTAAATCCATGCCTTTCTAATAACTATGTACACTTAGAAATGTTCGGTAGACTCACCCCACTTCAATTAAATGAAGTATGTTAGAGGATGAAAGCAAGAACATCTATTAAAATCAAAGGTTTTGTTGGTGCCTTGTAGTATTTTAGGGGTTGAACCACCCAAAACCATATAAAGAACAATTGGCATCGGATAGGTGAACATTGACCTTAAGCTGTCTTGCTCATCTTCCATATAATGGTATAGATATACAACTCTAACTTTTAAATTTGTTATCAATTTGAAAAAGTAACTGGAGAAAACAACAACAACAGCAACAAAGACAGCTAAAGTGTTCTACTATAGGCACATCCAAATGGGTAGGAATAATTCATATAGAGAAATCTTAATTATCTAGAATAACTGAAATTCCTCCAGAAAGGATATAATCTTCCTAGTCATCCATTATGGTTTTCATGAAGCAGAAGGTAGACAATCACGAGTAACAGAATTGTTGACAAGGGCCTCCAGAAAATCCCTGCACACCAAGTTGTGAGATGCAGCAATTAGAGGGAAAAAAGTTTCAGACACCAAACCATCATGAAAGGATTTCGTTGCTTCTATCAGTTGTTCCATTACTGAGTGATGCTGTGTGTGTGCAGCAAAAAGAGTGAGTACAATGACTTTTCCTACCTCACTGTAACCTCTAGGTTTTCTTCATGAACCATCTACCTCCTTACTATGAAACAAACATTTCCATGAGTCTCACACCGACCTCCACCTTTTGCTAGACTGGAGAAGGGATGGAGTTCGGTTTGGTCCAGCTAGAATACCAGTCAGAGTTCTTACCTGCCATGCCCAGTATTGATATTCTTCCCCTAAGTCTGACAAGCTCTGGGCCAGTTGCTGCCTTTGATCAACCATACATGGTTGCTGAAGAGTACTAGGGCAGGATGAAAAAAGCTCTTCACTTCTAATATTCTTTGTGGTGTGGGAGGAATGGTCACACTGTGTTTTCTAAGACAATAATTTCCTACTCACAGGAATAGAATATTTTAATCTAAATTGCTGTATTACTTATGTCTTCTATGAACTGTTGTTTAATTCAGTTTTTCAGAGGGTTATAATCATTGATTTTGTCTAATATTTTTTCTGTGAACTCTATTCCAACACAAATCTTTCTACATTAGTTTTGCATAATGTGGATGTGTCTTTATGTCTGCTTTAACTCTATTTTATTTTATTTTATTTTATTTTAATCCTTTTGATTGCTTTAATATATTATATGTAAATATGGCATAGATCTTGATAGACATAAGTTATTCAGATCTAACCAGTTGCTAATCTCAGTGTATATTTCAGTTAGTTTTAGCCTACTGCTCTTAATGACCCATATTAGCCAGTTATTTGGGTAGTGATGACATTCATATTGACTTACATTTTGGAACTTTCTTTTCTTTGCATCCACAGCACTGAGATTTATTATCTACCCTATGTCCCATTGTTGTAGAGATAATACTCTGAGAACCTCTGCATCTTTTGTTTAAAAACCTTCTCTAATAAAAGCACCTTTATTACAAGGTTATCACAATCTCATGAGCTGAGCCATTACTGACATTCAAATAGGCATGAAGAATCTAAGATTTTCCTTTCCTCAGTATTAGGGGAGGTATATTTTATCACTTTATTTCATTTTCCTTACACTCTCTGACTCTGTCAGAATTTTGGATACCGTGGAGGGCTCTTTAGTAAAGATTTTATTTTCTTTATATTCTACCTTATTGCCAATAAAACATGGATGCTTAACACCTTCATTTCACCTACCTCTTTACAACTTTTCTACCAAACAGAATGATGAGGATTTCATCCATACATTACTTTGTCATTAGCATTCCTCTCTTACATGGGCCATGTCTGCTGGGAAAAGTGATGAACTTAAGGCTGCATGTCACAATTCTCATATCAAAAGTTGTTCAACAGCTCCCATAGCTGGTTACAATACCTTCACATATATGCTTCTTTGAATATTACTTGTATCATTTAGTCCTTCAGCCATTTGGTAGAATATTCAAAATTATGTAGTGAACATCATTCATCAATGATGTGTGTCATACAACATCATGTAGACAAAGATGGTCACAAATGATATACTCCCCCTCTGAATGCTCCACTTTCAGGTCTCAAGATGTTTCATGGCTTTTTAATTGTTCTAAGAAGCAGGTAATGACTGTATTAGCAAGTAAATGCATTAGCATATTTTGTATCGAAATATATGTCTATATAGAGATTACTTCTATGGGTGCTCCATTCTATTCTTTAAAAATGACTTATTATTCATCAGAGTCCATTCAACTGCTCTTTTCTGAGTCATCTTTGATTCTGTTGGTTACCTTTCTGGAGAAACTTGTAATGTGACACATTTTTTTGCCATAATAAAAATATGTTAACTATAGCTTTAGATACCCATAGCAGACTCAAGAAACAATTGTATCAGCATATAGATTACTGAGTCTATTTGGCTTACACAGAGGGGTAAAATGGGAATTATTAAAAAAATGTAAACAATTCAAAAGCAAGTTCATTGAAAATAAACCCTTGCCAGTTTAAGTGAAGGCTCACAACATCTGAATCCATAAATGTCCTAATCAAGTCACAAAGCAGTACTATTAAAAAGATCCCCTCTGAGGAACCTTGGTGGGAGAGGGGAAGGAAGGGAAAAGGAAACATGAGATATAGAGGGGCAGGAGAATAGCCCTTAGGGCCAGCAGAACGAATGGAAATATGCAACTTTGGGGGGTAGAAGGTAGGGAGATCCTTTGAAATGTACCAGAGACCTGGGTGGTGAGAGATTGAAGACTCAAAGAGTAGAACCTTAGATGAAGTATGCAATAGTGGGGAGAGGGAACTTGTAGATACCACCTCCAGTAGGAAGACAGGGCATCAAGTGGAGGGATGGAACTGCCATCCCACAGTCAAAAACTCTGACCAAGAATTGTTCCTATATAAAATAACTGCAGGGACAAAAATGGAAAAGAGTCGGAGGAAAAGGAGATCCAGTGACCTGCCCAACTTGGGATCCAACTCAGGGGGTGGCCCAAGGCCTGAAACTATTATTGATGCTATGTTGTAGTTACAGACAGAAGCCTAGCATGGCTGCCCTCTGAGAGGCCCAACAAGCAGTTGACTGAGATAGATTCAGATATTTACACTCAACAAATGGACTGATTTCAGGGACACCTGTGGTTGAATTAGGGAAAGACTGGAAGAAGCTGAGGAGGAGGGTGTCCCCATAGGAAGACCAGTAGTCTCATCTAACCCAGACACCTGAGGTGTCTCAGACACTGAGCCACCAACCAGGCAGCATATACTAGCCCCACACATATACAGCAGAAAACTGCCTGGTCTGGCCTCAGTGAAAGAAGATGTACCTAACTCTGGAGAGACATGAGTGGAGACGGGGGAGACGGGGAAGAATGAGATGAGGATCTATGGGAGGGTGGAAAAGGAGGGAGATAAAGACTATACCATAAAAACAAAGAAAAAAGAAAAGAAAAGGAAGAGATCCCTTTTTTCCATAACAATTTTAACTGCTAGTTTAACCCTGAGGATTCAGCTTGTTAGGTATTTCTTTCCTTCCTATATCTTATAAGTTTTCTGAGTTTAATGTGACTTATAAGCTTATGAAGCATTGGGGTGGGATAGAAGGTTGCAGAAGGAAAGTTTCAATTCAAATATAAAATTATAACACAATAATTCTAAGTCCATGACATTTCTGTACAAATCCTGGTGCAATGCAGAAATCTGTATAAAACACAGTAGAGGAACGGGACCACATTTTCCCTTCTCTGGGAAAGGAAGTATACCAGACACAATTAAACAGTGTCCTCTTATAGTTCACCTAATGATGATTTCTAGTTAGATTATTTTTATTATTGTTACTTAAAAGAGAATGAGCAAATAATAAAACAAACCAGTTGATAATAGTGAACAAATATTCTAAGATGATAAATCAAAAGATTCATAATAGAGTCAATTGGAGATGACTGAGTAGCGAATTTCATTTCCTAATTAAAAACTTAGTGGTTTTAATCCAGCAATATAGAGTATGTGTAGGTATTAACAATTTGTTATGCCATATTTATTCCTAAAATCATACAGGTATTAATGCTAAAAGTTCTGAGGATTTCAAAGAAACTAAGTAAGTACCATGTGTTAAGAACAGGCCTATATGAGACAAACACATTTCTTTGTGAGAGAGAGAGAGAGAGAGAGAGAGAGAGAGAGAGAGAGAGAGAGAAAGGAAGGAGGGATTCTTCATCATATAGAAGAAATCATATCTAGAGTTAATGACTTGAAATATATGGTGCATAGTTTAAAAATAAAACCAAGACCCCTCTTTGTACCAATGAAGCTAATATAAGTAAAGGGAGGAGGCACCAGAACCATGGGCATTCTCGCTGAGATCCACCTGTCCAGTGTTTTCTAAGAAATGTGCAAATGCTAATTGTTAACAATAAAGGAGTAGCTAGCTGGAGGAGGATAAATTATTTCAATTTTTAATGGAACTGAGATTGCTGCCAGCTGATATCAAAGCTATTGACCTTCAGAAACAAATAGGGAGATCAGCATAAATATTAGATAAGAAAAAACTATTAAAGATAAACATATTTAAAATAATAACTTGTAAGGTTTGCCTTCTATTAACATTATCAAGAAAGGAAATTGACAGATTAGTATATTTCATAGACACATGAAACATAGACAAATATGATAATGATAAGATCTGACAATGAACTTCATTGGAAGGAATGGAAGAAAGAATCAAGATCATGAAAGAAAGACTGAGGGAGAGAGGAAAGGAAAAAGAAAGAAAAATGGTGTAGTGTTCTCTCATTCCATTCATGTGGTGGTTTGACTGTGAAATGAACTACTTAAGTTAATATATTTGAATATTTGTTTCTTAGTTGTTGACACAGTTTTGAAAAAAATTACAGTGCCTTTAGGAAATAGATCTTTGCTGAAGAAAGTATATCACTGAGGGCTGGATTTTAGGACTCCAGAGAACCAAATAACCCTATCATAAAATGGGGAACAGAGCTAAACAGAGAATTCTCAACTGAGGAAACTCGAAGGGCTGAGAAGCACCTAAAGAAATATTCAACATCCTTAGTCATCAGGGAAATACAAATCAAAACAACCCTGAGATTCCACTTCACACCAATCAGAATGGCTAAGATCAAAAACTCAGGTGACAGCAGATGCTGGCAAGGATGTGGAGAAAGAGAAACACTCCTCCATTGTTGGTGGGATTGCAAGTTGGTATAACCACTCTGGAAATCAGTTTGTTAGACCCTCAGAAAAATGAACATAATACTACCTGAGGACCCAGCTATACCACTTCTGGGCATATACCCAGAAGACGATTCAACATGTAATAAGGACACATGCTCTACTATGTTCATAGCAGCTATACTTATAATAGCCAGAAGCTGGAAACCTAGATGTCCCTCATCAGAGGAATGGATACAGAAAATGTGGTATATTTACACCATCGAATACTTCTCAGCTATTAAAAACAATGACTTCATGAAATTTGCAGGCAAATGAATTGAGGTTGAAAATATCATCCTGAGTGAGGTAACTCAGTCACAAAAGAACAAACATGGTATGTACTCACTAATAAGTGGATATCAGCCCAAAAGTTCGGAATACCCAAGATTCAATTCACAGCAACTGTTGGACTGAACATGGGGTCCCAGATGGAAAAGTTGGAGAAGGGACTGAAGGAGCTGAGGGAGTTTGCAGCCCCATGGAGGAAGCAACAGCGTCAACTGGTCTCCCCCCCCTCCCCCCGGTGCTCCTGGAGACTGGACCACCAACCAAAGAATACACATGGAAGGGTCCATGGTGCTGGCTATATATGTGGCAGAGGAGGGCCTTGTTGGCCATCAGTAGGAGGAAAGACCCTTGGGTCTGAGGATGTTAGGTGCTCCAGTATAGGGGAATGCCAGGGAGGGAAGACGGAAGTGGATGGGTGGGTGTGGGAATACCCTTATAGAGGCAGGGGGACGGGTGATGGGATAGGGGTTTTCCAAAGGGGAGACCTGGAAAGGGGTAACATTTGAAATGTAAATACAGAATCAAAAAAATGAAAGAAAAGAAAAAGAAAAACATTTTAAAAATAAAATAAAATAAAGCTTGGTCCTACTTTCTGTTTTGATGTCTCAGCTTCCTGGGTATAGATGAAATGTCATTTTCCTGCTTTCTAGACTGTCAGTTTGGTTTCATAGTCCTACAGCCATGTCTTTTCTTCCATGACACATGTTGTCCCTCTTGAACTATAAGCCGAAATATACTTTTTTATTTCTTACATATCTTTGACTCAGAGTATTTTATCACACAAATAACAAAATAATTATTACATTGCAATTTAAGATTCCTTATTATAGAAATTCATTAATTTGTCTCCTTGTATCAACCTCTATAACTCAATGAGTTCATTTTATTGATTTCAAACAAGAAGCCTAAATAAATTTCCTAAATTATTTATGCTCCTATTATCCATCTATCTTCCATGTACCTCTGTCTCTCTGTATCATCCATTTTGTACTTTCTTTGTGGCCCGAATGCTTAAATTGTTAAATACTATTTAATTGGTATTGAACTTGGGGGAACATAAGAAATGATAAAAAATATTCTATGATTTCTTCAACTAAAAGGTATAAAATTCTGATTATATTAATAATTCTAATTAATATTTTTTAATTGGACAAATGTTACAGTTTCTCAAATCAAAGTTAATTTAGAAATATTTTAAGCATACAATAAGATCACTTCTTTTAGTGATAGCTTTATTAGGCTTCCATCAAAATTCATTGGGTCTAAACTCATACATTATAATTTTAAATTTTCAACATTATTTTCATATTACTAACAAAACAATAATCTTCATTTTGCACAACTTATAATACTATCTATAATAATTTTAATAAGTGTGACACAAACTTGTTCAGAATTAGTATATTTTTTTTTTACTTTCTTCATGGTTAACTAGTAAAGCTTTTAGATAGATGTGTAAAATGCTTATAAAATATTAAATGCACAAATTTTTGCATTATCCTTCAAAGATAATACTATTTATTTTATTTTTATTGATTAAAGCTATTAAAACATGAGATTGAAATTATCAGTATTTTTAATAAACCAATAGCTATAAATTGGTTGTTATTTATTTATTCATTTTACTTAAGGCCACTGGATCAATAAATCTGGCTGTATCCTATTGTTTTGATTCTCTTAGTGTGTGTGGGGTACTTAAGTATTAGGGCCTATTTCATTTTAGATTTACATACTAAGTCACACAAAAGATATATATTAAAAAGTTGCTGTATACACAGCATTATATTATTTGAATGAACATTATTTTTACTCTTGTAACAAAATAAATTTTACAGATCTCCAACTGATACTCAAGTTGTCACTTTAGAAATATATTATTCTACTAGAAAAGAAGTTGTTTATGTTTCAACTACAGAAACTCTGACTGCTATAAATCTTATGTTTTGAAGAGGTCATACACATTGACTATGGGAATCACAATAAATCTAGCTTTATTGAAATTATAAATTTGATTTATTCAATTTCAAATAGAAATTTTATTTTCTAAAATTGTTGTGATGAGGGTGATTGCTGCAGAATAAATTAATTTGAAAAGAATCCATAATGAATATTAATGAATGACATTAAACTTCTTGATGTTTTTGCTAATTAAGCCTGAGGGAAATATGTGGATATTTCCAATTTCCGTGAACTTCATCAACATAGTGAGCACCTTGTGCAGAGCCTGTTCTTCATATCTCATCAAATGGATGTCATCACTTAGCGAAAGACAGATAATTCACTCTAAATGTATTTCAATGAAAAAAAAGTTATTGCTTAATTATAAGATAAAATTGCAAGATGACTAAATTGTTAAAATAAAGTATATTTTCAGTTTGTGAAACTTGATATCAGAGAAAAATACAATTATCGCTTAATTATAAGATATAATTACAGGAAGACAAAAATTTTAAAGTATACTCTTTTATGAAGTTGATATCAAAGAAATTTATCAATATTCAATTTGTAAAATACAAAGTATAAAGTACATCACTCACTACTAGCAGATGAAATATAGATTGTATTGCTTAATGCATTCAAAATTTGGAAAATCCGACCTTCTGGTTTCCATCTGTGGCTGGAAACCTCTGCCTGGGCACCAGGGTTCCATAGCCAACTAGTGCCAGGAGAAAGCTACCTTCCCAGGAGCGTGGAAAAGCCGTGAGTGGGGTTAAGGCGAGAACCACTGCTCACTGGGACCCGCTCAGAACCCGCAGGACACAGGGACTGAGGAAAACTCAGGGACAGGAAACCTCTGAACCTTCCAGTTTCCATCTGTGGCTGGAGACCTATGTCTGGGCCACCAGGGTTCCACAGCCAACTAGCGCCAGGAGAAAGCTACACTCCCAGGAGTGTGGAAAAGATATGAGTGGGGTTAAGGTGCGCACCACTGCTCACTGGGACCCGCCCGGAATCCTTGGGACACAGGGACTGAGGTAAAGTCAGGGACAGGAACTTTCCAGTTTCCATCTGTGCCTGGGGATCTTAGCCTGGGCAACAGACCTCCAGGAGAGAGCTGGTATCCCAGGAGTGCTGAAACACCTTTGAATACAGGTAAAACCATCACTTCTCTTCAAACTCACTGGATCAAGAGGGACCCTTGCAGAGCAATCAGGACACAGGAACCAAGGGACAGCTGGGGAAACCACCCTTCTGGTTTCTGTCTGCACCCCAGGGCTGATCCTGTGCCACAGCTCTCCAAACCCAAATACCTCTAAGAGAGAGCTGGTCTTCAAGGATATTGACACAGAGGCCTGTAGCAGGGGCAAACCAAAGCCAGACAGAGTAAGACCAGCTAACATCAGAGTTAACAAGATGGCAAAAGGCAAGGGTAAGAACATAAGTAACAAAAACCAAGGCTACTTGGCATCATCAGAACCCAGCTCTCCCAACACAGCAAGCCCTGGATACCTCAACACACCAGAAAAGCAAGACTCAGATTTAATATAATTTCTCATGATGATGATAGAAGACTTTAAGAAGGAAATAAATAACACCCTTAAAGAAATACAAGAGAGCAGAGATAAAGTACTAGAAGCCCTTAAAGAGGAAACACAAAAATCCATTAAAGAATTACAGGAAAACACAATCAAACAGGTGGAATTACAGGAAAACATAATCAAATAGACAAAGGAAATGAACAAAACTATCCAGGAACTAAAAATAGAAATAGAAAAAATAAAGAAATCACAAAGGGAAAAAACCCTGGAGGTAGGAAACCTAGGAAAGAGATCAGAAGTCATTGATGCAAGCATCACCAACAGAATACAAGAGATAGAAGAGAGAATCTCAGGAGCAGAAGATACCATAGATAACTTTGACACAACAGTAAAAGAAAATGCAAAATGCAAAAAGCTTCTAACCCAAAACATCCATGAAATCTGGGACAATGAGAAGACAGAACTTAAGAATAATAGGTATAGAAGAGAGTGAAGATTCCCAACTTAAAGGACCAGTAAATATCTTCAACAAAATTATAGAAGAAAACTTCCCTAACCTATAGAAAGAGATGAACATAAATATACAAGAAGCTTACAGAACTCCAAACAGAATAGACCAGAAAAGAAATTCATCACGTCACAATATAGTGAAAACACCAAATACACAAAACAAGGAAAGAATATTAAAAGCAGTAAGGGAAAAAGGTCAAGTAACATATAAAGGCAGATTTA
Organism: Uromys caudimaculatus; assembly: GCA_028551405.1. Lineage (NCBI taxonomy): Eukaryota > Metazoa > Chordata > Mammalia > Rodentia > Muridae > Uromys > Uromys caudimaculatus. The sequence goes on from CM052711.1 coordinate 42,250,623, forward strand.
TCAGAATTACATCAGACTTCTCACCAGAGACAATGAAAGCTAGAAGATCCGGGCAGAACTCATACAGACACTAAGAGAACACAACTGCCAACCCAGACTGCTATACCCAGCAAAACTCTCAATTAACATAGATGGTGAAACCAAAATATTCTATGACAAAACCAAATTACACAATATGTTTCCACAAACTCAGCCCTACAAAGGATAATGGATGGTAAACATCAACTCAAGGAGAGAAACTACACCCTAGAAAAAACAAAAAAGTAATCTTTCAACAAACTCAAAAGAAGATAACCACACAAACATAAAAATAACATCAAAACTAACAGGAACCAGCAATCACTATTCCTTAATATCTCTTAACATCAATGGACTCAATTCCCCAATAAAAAGACATAGACTGACAAATTGAATCCATAAAGAGGACCCAGCATTTTACTGCAGTCAGGAAACACACCTCTGTGATAAAGACAAACACTACCTCAGAGTAAAGGGCTGGAAAACAATTTTCCAGGCAAATGGTCCCAAGAAACAGGCTGGAGTAGCCATTCTAATATCGGGTAAAATCAACTTTCACCCAAATATCATCAAGAAAGATATGGAAGGACACATCATACTCATCAAAGGAAAACTCTACCAAGAAGAACTCTCAATTCTGAACATCTATGCTCCAAATGCAAGGGTACCCACATTCATAAAAGAAACTTTACTAAAGCTCAAAGCACACATTGTGCCTTAAACAATAATAGTAGGAGACTTCAATACTCCATTATCATCAATGGACAGATCTTGGAAACATAAACTAAACAGAGACACAGTGAAACTAACAGATGTTATGAACCAAATGGATTTAACAGATATCTATAGAACATTTCATCCTAAATCAAGAGAATATACCTTCTTCTCCGCACCTCATGATACCTTCTCCAAAATTGATCATATAATCGGTCACAAAACAAGCCTCAACAGATACAAGAAGATTGAAATAATCCCATGACTCATATCAAGTCACTATGGATTAAGGCTTGTCTTCAATGGCAACAATAACAACAGAAAGCCCACATACACATGGAAGTTGAACAAAGCTCTACTCTATGATATCTTGGTCAAGGAAGAAATAAAGAAAGAAATTAAAGACTTCCTAGAATTTAATGAAAATGAAAGTACAACATACCCAAACTTATGGGACACAATGAAAGCAGTGTTAAGAAAACTCATAACTTTGAGTGCTTCAAATAGAAACTGGAGAGAGCATACACTAGCAGCTTAACAGCACAACTGAAAGCTTGAGAACAAAAAGAAGCTAATGCACCCAAGAGGAGTAGAAGGCAGGAAATAATCAAACTCAGGGCTGAAATCAACCAAGTAGAAACAAAAAGAACTCTACAAAGAATCAACAAAACCAAGAGTTAGTTCTTTGAGAAAATCAACAAGATACATAAATCCTTAGACAAACTAAACAGAGGGCATAGAGACAGTATCAAAATTAACAAAATTAGAAATGAAAATGGAGACATGACAAAAGATTCTGAGGAAATTCAAAAAATCATCAGATCCTATTACAAAAGACTATACTCAAAATAATTGCAAAATCTGGATGAAATGGTCAAGTTTCTAGACAGATTCAAAATACCAAAGTTAAGTTAGGATCAGACAACCCATCTAAACATTCCCATAATGCCTAAAGAAATAGAAGCAGTTATTAAAAGTCTCCCAAACAAAAATAACTCAGGACCAGATGGGTTCACTGCAGAATTCTATCAGACATTCAAAGAAGACCTAATACCAATACTCTTCAATATATTCCGCAAAATAGAAACAGAAGGAACACTACTCAATTCCTTCTATGAGGCCACAGTTACACTGATACCAAAACCCAACAAAGACCCAGGATGGAAAGAAAACTTCAGACCAGTTTCCCTTATGAATATCAATGCAAAAAATATTCAATAAAATTCTCGAAAACCAAATCCAAGAACACATCAAGATCATGATGACCAAGTAGGCTTCTTTCCAGGGATGCAGGGATGGTTCAATACCTGGTTATTCATCAATGTAATCCACTACATAAGCAAACTCAAGGAAAAATACCACATGGTCATTTCATTAGATGCCGAAAAAGCATTTGAGAAAATTCAACATCCCTTCATGATAAAAGTCCTGGAAAGATCAGGAATTCAAGGCCCATACCTAAACATAGTAAAAGCAATATACAGCAAACCAGTAGCCAACATCAAACTAAATGGAGAGAAACTCGAAGCAATCCAACTAAAATCAGTGACTAGGCAAGGCTGCCCTCTCTCTCCCTATCTATTGAATATAGTACTTGAAGTTCTAGCTAGAGCAATTAGACAACAAAAAGAGGTCAAAAGGATACAAATTGGAAAGGAAGAAATCAAAATACCTCTCTTTGCAGATGATATGATCGTACATGTAAGTGACCTGAAAACCTCCACCAGAGAACTGCTGCAGCTTATAAACAACTTCAGCAAAGTGGGCAGATATAAAATTAACTCAAACAAATCAGTAGCCTTCCTATACTCGAAGGATAAACAGGCTGAGAAAGAAATTAGGGAAATGACACCTTTCACAATAGTCACAAACAATATAAAGTATCTTGGTGTGACTCTAATCAAGCACGTGAAAGATCTGTATGACAAGAACTTCAAGTCTTTGAAGAAAGAAATCGAAAAAGACCTCAGAAGGTGGAAAGCTCTCCCATGCTGATGGGTTGGGAGTATTAATATAGTAAAAATGGCCATCCTGCCAAAAGCAATCTACAGATTCATAGCAATCCCCATCAAAGTTCCAGCTCAATTCTTCATAGACTTAGAAAGAGCAATTCTCAAATTCATTTGGAACAACAAAAAACCCAGGATAGCAAAAGTTATTCTCAACAACAAAAGAACTTCTGGGGGAATCAGCATCCCTGATCTTCAAGCTTTACTACAGAGCAGCAATGATAAAAACTGCATGGTATTGGCACAGTGACAGGCAGGTAGATCAATGGAATAGAATTGAAGACCCAGAAATAAACCCACACACTTATGGTCACTTGATTTTCGACAAAGGAGCTAAAACCACCCAGTGGAAAAAAGACAGCCTTTTCAACAAGTAGTGCTGGTTCAACTGGCGGTCTACATGCAGAAGAATGCAAATTGATCTATTCCTATCTCCCTGTGCAAAGCTCAAGTCCAAGTGGATCAAGAACCTCCACATAAAACCAGACACACTGAATCTAATAGAAGAGAAAGTGGGGAAAACTCTCGAACACCTGGGTATGGGGGAAAAGTTCCTGAACAGAACACCATTGGCTTATGCTCTAAGATCAAGAATCAACAAATGGGACCTTATGAAATTGCAAAGCTTCTGTAAGGCAAAGGACACTATAAATAGGACAAAACAGCAACCACCAGATTGGCAAAAGATCTTTACCAATCCTACGTCCGATAGAGGACTAATATCCAACATATACAAAGAACTCAAGAAGTTAGACTCCAGAAAACCAAATAACCCTATCAAAAAATGGGGAACAGAGCTAAACAGAGAATTCTCAACTGAGGAAATTCGAAGGCCTGAGAAGCGTCTAAAGAAATGTTTAACATCCTTAGTCATCAGAGAAATGCAAATCAAAGCAAGTCTGAGATTTCACCTCCCACCAGTCAGAATGGGTAAGATCAAAAACTCAGGTGACAGCAGATGCTTGTGAGGATGTGGAGAAAGAGAAACACTCCTACATTGCTGGTGGGATTGCAAACTGGTGCAACCACTCTGGACATCAGTTTGGCAGACCCTCAGAAAAATGAACATAATACTACCTGAGGAACCAGCTATTCCACTCCTGGACATATGCCCAGAAAATGCTCCAACATGTAATAAAGACACATGCTCCACTATGTTCATAGCAGCCATATTTATAATAGCCAGAAGCTGGAAACAACCCAGATGTCCCTCAGCAGAGGAATTGATACAGAAAATGTGGTGCATTTACACAATGGAGTGCTACTCAGCTATTAAAAACAGTGATTTCAGGAAATTTCCAGGCAAATGGATGGAACTTGAAAATATCATCCTGAGCTAGGTAACTCAGTCACAATAGAATGAATATGGTATGTACTCACTGATAAGTGGATATTAGCCCAAAAGTCCGGAATACCCAAGTTTTACCTTACAGTAACTGCTGGTCTGAGGGTGAGGTCCCAGATGGAGGAGTTGGAGAAGGGACTGAAGTAGCTGGGGGAGCTTGCAGCCCCATGGAGTGAGCAACAGTGTCAACTGGCCTGATGCCCCTGGTGTTCCTGGAGGCTGGACCACCAACTAAAGTATAGACATTGAAGGACCCATGACTCGGACCACATATGTGACAGAAGAGGGCCTTGTTGGCCATCAGAGCAAGAGAGGTCCCACTAAAGGAGAATGTCAAGAGGGGAAGAGGGGAGTGGGTGGGCGTGTGGGTGGAAGGAGAAAACCCTCACAGAGGCCGGGGAGGGGGCAGGAGATAGGTGGTTTCCACAGAGGAGACCTGGAAAGGGGAAACATTGGAAATGTAAATAAAGTACCAGAAAATTAAAAAAAAAAAAAGATATTCAACATATTTAACCCAAGATTCAGCTCAAAGGTGTTAGCATAGAACTGATCACTCTTATAGTTCTTAGAGATGCAATAACAAAATGGATTAGATTCCAAACTACTAAAAATGTCCCCTAATGGTAAAAGTGCTGCTCAACTGTAACTATTATTAAAGAATTATTTTATGCTATCTTAAAAAAAAAATCAAAACAAACTTTGGAAAATCCTCAAAATGAGAAAAAATGGTGAGAATGCACATTAGTTATTTATTAAATTTTGATAGTGTATGCATTATGGTCAGAGACTCCAAGAGTAATTTATAAAAGCTATTAACCATATAGAAGTTTTCTTTTGAGGTAAAACAAGCATGAAATATAATCGTAACAAAGTTAAGTTCATTACAGTTGATCTAGAAGAAATTTATCTCATTCTTAGCCCAAAACATTGCAGAAGACCAAGTCAAAGGTGGGTTCCATATAGTACATTTTCTAGATCGTGTGGTTCAAGGTGATCTTTCAATGTGTGGCATTGGAAGGTTGCTTAAGATCTATCTTTACATGTGATTACTGAATTAGGAATACGCAGGATTGAAAAGCAGAAAATAAGTCTTTTATTATTAAGTTATTTCTTTACATTTTGATCACAGTTTCCCCTTTCTCCTCTCTTTTTCTCCCTCTCCCCTTCCTTCCCCTCCCATTCACCCCTACTCCCCTTCTCTTCAGAAAGCTGGAGGCCTTTCAGGGATACCAATCAGCCTTGGCATATTATGTTGCAGTAAGATTAGATGCATATACTTCTATTGAGGTTAGAGAAGCCAAGATAGGGATAAGGAATCCAAAGGCAATCAGTGTAGTGAGGAACAGCTCCTTCTGCTTTAGGAGTCTCACATGAGGAGCCAGCTGTACAACTGATGCATCCATGCAGAGGTCCTAGGTCCACCCTATGCATGCATTCTGGTTGGCTCTTTAGTATCTACGAATACCTATGGACCCACATTAGTTGATTCTCTAGGTTTTCTTTTTATGTTCTTGACCCTTCTGGTGCCTTCTATTCTTCCTCTCTGTCTTCTACTGGTTCTCCAAGCTCCATCTAATGTTTGGCTCTGGGTCTCTGCTTCTCTTTCAATCAGTTGCTGGGTGAAGCCTCTCTAATGACAGTTAAGCTAGGCTGCTTTCACCAAGGATAGCAGAATATCATTGTATCAGGAGTGGGGTTCCCCTCATAGCTTGAGTTTCAAGATAGGTTTGAAGTCATTGGTTGGCCCTTCCCTTAAATTGTGCTTCAACTTTTATAGCTGCATATCTTGTAGGAAGAACAAATTCTGGATCTAAGGTTTTGTGACTATGTTGATGTCCTAATCCATCCATCAGTAGTCTTGCTTGGTTACAAGAAATGACCAGTTCAGGTTTCATAGCCCCCATTACTAGGAGTCTTAGTTAGGGTCAACCTCAGTAATTTCTGGGAGTTTCCATAGTTCTAGGTTTCTAACTGATCTCAGGGATGGCCCACCCGATCCAATGGCCTTTCCCAGTACTCTCTACCTCGATCCTTCCCTATGTTTCTCTCTGATCTCGGGGGATGGTCCACCCAATCCAATGGCCTTTCCCAGTACTCTCTCCCTCAATCCTCCCCTATCTCATCATCCCTGTTCCCATCACCACCCATCCTTGAACAAGTTCCCTCCCTCAATCTATCCCCAATATCTAAGAAGTCTAATCCATTTCCCCTTCTCAGTGATATGAAGCATCTCCTCATGGACCTTCCTTGTTTCTTAGATTCTTAGGGTCTGTTTTTAGCTCAGTTATTCTATACTTTATTACTAATATCCACCTATAAGTGAGTACTAGTCATGTTTTTCTTTCTGGGTCTGAGTTACCTCACTTGGGATGATCTTTTCTACTCCGCCCATTTACCTGCAAATTTTATGGTGCTATATACTCTATTGTATAAATGTACCACATTTTTTAATCTATTATTTGGTTGAGGAACATGTAGGTTGCTTCTTGTTTCTGGCTATTACTGTGCTGCTACAAACACACATGAGCAAGTGTTTTTGTAATGGTATAATGGAGTTTCTTTGGCGTATATACTAGATCTTAAAGTAGGATTCTTAACATTAATGTGGATGAGAAAAAAGCTGTTTGCACTTAATTGTTTGATATTACTTTTAAGATTTCTTGATAGTTACAGAAAGTGTGTTTTAACTTTTGTAAACAGGTATTTTGAAAGAAACATTGTTTCATGATAAGTACTGTTGGTACATTAATAGTCATGTTGTCATTATTAATGATTCTATTTTAGTATCCTATTCCTGATTTTTAAAAAGAAATTTATTTTTATAATGAAACCCTATTTACATATGTATAAATAGAAGATAAATAGATCAATTAACTTGTCCAGGGTCAATGTACTATCTAATCATTTGTATGTAAGTTGGTAAGTGATATTGGTCTTGTAATGTCTAAAGTTTGATAGCCAAAGTAGAGTAGAATGATAAATACATATTGATCATATGCTTAAATTTGCTTGCTATTGTTAATTTTAAATATAAGCACAGAATGCAGCAAAATTGCTGGAAACAGAAATTGATGTATTCTTCAAATATTAAGCTTCAAATATTTATAAAACTCACATATACAGCAGAGGACTGCCAGGTCTGTGTTCAATAAGAGATGATGCACATAACCCTCAAGAGACTGGATGACCCCAGGAGTTTAGAAGTCAGGTTTGGGTGGAGGTTGGGGGTCAGGGACATCCTCGTGGAGATAGGGGGATTGAGGAGGAAGTATGGGATGTGGAATAGTCGGAGGGTGGATGGGGGGAATAAAATCTGGAGTGTAAAATAAATAAATAAATAAATAAATAAATAAATAAATAAATAAATAAATAAACCTTACAGTAACTTTTCCTTTTTATTTAAATTTTAGTATTTCTGAAATAAGCTGTAAATGTGGCTTAGAAGATTTTATTGATAAATTTTCTGTATATATACACATATATATATATATATATATATATATGCACACACATGGGTATGAGTATATATACATATACATATATGCTATTTTGAAACTATGTAAGATACAGACATATGTAATTGTCATTTTTTGAGAGATTATTTCTACATTTTATTAAATGTAAAATTTGAACAGAACCAGGCAGTTACATACTGGCAGAAGAAGATATTTACATTACTTCGGGATACTCCTCCTGGTTGGTTGCCCATTCTCCAGTGTATGCCAGTATACTTATACACATCCTAGAAGTACTAGTTGGACTATATGTTAAAAATGGACGTGGCATTGATAAAAGGACATGTGAAGATATTGAAGGAGTTATATGGAGGCAAAATACATTGTGTGCATATAGGAAATTTTAAAAAGTATACAAAACTAGTATTTAAAATTAGTAAAAAGTTTTATATTGTCAATAAGAAGTTTATTTTATTAAAAGGTACTGAAGATTAGATAAGTAGATTATTGGGATTATTAAGTTTTGATACTTTAGCAAATTTAAACTGAAATGTGTGATAAAATGAATATATGTACATAAATCATAACTAAATAAGAAGATATACAATACTATATTTTAGAAATGCTTTGTAACAATTATTTTAACAAATAATCAGAAAAAATATATTTGGATATGTCTCTGATGCATTAGGATAAAAATATAGTTACAAATCAATTCACATAGTAGTATCTGATCAAGTGAGATGGAAGGAGCCTTTAGTCACCTAAAAGAGTTGGGCAATTTCAGAAAAGCAAAGAGTGATGAACAGTAGCTTGCAAAGGTCCTTAATATTTCTGAGGAGATTTAAGAGATGCAAAATTCTTGGCACATAAATTTCAAATAATAAAGGAAGGATACAAAAGAACTTTGGTATGTAATTTGTACTTATATTTCTTACAAAAGAACTTTCTGTAAATAAATTTAAGAAGGAAGTTAGTTATATATGCTAATTTAAAAATTACATTGTAATAAATTCTGATCAGTTGGATGAATGATTGCTGTACTCTGCATTTTACCAGTTTGAGCATTTGTGGTAATCATTATTGGGTGCAAAACAAACCTTATTTGGTGCAGTATGTATGCATGTTAGAGATAATTGTTCTATAAGTATAAATAGAAATATTTAAGAAACAGTATGAAATTATACTGGCTTAGAAAAATGCCAATATTAAGTTCTTTTCTAGTATCCATGACCTCATCCACTATGTGTTGTATGATAGGATTTCAGTATGAGAGATTACGTCCGTCCTAAAGAGAGGGTCTAAGTTCATTTTGATGGCTGCTGTTTATCTCCAGAATGTATGTGTCACTCTAGTACTCTTGGGGATATTTTATCATTCTGGTCATTGTCATTCCTAGTATTATTGCTAGATATAAACCTTGATTTCTTTTTTACCACCACAGTTTGCAAATCACCTTGTGACATTCCAAGAATTACTCTTTGGGGAGTAGCCTAGCAGGTCAGGTTCTGCTTGGTTTCTTCAAATCTTGTGTTGAAATATGTGATGTCTTCTGCAATAGAGTCTTACCTTCAAGTTATAGAGAGGTAATAATAACAAAGACAGTGCCTATATTTTGGGAGAGTCTCTTGAACCACTCAGACCAACAACTCAAAGGGAGGTTTCCCATGTCTGGCACTAAGGTTTTGTTAGGATAGTATAGCATTTATTAACTATGAGAATATGGATAATTAGTTATAGTTTAGAAAATCTAAAGTGGCTAAATTTGAAAATAATAGATTATATGTAACATTTTAAACATACACAGTATTTTAAAAAGCTGATCAGAATTTAAACTAGGCATTATGAAAACTATCTTTAAATACCATTTGGTACAGCTCATGGTACTAAGCTAACATCAATTAATAGTAGCTTGTTTTCTATATATATGTTCGTGTGTATTTACATAGATGCAAGTACATGCACACAGTTAGGCACTGGCGTATGTATACATAAGTTCAGCGAAGATGAAGCATGAGGAATAGGGATATAGTAAACGCAAATATGACAAAACTCATTACATTTCTGTATTTTAAATTAAAAATAACAAAACCCCACAGAGAAAATTCAAGAAGCAATTGTCAGTTATGGTTTCTAGTGAGGACAGTGATGTCTACGAAGCAAATCAATCAGTAATTAGATCAGTGCTTGGAATATTAGGACCCAAGACCGAGAATGTAGGAATAGCTGTAACTGGAGAAAAGAGAGTACTGGATTCTTAGATAATATGTCAGGAAATTTACACTCAGTTTAAAGAAAGATTTTATGAGAAATGAACAGAAAAATTATGAAATAAAAGAGAAAAAAAGTCAATGTGAGCCAGTACACAAAGGGTAACACTTACTAATCAACATCAAACAACATGACCACCACATAATTAGGTTATTCTAACTTTCAGAATTAAGTCACTTTGGAAATATAGTAGAATAACAATTGATTAATGTTTTCAGATATCCATGGATCTGAGCAAAATCCTCGGTATGATTCATCAAGGAATTTAGAAGGTTGGACTTATGACTTAATTATTCCATAAATATAAGGGCAAGAATGCTAAAAGCTTAAGGCTCATATTCAAAAATAATCTGATTTATTTTAAAGTATTTTAGATACTGTGTTTCTTTTTCTTAAGCAATATAATTCATAATATCCATGAGAGTAATTCACATTTATTTTTTCATGGTGGAGACAAATCTTTGGATTTTATGCAAGTTGAGTAAGTATTTTCGCTACAGTTTTAGCTACTTTTTTATTGTTGTAAAGAGACTCCATGACCAAAAAATCATTTAAGTGTTTTGTTGTGGGGCGGTAAAAGGCAGTCTGGTTTCTGGTAGAGCCAAGGTTTGAACCCTGTGGGCCCAATAGGTTGTCTTCAGCCTATAAAGGACAGCGGGCATTTGCCAGGCTCCTAGAAACAGCTCCTGACACATGTCTATATCTCTCCATAAGTCTGTGTCATTTGGTCATGTAAAAAAGGAAATGTCTCTCAAGATCCGCCACAGGTAGAGGAGTAGCCACATAGTCTCAAGACATCTCCATGTTAAGGAGACACCTAGAGGCTTAGCCAAGTTCCTTCCCAGTTACTATTTCAATGTCACCCCTCCCTGAGGGCGGAGGGGGGGGGTTACAGTCTCAACCATGCCACTCTCCGCCATGACCTGACAGTGAACATCCTGAAACTATGGGCTGTCTCTATTCATCTTGATCCGCCATGGGATGCGAGGGAACCAGCCTTCGCCTAAAAAACCTTTTCTAGCCACCCTCCGAAGCCGTCTCATCATTTCCTGACACATCCAGCCAAGCCAATACAGCTAGCCTGTGCAAAGCTGCCATGCCTGTCTCCCAGTGGGGACACCAGCCGTGCTCTGCAGTCCCATGTTGTTCCCAGCTCTTCCTCAGCATCCAGTGGAGTCTGTGATGCCCGGAGCCTGGGAACCCCACAGAGCTGACTGCCTCGCATCATCTGGGAACCACGGCCCCCCCTCTTACACCCCCCCCCACCCCGGCTGTGTTTCCACAGAGTCTTCTCACAGCCTGGCAAGACTGTCTGCCTGGAGACTGTCTGCGTGTCACCACCTCTCCCAGGGGCAAGGAGTGCAGGACACAGGGGACTTTACTCTCCACTGTGCCATTTGATCCAACATTTTGGTTGCAGTTTCAGGGAGTGAGTCTATGACCATTATGTGGAAAACATGGCAGCAGTTAGGTAGGCGGGGCGCTGGAGCAGCAGCTGAGAGCGGAGAACTTAATGAGGGCTTAAGAATCTGATCCAGAGGTGAGAGAGAGGGAAAGAGGTGTGGAGGTAGAGAGATTGATAGAGATAGAGACAGAGACAGACAGAGAAGGGGAGAGACTAAGGAATGGTCTCAAAGCCTACCACCAATGTCACACTCCTCCAACCAGGCCGTAACTCGGCTGGGGACTAAACATTCACTTTTATGAACACGTGGTGTCATTTTCATTTTAACCATCACAACTACTGAACTGTGTCCCTCACCAGAATTTTGTACTGCATAGACTTAAATATGCTTTGCCCTCTCACATTTGCACTGGAGAATAAAATTATAAATTTCAGACTCTGTGTACTTATTCATTATAGATTTTTTGTGTTATAAGATGGTAAATATTAAATAAAATTATGATATAGAAGATAATGAATTTAAAATAATTATTTTGCTGGGATATTTAATTCAGTTTACTTTGTGATACTGATAACTTTTTATTAATTTAAATTTCTATTCATATTTTCAAATATTTGATATTATATTAGAATAAATATAAATTATTAAAACACATTAATAAACAATAGAATGCATCTGTCAGCAAATTTCATTCATAAAATAGAAGAAGTAAACTTACCACTACCATAAAAGTGACCATTAGTCCTTTTGTTCCTACTATATGGACTGTCTCCAGTGTAAGTTATTTTTTCTTTCAGTGTACGTTATTTTAACCATAGATTTTAATACTGAGACAAACTATAATATGGATTAAAAATGGGGAAACATGATCCTTTATATAGCCGAAATGATTAAGGAAAAACAGTTGGTAACTTCTACTTCACTGATATACTGGGGATTTTAAGTCAAGTTCAATGAGCTTCAATGAACAATTAGGTTCATAGAATCCAATGTAATTAAGAGTCAATGTGTAATTTGCATCATAAAATTAAACAAGATCAAAAATTACAATTTGAGTGGCTCCATGACAAGGAATTGCCACTTCTGACATGTGCAAAACTATGTAATAACATAGGGTGATATTGAGGATTAATAACATATGTAATTTCTCTAAAACCTGAAAGTTATAAGTAAAGTTGTCAAACCCAGGATGCTTTTGCTTTCCAGACTTGACCATCATTATCCTTTTCACATCTTCAAATATCACTCACTGTGCTAGTCCCAAAAGCCTATTCTCTTCATTTAATATTACTTGTGTGTTGCATATATATATATATATATATATATATATATATATATGATTTTATGATGGTACATGGTTTAATTATATGTGTGTCTGTATGTATTTGTGTGTGTATGCTCAGCTGTAAGAATAACAACTAATCAAAAACAGGCCTATTTCAACAGAATCAAAAAAGTGTACATGGGAAGTGTTAGAGGTAGAAAAGGAAAAGAGGGAAGTAATGTAATTATATATTTTTACTTTAATGAAAAAAATAAAAGAGAAGACTTCACTTACTTTATTGTGAATTTATATTAAATTATGAGGAAACTAACTTATTTTTTCCATTTAAGCCTGTGCTCATATGTATTTGATATCCTTTGTTCTACAGCACCTAACTTATTTTTGCAAGATATCTAATACTGAGTATTCCTCTCTTGGAAACTCTCCCACTCTTGGGAGTTATTTATCTTCCTTTTATTCTTAATAAATCTCTTATCTCTGCTACAAAAAATCCCATCCCATATTAATATTAAGCATTGGTTTTGGAGAAATGTAAGGTATCAGGTAAAAATACCTGGTATCCTTTAGAGTTAAAGAGCTCACAAAGCAATAAGTTTAAAGCTTGCCAAAATGGTAGACAGCCTTTCTCAAAGTACATTTCTTAAAGGTATTATTCCTTAAGTTCCATATAAAACACTAGCTGACTAACACTTATGAAATTTTCCAATTTCCTAGTATGTTGGAGTTTCTAATTAAACTGGTCAATTGAGACATTCTAGTATGACACAATGGATGTAATATCTAAGTCTTCCATTTAAGCCATGCCACTGTCCTTGTGCTCTCTTGTTTGATGTCAATTTCACATGAGCTTAAGTCATCTAAGTGGAAGGAATTCCAATTAAGAAAATTTCTCTATAAAGTGGGACTGTAAGTAAGCCTGTAGAATATTTTTAAAAATAAGTGACTGATGGGGGAGAGCCCACCCCATTGTGGATGGTGCCATTTATGGGCTAGTGGTCCTGTTTTCCGTAAGAAGGAAGGCAGAGCAAACCATGATGAACAAGCCACAAAGTAGCACTCCTTAATGGCCTTGACATTAGCTTTTGTGTTTAGGTTCTTTTCCTCTTGCATATCTGTCCTCATTTTCTTTAATGATGAACAGTAATGTGGAATCATAAGCCAAATAAACCTTGTCTTCCCCAAGTTGCTTTTGGTCACAATGTTTCGTCACAGCAGTAGTAGCTCTGACTAGAATAAACCTTGACACTATGGACTTAACTTTCTTGAAATAATCTCACAAAGAAATAAATCTTTACTACTACTCTTTCAAAGTCCCTTACCCCAACCTCCCCATACTTCCAAGGGTGAATAATTCTATGAAGCCTCAGATAATGTATAGATCTTTCCCAAACATAAAAGATTGCTGTGTTCAATGCAATTGGATAAACAATAATACCAACCATACATCTTATTTTCCTTGTGAGAATTCTACTTACATGTGTTTAACTGTTAATTGAAATAGCTTTTATGATCTAGCTAAATTTGTAGTACTTATCAGGACCTTAAGCATATCATTTTACTTTCTCACCTGAACTACCATCTTATATTGATTTAAAGTTTTCCAGCTCTATATAATACCAGATGGCTATAAGACATGGTCTGACATCACAGTCACAAAGGTTGATATAACTTCTCCAAAAATTCCTATTCAGGCTATGGGAAAAAATAACCAATTGAGACTGAATGAATGTGACTTCTCCTCTACAGAACAAGGTGTTTGTTTCCTTTTCTAAAGCCTTTGCCATAAATACATTACAGAAAGTTCACAAGGATTTCAATATTCGCAATGTTCTGATTCAAGAATAAAATAAAACAAATCAAAACATATATCAGGATTTCAGAGGCTCATACCCAAGCCAACTACAAGACTGAGAGAAGTCCTGTACCTACTGTAAACCTTGCTCTAAAGTCAGTTGTTATCAGTTCCTAAAAGAACACTTATGCAGTGATGATAATGAGGGATGAACTTCAGACAGTTCTCTGCTGCGATGGCCAGTAATCAAAATTTTTCAGACAGAACCCACAAAGTCTGATTGCCAAAACTGTAATTGCTTAGAGTATAAAGAGTATTGAAGCCAAGGCCCTAAAATGACAATTTATTCATACCTCAGGTATCTATTCGTGGCACCTCACAGTGATCTGATTTTTTTCTATAATTATTTCCCATCTCTCTTGTCAAGTTCCTACTTGCAAGCCCCTCTGAGGATGACCAATCTGATCATATATTCACTTGTCCTCCAGAGCCAAAACGGGTGCATGATTTATACTTTGCCCATTTTAGTGTCACCAAGCCTCTTAGTCTATCTTGAATATTCACTTTCCTTGAACAAAATTACATATGTTTTTTATCTTCATGTGGCACAATACTTTGTATTAAACACAATTATTTCTTTTTAAAGCCTCTCATGATGATGCTGACTGCCCATCTTGTCCCAATTCTCTGAAGAATTTTTCCTTTTCTTGATCATTTCTTCCTCCAAAAAGGAAGTTTTACATGTGTTTTGAATTAAATTTAGACTTTTAGGTTGGAACTTCAAATGCCAGTGTGTCCATAGAGAAATGTAACCTGCTTTCTGTGCCAAACAAGTATATTGAGTAAAAATAACATGTAGGTTTTTAATTCTATTCTTTTGGAAATGAAAATTTACTTTTTTATTATACATGTGATCAGAATGAAAACATTTACAAATTATGCACCCAAAATAAAAATGCCAAATCTAAAAGGAAAAACAAATTATTAGAAAGTTGAATTCTAAATTCGAGAAAGGTGACTAGATTATATATACAAAAACATTTTCCATCTTGTATCTGGTAAGTTAATCACAAATTTCAAGGTAAAGAGAAAACTTGTTTTTAAGAGTTTTGTGAATATTGTGAGGAAAATTAAAGGTGAAAATAGGTATGTATGAAGTTGAATTCCACTTAGAAAAGTAAAAGATATCACATCATGAACTTAAAACAACAGTTTGAAATGAAAACAAAGACTTCAAAGTAGTAAAAACATTATCAAAAGCAGATCGCATTTTAATTTTTTTTTATTTTACATATCTAGGATATAATCTGTTAGAGAAATTGATAGTAAATGAATTTTTACAAATGGTTTGTTTAGAATATAATGCATTGCATACACACACATAGATAGATATATATGCCCAACCATTTCACTGATATATATAAAAAACACATTACATATGTATAATATGTATATTATATATAAATATAATGTATATAAGTAAAATCATATACATATATATATAAGTATGTGTATATGTATACACACACACATATATATATCCATATGTATGTATGTATAATGGCTGTAATGGCTGTATGGCAAGACACCAATGCAGAAGAATAAATATACTTTAGATAAAAGTATAGTGGCACAGTGATTACAACACATCTTGCATGGGTACAACTGTTGTTTATAATAGTGAAAGGTGCTGTTCCCATTTTACTAGAGAAAAAGCAAAAACAAATAGAAAATCCGTTATATTACCTAGTGTTGGACCCTGTATTTTGTAAAACTCACTGATGTGCAAGACATTTTTACCAGTTCAATGATGGCATGATTACTCTGGGTTAATTGACCACTTATGATTATATTTGAGGCAGGTTCTACAGGACAGAATGTATGCCTGGTCCTGTAATATTGATTTAAAGCTTCTAGATAGAAAAGACATACACATTATTGCTCTTTTACAAAATGGTCTTCTGTCAATTTGCCTTCTAAAAATTTATATTTGTACCCAAAGCCTGTGAGGATTTTAAACTTCTACAGTGTTTTCTTTTTGTGGCAGAAATAAGGAAAAGAAAATGGACGTTCAGTTAAATGGGTCATATATGTTAACCTTGCTGCCAAGTATCAGAAAACCTCACAGAGGTAGACATAAAACAATAATAGAGCAGCAGGATAGAAGAGCACTGTGAAGTGCTATTGTTTGAACATGACACTCTTAGAGCAGCCCTGGTTTCCTGTCCATGAGCTACATAAGGTTGAGGGAGCCAAAATCCTAGCAAAGATGAGAAAGATGACATCTACAGCTCACACATTACTGAGGAGCTATTGAAAATGGGTAGTATTTGGGGGATCACTATTGATGTTATGGCTACAGGTAGGTTTCCCATGCCCTGTTGAGTAGTCCCACACCTATGTACAATATTGAATGAACTTAGTAGATTTTGAAAATCAAAAAATAAAATTGTGATGGATGGCACGATGAATGGAGTTGGAAGGGAAATTTTGGATAGATGTTATTATAGTTCATAGCATGTATGAAGGAAATTCTCAAAACTATAAAGAGCTTAAAACATTTTCATTTATGTTGAGTTTTATAAGTATGGGTCTATTTGTATTCTTCTGCATGTAGTCATACAGTTTGAGCAGCACCATTTGTTGAAGATGCTGCCTTTTTTCCCCAGTGCATATACCTGCCTTTCTTTATAAAAATTAGTTGTCCATACATGTGTGGCTTTATATCTAAGTATTCAGTTTTATTTTATTGACTAACATATCTGATTTATGCCAATATTATGCTGATTTTACTATTACATTTTATATGACAACTTGAAAGTGGTAATAGTGAAACCTCATGGAGCACCTTTATTGTTCAGGTTTGTTTGAGCTATCCTGGACTTTTTGGGTTTCCATAAAAAGATGAAAACTGTCCTTTCAAGGTCTGTGTAGAATGTTTTTGGGATTTTTGATACAGATTTCATTGGATCTGTAAACTGTTTTTGACATGATGTCCACTTTTTACTATACTAATCCTATTGATCCATGAGCAGAGTTCTTTCTATTTTCTGATATCTTCTTCAATTTTCTTCTGAACCATTTGATATATTCGACACATAAGTTTTTACTTGCTTGGTTACAGTTACTCCAACATATTTTCTATTACTTGAGGATATTATGAAACATGTGGTTTTCCTGATTTCTTTTCAGACCAAATTTTCTAGACTGTGGAGCAAGGAGGACACTCATCCATTGCTGGTGGAAGGACAAGCTTATACACCCACTATGGACATTCGTATGCCAGTTCCTTGAAAAGATGGGAATCTGTCTCCCTCAAGCCCAAGTATATAACTCTTGTATATATATTCAAAGGACAATTTATCAAACTGCAGGAACACTTTCTCAACCATGTTTATCCCTGTTCTATTCATAATAACCATAAATTAGAAACAACCTATATGTCTCTCAACAGAAGACTAGATAAAGAAAAATGTGGTACATTTACACAATGGAGTATTCTTCAGCTGTTAAAATATTGACAAAACTAAATTTGTATACAAATGGGTGGAACAATAAAATCTAGCCTGTGCTAGATAACTTAGACCTAGAAAGGTTTTAAGTAAGATCAGTACATAATTTAGCCATCATCACTCTATATATTGCAACCCTCAGTTTAATATTTTTATAGGAATTCTGAATTTATGATTGAGCACATCTCTGATTCTTGTGCCTTTCTAATGTGTGAAAGATGGAAATGTGAACAAATTTATTCAACAAGAATTATGATATAGAGAAAAATAGCAACAAACTGATATTAACTATTCAAAGTAAATGTTCGGGTTTTTATCAGTGCACTTCTAACTGAGGGCTAATGAAAGTGTTAGCCATAAGGTCAGGATGTTGTGGAGGTGTAACTGCTTAGGAGGCCAGCTGCTCATGAAACTTCAGCTTAGCTCATCTTGATCAGCTCCCTGATTAGGGAACAGAGTCAGACACTTCAGAAAACTGTGAATAAACACAGACCTTTTATCTCCTCTTCAAATTTCATGTTATACCAAAGTATAAAGAGGTCATGAATATAACCAAAAATAAGCCTAAAAATAACAAATAGGAAGTAAATTCTAATGAAGGGATGGATTTTTCTATGATAGAGATGGACTTGCTGACTACATTATTGCCAGCCTCTGTACTCTGTTCTCTACTGTATTGGTCTATCTGGGTCTGATCATGCAGGGCATTTCTATGTTTTCATGGTTTATTGCTTTCTTATTATAAAGATTTCTAGTTTCATCCGTGTAACCACAAATGAGATGATCTTATGAGTGAGGCATATCCTGTTGGGTATGTGTCCTGGGATTTGTTGTTGTTTTGTTGTTGTTTTGTTTTGTTTCTATCTCTTCATCCATCCAGGCACATTAACTTTCTCATCCCTTGGGCATGGTGAATCATGCTGTAATAAAGTACTGTGGAAGTACTGCTTTATCTTCTGCACACTGAAATCTTTCCAAGATTTTGGAATTCCTGGGTCATGGTGTTTTCTCCAGTGGGTATACAACCTTCTAACCCACACGCTGTATAAGATATATACCTCCTTAGCATCATATTATTTCTTATATTTTTAATAGCTCTTGCAATGAAGTGAGATGATGTATTATCATTGATTTGTTTACATCTTTCTAATTACTAAGAGACTGAAAATTGTCATGAAGTTGTTGAACATTTAAGGCCTTTCTTTTGAGATGTAGCTTCTTGTCTATTTTGGATTGAGTTCTTTTTTTAAATGAAGTATTTAAATTACTCATTGATTTCAGGTATGAACACCTTGGCCTATGTTCTCATCACTAATTTATTTTCATTTAGTGTCCTTTTATTCTGGTGAATGCTTCACTTCCTTATCTCAGCATATCTTAGTTCAACATAAATCATATTGGTCTATTTTTAAATCCAAAATATTTCCCAAGCTCATTGTCTTAGATTCTTTGTATTTTCTGTCAGAGGTTTTACAGTTTTGAGTTTAAAGTCTATCTGGATTTGTTTGAGCTATTTAGTAACTGGTAAATGATGCCAGTTTAATTTTTCTATGCACAAGGAATCAATACCTCCCAAAGCCATGTATTGAAGAATATCATTCTCAAAATGTGTGTCATGGTGTCTTTGCAACATATTGTTTGACTGTAAACACACGGTTTTTTTCCAGAGTCTCTCTCAAGTTTTAATGTTTTATAATGCCAGCACCATGCTGTTTGTGGTGTTATTGTGTTGGAGTACATGTTAAACGTCTCCAATATCATGGGAATCATTCATGCTTTGTTCACTTGTCTTTCCACTTAGTCTATGAGTCTAACACAGTCTTACTTTATGCCACAATATGTATTAAATACCCAGAATAATTGAAACTGAAGCATGTAAAAACTAGGGTGATTCTGAGAAAAGCAATGTAAAAATAGGAAAGAATTTTACATCATATTGTGTGGAGGTGAGAGACCTTGTGGAAAGTGTTAGCCAAAGCAGAATAGGCCTTACCAGAAGAGAAAAATAGAAATGATGGCCAGGGAGGATGGTTCTGTGTGGCAGAGTAGACTTTATCAGGAAACTTGGTAAAGCAGAGTGGGTCTGATTCCCAGAAATTTTAGGACACACCAGAGATGGTCACGGCTCCCTGCTCTCTGCCTGATTCCTGGCCTGGAACATACGCCACATTTCTCACATCTGGAAATATGACCTGTGGTCACAGAAGCCCAGAACAGAGTTACCTAGAAGACCTGAGGGTTTAGCCAGTAAGCTCCCCTTTCTGGAATTCTTCCCTGCAAAAAGGTATTTAATCTAGGGTACACCCTGAGAAATTGGTACCCATCCATTTTCCACGATGAACAACTAATAAACAGTTTGGGACTAAGGACACTCTCTTTCATCTACGACCACCATGGGGAGCATGGAGAAGGCTTTGACCTATGTAGCCAACCACCCTCCTTCTAGACAACCACATCTACCTTCACTGATGAGCTAAACAAGAGTTCCCATTTCCCCCTAGGCTAGGGCTAGATTCCACTCTCAGCCTGCAGGCCCCTGACTCTGCTCCCAACTCCTCACAACTCAGCAATGCCAGAATGTTCAGGAATTTGGGAGCACCAGGTCCCAGCCTCTTAGTGTGCCCCTGGACCCCGGACACTTCATTGTTGACTTTTCTATGTGGTTCTCTGGGCGACTGGATGCCTAGAAGTAAGGAAACCTCAACTTCAGCCCCCTGCATCTTAGACTGCATTTTCCCACTCCCAGAGCAGGGTCTTCAGCTTCCCTAAAGGCCAGCACCAGAGGATAAGCACAGTCAAGCTACCAGCATTTTTTGTCTCCCCATTGGCCGTGCACAGTGTCAGGGTAGAACGTGGTCCCACAGTTCTGAAGACTTCAAACAAAAATGTAAATCCACGGTTAGAAGAATAATGTCAAATAAATGCAGAAAAAAAAGATGGGGAAAATAGAAAAGGAGCCCAGGGACCTGCATAGAGTATTTCTGAGGTGAAGGTTAGAGCTACTCCCTGAGATCTGCCATATTTGTATGCTCTGAGATGGAAGATAGGTATACAATGAAGGACAAAGAGAAATAGAGCTCGTTCTCTAAAAAGTAGTTTTCATTTGAAAATAGAACTTAATAAACAAAAGATTAATGTCTTGTTTGCTTGAAACTTGATGTTTTTACTAAGTCATACTGCAGATTGATTTCCAGACTGGTTGTTCCAGCTTGCAATCCCACCAGCAATGGAGGAGTGTTCCTCTTTCTCCACATCCTTGCCAGCATCTGCTGTCACCTGAGTTTTTGATCTTAGCCATTCTGACTGGTGTGAGGGGGAATCTCAGAGTTGTTTTGATTTGCTTTTTCCTGATGACAAAGGGTGCTGAACATTTCTTTAGGTGCTTCTCAGCCCTTCGAGTTTCCTCAGTTGAGAATTCTCTGCTTATCTCTGTTCCCCATTTTTAAACAGGGTTACTTGGTTCTCTGGAGTCTAACTTCTTCTTGAGTTCTTTGTATATATTGGATATTAGCCCTCTATCGGATGCCAGAGCCTGACAAATACAGAGGCAGATGTTCACAGACAACCATTGGACTGAGCATAGGGTCCTGGATGGAGGAGTTGGAGAAGGGACTGAAGGAGCTGAGGGGGTTTGCAGTCCCATGGAGGGAGCAACAGTGTCAACTGGCCTGAACCCCTGGTGCTCCTGGAGATTGGACAACCAACCAAAGAAGACTCATGGAGAGTCCCATGGTGCTGGCCACATATGTAGCAGAGGATAACCTTGTTGAACATCAGTGGGAGAAGAGGCCCTTGGGCCTGAGGGTGTTAGATGCTCCAGTATAGGGGAGTACCATGGAGGGAAGACAGGAATGAGTGGGTGGATGAGGGAGCGGGAGGCAGGGGAGGGGGGATAGGATAGAGGGTTTCTGAAGGTGAGACCTGAAAAATAATTTTTTAAAAATAAAAAGAATTTTTAAAAAGTCATATTGCAAGATTCCCAGATAAGAACTAACAAGACTGCTGCTTCCTTTATCTTCCTAACCCAAATAACAAAATGTCATTTTTATGACTGAATAGTATTCCAATGTTTTCTTTAAAAGAATCATTTTTATTTCTTTGTCACTCCACAGACACTTGGGTTTCTGAGACCCTTATTTAATTGTGGTAAATTTTCAGATAATACACAAGGATGTGTAGATGTTACTTCATCATAGTGAGCATTTTCACGGAATATATGTAAGCTCCCTAAGCCCTTTGTCCTTCTACTTTCAGGGTCTAAGTTGATGATATTTGTAACTTAATATTCTCAGAGATAGAATTCGTGCAGAATGCAGCGGATAAAACAAGTATAATCAATGGATACTAGGTACAACTAACTTAATATACTCTATGCACTTCTGTGTGATATTATACAATGGGGTTGCTATAGAAGTGTCTGTAAAAGCTAGAGAAAGGATTTTAAGAACTTTCTCTGTAGAGAATATGATTTGTGAAATAGGTACATTTAATATGTGAAAATATTAAGGGCTAATGCGCTTAAGTCTAAGGTAGGCTTACGAATTCAGGACATGAATGTTGGAAGTTAATATCTGAAGGCTGCTAGGATCAAGGGAACTCCTAATTAGAAAGTATTAAAATATCTAACCTCCTAAACTAAGGAATCTCCCTTACTCCAAGAAGAACATCTGCCACTCTTGATAAGGTGGAGGAGAATATTATACCGTAACAAATTCCCTTTGCCCATAAATACCCCCAAATCCCAGCTCTCAGCCAGTGTCTACTCCTGTAGAAATAATGGAGTCTTCATTGACCTCACTAAAGGACACTCTGCTTCTGTTGTGGTCATTGTCTTCTTTCTTCTTTAATTTTCAGACCTGCTAGATAAATCTTCATCAAACACATGCAGTAGTACAACACCATATGGTACCCTCTTTATTTTGTGTGTAACAGTTAAAAAATAAAGAGAAAGAACATCAAAAAAAACTGGTCAAAGAACTGTGAGTTGCATGTATTTTTCATATGTAGAAAAGCTACAAAGCAATCATTGGTTTCAAAATCTTTTTTTATATTTTATTTACATTTCAAATGTTTCCATCTGTCTAGGTCTCCCCTTTGGAACCCCTCCCCCCTTCCCCTCCCCCTGCCTCTATGAGGGTATTCCCCTACCCTCCCACCCACCCACTCTTATCTTCCCTCCATGGCATTCCCCTATACTGGGACATCTAACATCCTCAGGCCCAAGGGTCTCTCCTCCCCCGATGGCTAACAAGGCCCTCCTCTGCCACATATGTGGCCTGCATCATGGGTCCCTCCATGTGTATTCTTTGGTTGGTGATCCAGTTTCCGGGAACATTGGGGGGTTGGCCAGTTGACACTGTTGCTCCCTCCATGGGGCTGCAAATTCCCTCAGCTACTTCAGTCCCTTCTCCAACTCCTACATCTGGGACCTCATACTCAGCCCAATAGTTGCTGTGAAGTGAATCTTGGGTATTCCGAACTTTTGAGCTAATATCACCCAGATGTCCCTCAAATAGAGGAATGGATACAGAAAATGTGGTAAATTTACACAATGGAAAACTACTCAGCTATTAAAAACAAAATTTGAAGGCAAATGAATGGAACTTGAAAATACCATCCTGAGCAAGGTAACTCAGTCACAAAAGAATGAACACTGTATGTACTCACTGATAAGTGGATATTAGCCCCAAAGTTCAGAATACCCAAGTTTTCAAAATCTTTAATAAAGATTTTTAACACCTAGATTGTTTGATTGTTGTTGTTTTGTTTTCTCTGCCAATTACAAAACTAAAAGGCAAGAAAAAAACAACATCATCAAAACTAGGTAGCAGCAGGTAAATCGTGAACACAGAAAACAGGAACAGACAGAATTAGCATTAGAAAAAGACTCTCATTGTAAGTGAGGACCCCAAATGTCATGAAGAGGATGCTTGGCAAAGCAGAGGAAAGGTCAAAAATCCAGTCTCTCCTTTGTTTGCTTTCCTCCCATTAATTTATCTTTTTTTTTTTCATTTTACATCCTGATCACAGGCCTACCCTCACAAACCCTGTGATTTCCCCCAGTAATTTAATGGTGGTCAGATTGAAGAGGGGCCAGATGGCCTATTGGCCCACAACTGTCAACTGGTTGTGCCTTTTAATTTGTATGCAGGGTGCTGTACCATGAGAGGAAGCTGGTACGGTCAAACAAATGCTAGAAGCCCAGGAGACCTTGAAGGGATCATAGGGACTTCACTTGCCCCCAGCAACAGGCCCCTGACACATAGCTAAAGCCCCTTATAGACAGATTTGTCATGTAGGGACAATGGCATTAGCTCTTCCACATGTAGATGACATCTCTAAATCTCAGACCAAGCCAATAGGAAGCACCTACTGTCAAACCCCAACCCACTCCAAAACTGTATATAAGAACCTATCTGGAAGGAATAAATGTGTGAGAGAATTACTCCTTCATCTGAGAGCATCTGTCCTAAGAGCTGTAACACCACCAGGGCAGAGAACTACTCTCCTGAAACTTTCCCCATCATAAACTCCCCTGCACTCCCCTTGCTGGTTAGCTAACCATCCTCTGGCTCAGCCACACTGGGCTCAGCACAGCCAGAGTGAACACCAACAATGACAGCAGCAGCAGAGGTAGCAACAGTAGCAGAGGGAAGAGGCAATTCCCCCTCCCTCGATGGCCATCAGGGAGAGACGAAAAGCCCTTGGGCCTGAGGATGTTAGAGGCCTCAGTAAAGGGGAATATCAAGGCGGGAAAATGGGGATGGGTGGACGGGGTGGGGTGGGGTGGGAGGTGGAATTCCCTCCTAGAGGCGGGTTGGGGGGTATACAAAGAGGAGACTCAGAAAAGGGGAAACATTGGAAATGTATATAAAGTATCAAAAATAAAAAAGGAGGAAAAAAAAAGAAAAGAAAAGAAAGAACCAGGAGATCATTGTTTGTTTATTTTAACTATTTTTTTAATGGATATTTTCTTTATTTACCTTTCAAATGTTTTCCCCTTTCGAGGTCTTCCCTTTGGAAACCCCATTTCCAATTCACCCTCCTCCTGTCTCTGTGAGGGTGCTCCTCCACTAAGCTGTCAGGCTTTTGTCTCACATCAGGAGATTGGGGAAGATGTCAACTGTCTTGAAATTCCCACCTTTATTATCTCTCCGTTGTCCATCTCCTCTTTCCAAAAGGGAGCCTAATTCTTAGTCCTCAAACACCACTCCCTAGCCCCCACACAGATACCCTGATATCTTCAGAACAGTCTTCCTAGCTGTCCAGTAGAAAGCATGGCCTATCATAATTAATGTATATTAAATTCAGTTATAAAAATGAAACTTATCTGTAAATAATTTTCAAGTTTAGCTGATTCTAATAAGCTAGCACTGGTGTAAACGGTTAGAAACCTAAACGAAAAAAAAAAGAAAAAGAAAAAGAAAAAAGAAAAAAGAAAAGAAGAAGAAATAAAAGGAAAGACGCTTGCAGACCTCGCACATACTTTATTTAGGAATCCAGGGACAGTGAATCATTTGAAAACCTCACCCAGCTCTTTCAGACCAGCAGGGCTGACTGAGCTGGAGCCAGGATTACAGCAGGAAATCATAGCCATGGAGAGTGATTCTCCGGCAGGACAACAAATCAGTCAAGGAACTGGAAATATACCCAACAGGATTTCCATAATTCTGTTCTCATTAATTCAGTTTCTTCAGTCTTTCATGCATGGTTAAGCTATGTCAGCTTTTCCATTGTAGTGTGTGTGTGTGTGTGTGTGTGTGTGTGTGTGTGTGTGTGTGTGTGTGTAGAAAAAAAATATCTCTTTTATTCTCCAATGTACTGGCAGGTGTCTGTATTGAGATCCAAAACTGATTTAGATTCTTAGTTTTAGTCTGTTTGTAGATGAAAGGTGATTATTTTGCATGTTAAAAAAGTTAACTGTTGGTGTCAAGGGGAGATTTGGTTAACCTTACTACTTATACAAGAATATAAGCTTATTTTGTGCCATACAGGAGTCTCTTAGTAGGCTATGGATGCTTACTACCCTCTATGAATATGGTCTATACTTAACCTGGGTAATTTACTCATTGTGTAAAAAGTTAAATCTTAGTTTTTATCTTTCTCCACCACTGTTTCTTCTTCCCGCCATCTTTGCTAACCATTCTATGAAGAGAATATATACCTGTTTCCGAATTTAGTGAGGGAGTTAATGTCTTAGACAGCAAATTGTATACATTTTTAACAAGATGGACAAAACCCCTGCTCTGAGCCTCCCATTTTAAAAGAACAGGGAAACACTAATTGCATAATTTCTGGCCACAGAACCTGAAGGGATTTAGAAAAGTGGTGGCTTTTTTTTTTTCTTTTTTCATGGCTTGGGATGATTTCTTATGATTAATTATAACACTGGCACATAAGGAAATCTATATAATGTTGAAATAGAATATTGTTACCTGTCACAATACTAAGGCGCCACATACAATTTTCACATCAAGAAGTAGTCTTTAATTATATTCCATATAAGTAATCTCTTGAATTTATCATTAAATAAGCCAAAAATTCCTACTTTCATAGACATTAAAAAGTTATGTTTGGGGGACCTTAAGGTCATTAGGGCTTTAATTTTGCTAAATATCTTGCCAAATGGCTTTCTAAATATTTATATTATTGTGCCAGGAAACATTTGTGAACCCCAAAAGGACCACCAAGGAGCTGAATCTGATTCAATCGTATTAGGGTCTCTTTATTCAAATTTGAGCTTGGGCCACACCACCATCTTTGATGCAGGAGAACGGGAGGGAACATGGAGCCCAGGTTCAGGCAAGCATTTATAGGTTCAAGAAGGGGATTATTTAACCTGGTACACATCTACTTATTGGAAGCAATTATGGCCTTGAACATAATTGTCTGTTGCTGAGAGCAAAACCATAAACTTAACTTCTGTATTCCTCCAGAATAGTGGTTGTTAGGAAGTGAAGTGTCAGAGGAAACATGTAACCTGGAGGTCCAGATTTGCTGGGGAATAACCTGGAAACTGGTGCTAGGTATTAGTCTATTAGTTAAGTTGAGTTCAACCCAGGTTCTCTCAGATGGAGTCTGAACCCAAAGATTTGGTTTCTCAATATTTATACTCATAGACATGAAGTAAATTCAACCGTGGTCAAAGAAGATTTTCCTGTAGTAGACAACAGTTAATATAAAGCCATAACTGGCCTAAGTGCAGAAACTGAGAACCTGTGAGTGCTCAGCACTAAACAGAACATCTTTAATATATCTCAAACTCCACAATGGCTCATGAAACATCCTGAAAATGGGGACAGAAAGAGTGTAAGATCTAGAGAATTGGAAAGATTGCTGTGACATGCTGTCTTCTTGAAGTGACACAGTTATTGTACTCATAGACTTATAAAACTTATGGAAGTCTGTGCATAAGACCTGAATAAGATCAAGCCTATTCAAATTGCTAGCATGAGTGCAGGGGCTTCCAACCCTTTCTGAAAAGTTAGCAGTTTTGCGTAAAAAATGAAAGGTTAGTATTGTGGATAGCCCTGGAGCTTTTTGTATTTTGCTAATTCTGCCCCCCTGTGAGGGGCCTCAGACAAGGAAAGAGTGACACCTGTGACTTCTTGAGGACCAATCCCCTAATTAATAAAGGAGCCAATCACCGGGCATGTAGGAGGGACTTCCAGGTCAGAGAAGAGAAAAGAGGAACAGGAGAGAGAGGGGGTACTTTTGGAACAGGGGCAGCATGTTGGTAAGATGTAGCTACTAGAGTCTCCTGGTATGGCAGATCCTCAAGGATTCACCACCAGAGGAATCAGACTTTGATAAGGTTTACAAGATTTGGGTTTAGTTGTTGCACCTAGAGATTGAGTTACTATTGTTTCTGAGCTAAATTTGTCTTGCATTTTTCTTCACACGGTGGCTCGTCTGGGATCCAGAGAGAAAGGTACAGCAACAAAGTGTGGATTTGTCTCATGTGCACCACAGAGGCCATGGTGGTATTGAAGCTTAGGGCTGGCATGGTAGAGACCTGTCAGTGGGAACCTAATGAGCTGGGTGGAGAAATCATGGAGCTCTGAGTCAGAGCTCCATGAGATGAAAGCAGGTCGGCCATTGCCCACAAGTGCATGGTTGGCACCCCACTGGGGATGAGAGAACCAGGGCGTAGCACGGGAACATGCTATACATTCCTTCTTTTTTAATATTTCCCACAACAGGTTAGTTATTTTATTTAAGAAGTAGATTGTTTATTACAAAGAGAAGTCCTTATATCCAATGTATCAATCCAAGTACATGCAGGCTGTACTAACCAGGCACCAGGTACAGTCATTCTATGTACACACATACACACACATGGATGAACACACAAACACAGACACACAGAAACACAGACACACATATCCATATCCATATCCATATCCATATCCAGATATAGATATAGATATAGATATAGATGAGAGAGAGAGAGAGAGAGAGAAAGAATAGAAGAAGGGAGGAAGAGAAAGATATTAGGGTAGAAACTGCCCTCACTCATATGTATTCTCTCTATTCAATATGTAGATATGTGTGTATGAAATAGACATAAATCATAATACATTTTATACATATATGATATTTTCAAAGGATGAATATAATCAGATAAGAATGATAAAATATCACTTAGCAACTCACTTTAATTATTGTATTCCTTAAGTATGTGTCCCATTCCTTCTTTAAAACCTTACACCAGGTATTTCTTTCCTTAGGCTCATGGGCTTCTTGTATCCCAGCACAGCTGTGGATGCAGCTCACCATACTTTTACAGGACATTCTTATATTGCAATATTGAAAAAGCTGGCCAACTCTACAGGACGAAAATCATCTTTTAAATTATTTCATAAATATACATTATTTTCTCATGATCAATTTATGTTGTATTTTCTTGAGAAGAATGAATGTGTAATGTTTATCTTTATTTTCCTTACTACTCTTAGAATAATAGTCAATATAAAAGTGCTAATTGTCAAATGAACAAATAACTTTAAAAGGTAATGGCTTAATTGCATTTTGACATAAATTTTTTATATGCTCTATTATTCCAAAACAGTGTAGTATAATTTCTCATAAATATATCCAATTACATTATAGACATCAATACTATTTTCAGGAAGAGTCTCAAAGATGAATAGAAATATAGATCATCTGCAAACACATTGGACATAACCAAAAATGGCCCAACTATAGAATGCCCCAAAGGCATGAACTTTCAGGGAGTGCTGAGTGTATTTAATAAAAGAAAGCAGGTGAGCACATGGTTTGGGGAGGAAAAAATGGTAGATGGGATACAGGAGAATCTGGAGGAATAGGGAATAGGAGTGGATTTGATCAAAGCATATTATATGGATATATAGAATTCTCAACTAAAGCAAAACAAAATGAAACAAAATAAAAACAATATAATTAGTGTTCCAGAAAACTTTCTGTGGTAGGAATATATGTCTTACTCTCCTTTATATCTCATTACTGGAAATTCCAGCGCATTGCTTACTTGAGGGAAAAATGTTTTGCTGTGTAACACATTTATCAATGCAGGAAAATTAAACAACCGAAGATGTTTGGACTATTTAAAGAACACTTGGATTAGAAGTATGCTGTTTTAATTTACATTAAGTCATTGGGTGTTATGCGAAGCTTTCCTTGGCTTGCTCATTTAATTAAAATGACTGAATGACCTCATATCCCTTTTACTCTGATTTTCTTCTGTTTTTACAGTTTTATATAGGAATACACTTATCAAAAGTTATCCATGAACATTTCTTGAGTGAAATGAATGATCTGTGAATTTAAAATCTTATTGTTAATCTAAAAAATTCTGTTTTCTATAAACATTTGTTGACTAGCTGAAACTACTCACTACTTACATCATCACTTTTCTTTTAAATATTTTGTGGCATTTACTCATATAACAGCATTTCCTGAGTTTGTTATTAGTAGTTATTACTACTTTGTAAGGTCAAAAGACCAAATAAACTTTATTTGAAATATATTCATTACCTGTTTTCATCTAATGAATAAATTTGTAATTCCTCAGTGTAATGGTTGAACTCTTTGAATTCAATACCATGTGACGTTTTGATTATCCATCCAGTATTTTACAATAAAATGATCATGCATGTATGCCTTATAATCACAATATTTTGCCTCTTGTACAATTAATATTAAGAAAGTATA
This sequence comes from Uromys caudimaculatus, assembly GCA_028551405.1. Lineage (NCBI taxonomy): Eukaryota > Metazoa > Chordata > Mammalia > Rodentia > Muridae > Uromys > Uromys caudimaculatus. Next base: position 42,280,625 of record CM052711.1, read on the forward strand.
AGCATAAATGTACCAACTAATTTGATATCGTTTTAAAGCCAAAGATAGTGACTCATGTCTGTACTTCCTTTATACAGAAGGCCAATGAAAGGGACTTGTCATGATTTGATACTAGCCTGTGATATAGAGTTATACCTTGTACCCAACTAAAACAAATTGAAACAGATGGACTGTAATATAAAAATGAAAATAATATAATAGAGTAAATGTCGGATTAAGATCAACATATAATCATGTATATCCTGTAGCATTATAATGCGGAAAACATTTACTACAATAGGCACTTTTTTTTTCTGGATATTCAAACTATAGAGAACTTTCTTCTCTGGAAGGAAAAGGCAGTTCAAAATAGTATACGAATTTTTTCATAAACATAATCTGACATTTGCATAATTCACAAATGTTAGGGATATTTATTGTATGGAAACAGTTGCCTTACTTGAATGGCTTTCTGTGTATAGGAAATACAGATATGAGTCACTATCCTTGGCTTTATTTAAAATCATATTGAATTAGTTGGAACATAGGTGCTTATACTTTGTTAATATTAATTGTACAAGACTCATGTGTGTGACCTTGTAAGTAGTTTGAATCAGTGAATTCAGCCACCATGACTATATGTGAGTTTTTTCTCATCTACATCCTCACCAGGTATTGCTGTTTGTTATTTTTTTCCTTTAATTTTCCATTGATCTTTATTGGGAATTTTAAGTAAACATATGAAATTTTGTAGTTCAAATTTTACCAATCGTGACCTTAATGGTTAGCTAAATAAAATTAAATCATTTTGGAAATTGGATTTGCAATACCCATACAGAATATCATCACAAGAAGGTGAAATGAAAGAATGAGATGTGATGATATCCTAAAACAGATATTGGAGATAATTAACTAGGTTTGACCTATTATTCCCAAGTGGATTATATATAACACAACAAACAGCAGCTTAGGTTCAAAATTGGTGGAATCTACTGGTAATACTAATGGAAGGACCTCAAAGTACATGATCTGAACTTATGTAGTTTCATTGTAAATACATTGATAATTAGTTATTTTGAGTATCTCTTTTCCTTACAAACATCTATTTTCTAAGGAGCATAATAGTTGTTACTTTCATCATAGCAGTACTATGAACTTGATGTAAACTGTGCCCCTTTTTTATAATAAAATTTAGTTATTAGAGAATTTTAGAGAAATGTTCCATATAACACTCCAAATCAGTACAGTACTTCTAAAGAACAGTTTACCGACAAGTACCAAAGTATAAATTGTGCATAAACTTTTATCTAGTAAATGTATTTCTAGGAATTAATGTTGACAAAAATATGTACATATTGTGGAATATCTATCAAAGTATTATATACAATGGTGAATTATGAGAAACATGTCAAAATTAAATACAGAATTGATAAAATTATGAAATTACTTGTAGACATGTCTATAATAATTAAAATCCTATACTTTGGCTTAAACTTCAGAATCCAATATTATCATTATTTATACTTTCACATTATAAATATGATTAAAATAAATTAAATCAGTTTATGAAAACATGCAATTAGAAATTATTTCTGACAGATCAACTGTTGGGCCATGGCAAGGGGAGGGAGCGCAAGCAGGACAGAGTTTTCTGGTCCCGGTCCCTTCTGCTGCCTCCAAGTCGCTGTTCTAGCTCAGCATTCTCCGCCCTGCACCAAGTCAGGTCCTGGTTGCAGCGCAATCCCCATGAGACCCACCTGTCGGCGCACTCCCCACAGCTTGGCCCAGAGAGCGGATCTCTTTTCGGGCCGAAAGTGTTACAGCTCATTGGACAAAAGGCTCTTGGACACCGGAGCAGTTTTGCACCTTCATTCCTTCTGGATGGCGGGCAGCGGGCACAGGCGGAAGTGGGCAGGGCAGGCAGGTGGAGCAGAAAGAGAGCTACTCAGGTCAGGATGGTCTGATATACTGTTTGGCAACCGAGACTTTCCATTGGCTTTGTCTGGGGACTTTGTAGTGCCTCATTTGCTGGTGGGACATGCCAGGCCTCTCTTTATACAGGGGTTGTGAAAGCTGTAGCTGTTTTACAGGAGTCTTTCAGGAGCGTTGGCCAAAAACATAATCTGGTCCCTCGTGAAAATTGCACGGGGTCTCCCAGAATTTTTAGCCTGTGCTCAACCAGATGTCAGATTGCCTGCCACAGACTACTGCCCCACATTCAACTCTTACAGTTTTATAGGTCATTCATTTTTCTCCTTTGAAATTACAAAGGAAATTTGACTTCAGTCAAAATAGCACACAGCCTAATCTCATAAATCACGTTTAATGTTACTTGTTTTCAGTGGGCTTTGAAAACCTTACTACTGTCACATTCAACTAGAAATAAGTTGACAACTCCTGACTAAATTCAGAGAAGCTAAATACTAGTCTTCTAAAATATACAGGCATCACCTACCTAATGTGAACATAAAATTCAAATACCTCCAATGTTCTCTCTTGAAGATATGTTAGCTTCACTTTGAACAAAGAGCAACATGCCTTTATGTTTCCCAAGGCCATTACACTGAGATTCATCAGATACCTATAACGCCTGCTGAAGTTACCCCTTAAATATTTCTATTTGACCAGTATGAAGTGTCCTTTCTTATCTTTTTGATACCTTTTAGTTGAAAGTTGATATTATTTGATATTAGAATGGCTATGCCAACTTGTTTCTTAGGACCATTTGCTTGGAAAGTTGTTTTCCAACATTTTACTCTGAGATAGTGTCTGTCTTTGTCATTGAGGTGCATTTCCTGTATGCAGCAAAATGCTGGGCCCTGTTTATATATGCAGTCTGTTAGTCTATGGCTTTTTATTGGGGAATCGAATCCACTGATGTTAAGAGATATTAAGAAAAAGTGATTGTTATTTCATTTTTGTTGTTAGAGGTGGTATGTTTGTGTGGCTATCTTCTTTTGCGTTTGTTGAAAGATTACTTTCTTGCTTTTTCTAGGGTGTAGTTTCCCTCCTTGTGTTGGTGTTTTCCATCTATTATCCTTTGTAGGGCTGGATTTCTGGAAAGATATTGTGTAAATCTGGTTTTGTCATGGAATATCTTGTTTTGAATTGAGAGTTTTTGGGTATAATAGACTGGGCTGGCATTTGTGTTCCCTTAGGGTCTCTATGACATCTGCACAGGAGCTTTTAACTTCCATAGTCTCTGGTGAGAAATCTGGTGTAATTCTGATAGGTCTTGACCTTTTTCCTTTACTGCTTTTAATATTCTTTGTATAGTGCATTTGGTGTTTTGATTATTATGTGTCTGGAGGAACATCTCTTCTGGTCCAGTCTATCTGGAGTTCTGTGGGCTTTTTGTATGTTCATGGGCATCTCATTCTTTAGGTTAGGAAAGTTTTCTTCTATAATTTTGTTGGAAATATCTACTGGTCCTTTAAGTTGGGAATCTTCACTCTCTTTTATACCTATTATCCTTAGGTTTCCTCTTCTCATTGTATCCTGGATTTTCTTGTTGTTTTGTGTTAGGAGCTTTTTGCAGTTTGCATTTTCTTTGACTGTTGTGTCATTGTTTTCTATAGTATCTTCTGTACATGAGATTCTCTCTTCTATCTCTTGTATTCTGTTGGTGATGCTTGCATCTATGACTTCTGATCTCTTTCCTAGGTTTTCTAACTTCCGGGTTGTCTCCCTTTGTGATTTCTTTATTGTTTCTGTTTCCAGTTTTTAGATCCTGTATGATTTTGTTCAATTCCTTCACCTGTTTGATTGTGTTTTCCTGTAATTCTTTAAGGGATTTTTGTGTTTCCTCTTTATGGGCTTCTAGTTGTTTACCTATGTTGTATTTCTTTAAGGGAGTTATTTATGTCCTTTTTAAAGTCTTCTATCATCATCATGAGAAGTGATTTTTAGATCTGAATCTTGCTTTTCCCTTGTGATGATCCAGGACTTGCTATGTTTGGAGAACTGGGTTCTGATAATGCCAGGTAAGCTTGGTTTCTGGTGCTTATGTTCTTGCACTTGCCTCCTGCCATTTGGTTATCTCTAGTGCTACCTGCCCTACCTTTATCTGACTGGAGCCTGTCTTTACTGTGATCCTGGTTGTGTCATTACTCCTCAGAGACCAGCTGTCTCTGGGATCCTGTGATTCTGTGATCCTGTGATTCTGAGCTTCTGGGTGTGACCGAGCTCCTGGGAGTCAAGCAGTCTCTGTGACCCTGAGATCCTGGTGTGACCAAGCCATGGGATCCTGTGATCCTATGATCTTGGGCATGTTAGAGCACCTGGGAGAGGAGCTTCCTCTGGGTGTTGTGAGAATGGCTGAGGAGTTTGTGCCCAAGGTCTGCTCAGGGCACAGACCCAGACTGGAAGAAACCTGTGCCACTGGTCTGGTGGGGTTCCTGAGTCCCTGGATCCTGCTGGTCCCAGTTACTCCTGGTATTGGGATAAATGTTGTGTCCTCCTCACCTCTGGTCCTATGATCCTGGGCATGTTAGAGTGCCTGAGAGCAGAGCTTCCTCTGGGTGTTGTGGGACTGGCTATGGAGTTCACACCCAAGGTCTCTGGGGATTGTTTTTATATTCAAGATATAAATCTCTCATCAAACTTATGAATGTGATCAGCAAATGTTTCCACCCAACTCTGCCTTTTCTTTTCTGTTTCTTGTGAATATCTTTCTACGAAGTCTGTAGTCCACCTCCTCAACAATGGTCAGCAGCAGCTGTGAATGGAAGTCCAAGGATCTAGCAGTTGCTCAGTCCCACAAGGCACGCAGGCGAAGACGAGAGCTGCTGTTTTTTTTTTTTGTCTTAATGGTAGCTATGTCATTTTGGTTTTGTTTATTTGACACAATCTGGGAAGAAGGGATCTTAACTGAAGAATTACATTACGCTATCAGATTGGCCTATGTGCTTATCTGTAGCATCCTTTATCTGTATCTGTCTCTGTGTCAGACCTACCTGCTGTGTGAGTGTGTATGTGTGTGTGTGTGCGTGTGTGTGTGTACATGCACACACATGAGCATATAAAAGTTGCAAGTACTCTTGCCTTGTAAGCAAGACTTATTAATATATATTTAAATGTGATGAAATTTATACTTTTTATACTTTTGTTGTATCACATTAATAATATAAAGAATCCTTGTTAGACGGTTAACTCATACTGAATTTGTAATTATACAAGCAGACTTTCAGATAAATGAACAAACTTTTAAAATCCACACACTGAACTATCTAATACATAAAAGTTAGAAACTATACTTTCTCCATAAGATGAAACATTTATAGTTATTTTGTAAAGATGAAATTATAATAATTAATATCTTAGCAACTCTTATCTTATGAAAATTATATGCTATGATAGTTCATTGGTTAGTTTTAACATTCTAATGTTCACATTCTGTTATCTAAATATAATAAAACAAGGTGTAGATATATGATATTTTCTGTAGCTCATATTTATTCATTTTTATTGTAGGCAATTAAATATAAAAAGCATGGTCAATCAGGTCATCATTTAAAAGATGTGAGTAGTTTCTAATATCCAAGAAAGGATTCTTTCCCAACAGGATTTCTGGCGGAATCACTGGCCTTGGCTGATATTCAGTAGAATCTACTGATGGTCTTTATACTGCATCAGAATACACTGTCCTTGGATATAGTGAAGAAATAGAATACTGCTGTCCACAGAATATTCTTGATAAAAAAACTTTTACAGCTAATATGACTATGTTCCTATAATATATTTATAAATTTGACCTGTCAATGTCAGTATAATTTCATGATTTTTTTCAGCAAATTCCAGTTATTAAACAAAATTCAAGCACAGATGCAGTATTTCTGCAAACCTCAACTAGAAAATGTATTAAAATTTTTATAACTAAATCCCTACTTTTCATGTGCTTCACCTGAAGTGTTGTGGTAATAAAGTAAAAATATATAGCCTCATAAAAATTTAAATCTGCATCAGTACTGCATATCTATGTAGTGCATCCATTGAAACCTAGAATATACTCCCATCTTGACATTTTCCTACAAGGACTCAACTAATTCTGGAAGTTACTGTTAGCACTGCTTAACTTTCTTTTTCTAGATGTCATTTTGACAATTGAGAAAGTATCAGCAGCTAGAAAAATGCTCTTACAGAAAAAAAAAAGATATCCAGTAACAGATAGAGCTGGTGAAATATTCAAACCCTAGAAATTTATATGGAGAATAAACTTGATTAAATATTATCAGCATTTCTGAAAAAAATAGCTTAATATACTTGATATAAAATTTGTATGATATTTTGGTCCTTGAGATTAATTTCTTAAGTTTTTTCTATAACATTATTTTGATTATCCATGGACACATTCATTCAAAAGGATCATCGCGTTTATTTATAATTTTCATATTTTAATTATAATAAAGAACTAAAAGTGAAATTGACTTCCTATAAGAGAACTACTAGTAGCACAGAAAAGTAAAATATTCTTGTACTAAAAACAAATTACAATCTCTCACATGTTTGTGCCTCTGTATTCCATTTACAATTGCAAATTTTCTACCACAGGGACATATCCTTGGTACCTTTATATTGTTAAGGTCAAAGGTGGCTTTCTAAAAACATTATGATAAATCTAGACATGGTAGTAGGTTACTTTATGGTATAATGAAGCTGTGTCTTCAGAAAAAAACCCCACATATACCGTTTTTAAAAGTCATTACTTTTAACTTTAAAATAAATATTATTATGTATGTGAGGGGGCTTGATGCATGCATGTAACTGTGTGCACACTTACAATATGACATGTATGTGGAGTCACAAGAAGCCTTTCAGGAAGAGTCAGTTATCTCTTTTCACTGTTGATTCCAGGGACGATATTGTTTGTCAGGATTGTGAAACAAGCCATGGATGCTTTTACCTGCATCTTGTCCCAAATTCATTAATTTTGTTTACCAAAGCATTTTTTCCTTGCTTCAAATTAAATTTATTTTAAATAGTGTATATGATAAATTTTCAAGCTTTCAATGGCTCCTTTGTCTCCAGGGCTTTCTTGCTTTAATATTTTCTTCATTGAGGTAAGGTGAACTCTCAAAATAAATCTATCTCTATCTTTTCATGTCTCCCTTTAAATTTCTTGGATATAGACCAGACTCATTAAACTAGTTCATTAGCCAAACCCTAGTTATTTCTCTAGCTTCATCTCTTTCCATTTCTCTGATTTATTCACTAATTTTCAAGGTAAAATATCTTATATATATTTTTATAGAGTTGAAACTTTTCACAGGGCCTATTCTTTTCTTGGAATAAATTTTCCCACAATTGTCACAGGTCTAATTTCTTTGAAGTGAAATATATGACAAAAGAGCACAGAATCTCATAATGGACAAAGAACAATTCAGATCTTAACTGCATCATTTATACTGGGGTATGAGTTTGGAAAGTCACTGAGGATCAATATGTCTTAAAAATGAGGATAATTACAGTGCTGATTTGATAGTGAGGAAAGAACCAAGTCCTGTTTGCCAAGTTCTACTGTATTGTCTTATTACAGAATAGTAAAGAGCCAGGCCAAACTCAAAGCTGTTAAATCCTCCAGTACAGTAGTGAATGTATAGTAAATTATTATATAGATATTGTATCTCCACACAATGTCATTATTTCCTTTCCCTGTTAAGAAGATTCTACTGCCATTTTCATTGGTCTTGAACATAATATAACTTCTCAAGTTATTTTGAGTAATGTGTTTTTAAAAACTATTTGAAAGTTACAGTACTTCTGTAGAGTATGTCTTGCATTAAATAAATTCAAAAATTAATGGAGATATTAAAGTTTTGGAATCTTCTTTTATTCTATTTATAGAACACTTAAAGGAACAGAGGCCTCCAAAAATCAAGACACCTTTATAATTAACATAACTTTGCTCCCTGCCGATTTTCCCTGACTGGTCATATAAGCAATTCAATAAGACTTATGTATAGGGACAAGTCACGTTTAATGTATACTATCTATGATAGTGCAATACATGAAATAAAGCATGCTTCTTTACAAAAATAATCAAAATAATAATTTCTCTCATAATAGATAGATTGCAAACAGAAATGAATAGAACATTCAAAACATATTTTATTCTTATTTCTCCTAAATAATTATTGTACATACTATTGTGCACATACTATCTTAAATTTAAACTTATCAATCATATTTTTAAATTACATGTTTTCAATATTTAAGGTTGTTTAAAATAGATTACAACTAACATAATGGTAATATTGGTTTATTATTCAAAGTGAAACTATTGAAATATGAAGGTACCAGATATAAAACCTATTTTATAATGTGAATATTTGCTGTTTAAAGTTTCATTTCAGCCACAATGTATTCTAGAAATGTCATATTATACAATGTCTTTTCCTTTTAATTGTAATCAGCCACCGATATATTTTTCAGTAATAAATTAAATGATAACATTGAAATGCTAAGTAGCAAGCACTTTTAGTTTCAGAATTTTTACCAGTACTTCATCTGAGAAGCCAGTTTTCATATAATTTTAAACATGCATGTATGAAAGCAAGACTAGGTTCTTTTTTATACCTCACCTCTTCAGTGGATTGTCAAAACTTTGGTAGTTTATACTGCTTGAAATTGGCCATTTTGATGTTCTGTATATTAGAAATCAAATTTCAATCTCATTGGCTAAAATGAGGGTGTCAGCAGAGCACCTCTGTTTCTGCAGAAGACATTTGGAGAAGTCGTTTACTTGTGTTTGCTCACCTCTGGGAGTCTCCTTTATTCTTTTACTTTTCTTGACTTCTTTTGTTTTGAAACACAGTAAGAGTGGATTTTGCACAGCCATGACTAGTGGAAAACAGGGAGAGCCGTAAAGCCAGCACAGCTGTTTGACACAACACTGAAAAGCTGAGCCGAATGATATTTCCACTAACCATGCTGTCTTTCACTTCGGGCTTCCGATCTCTACGTGTTGCATTTGTGGGGGTTTTTTACGTATGATTCACTTCTGTCTTTTCCCCTGAAAATTATTTCTGCTCTAAAAATGTAATCTTATCGGGGTCTACTTGGGTCTCTTCCTTTCCATGGTGATTGTGAAAAGCACAAAATTTTGGACAGTCCCAGAGTTCTCTGGGCATATCTCAACCTAAGCAAAGTTAGAAGCAATAGATTTGGCAACAGATCAGATTACAGGCTTCCTCCTACACATAGTCTACAGGACATTGCCCCTAAAAATAAAAAAAGTTATTAATAAAGTTAGTTTGCCTAAAACAATCTTTGACACTGTACATAGATGATATAAAATTAATATAAAACATTGAAAATTTGCTGTTCATACAGAGACTAGCTCACATTAAGTTACAGTGAAGTATTTTAACTAAACAGTGAAGAGAAAAGAAATTTACTAAAACAGCCCAGCTTGCAGCCTAGGAGAGCTTTTAAGCTAGGCTAATTCACAAGTTGTATTTCAACCACTATGCATTGTTCAAGGGATGGAAATTCATCTAGAATGATGACATATTTTTATCTGCTTAATGATTCACTTTCTGAAATAAAGAGATTTTCATAGGTCATAAATGCTTACATCCTGAACAGAACACCATGGGCTTATGCTCTAAGATCAAGAATAGACAAATGGGACCTCATGAAATTGCAAAGCTTCTGTAAGGCAAAGGACACTGTCAATAGGACAAAACGGCAACCAACAGAGTGGGAAAAGATCTTAACCAATCCT
>CM052711.1:42290827-42310827 GCA_028551405.1 Uromys caudimaculatus
CGGATATTAGCCCAAAAGTTCAGAATGTCCAAGTTTCACTTAACAGTAACCGCTGAACTGAGAGTGAGGTACCAGATGGAGGGGTTGGAGAAAGGTCTGAAGGAGCGGAGGGAATTGGTAGCCCCATGGAGGGAGCAAGAGCGTCAATGGGCCTGACCTTCCCCCTGGTCATCCTGGAGTTCAGACCACTAACCAAAGAATACACATCTATTGACCCAAGGTTTGGACTACATATGAGGCATAGGAATCACCTAGATGGCCATCAGGGAGAAAGGAGAGGACTTTGGGCCTGAGGGTGCTAGAGGCCCCAGTAAAGGCGATTGTCAAGGTGGGAATATGGGAATGGGTGGGCAGGTAGGTGGGAGGAGGAATTCCCTCACAGAGGCGGGGAGGGGGAGGGGATAGGGGGTTTCCAAAGAGGAGACCCAGAAAAAAACAAACAAACAAACAAACAAACAAACAAACAAATGCTTACATAATCTTAAGTGATTTGACATTGTTAATACCTATTCTCTCTGTACTTGTAACACTTGGACAGAGAAAGAGACAAAATTATATGTTCTTTATATTTTCTTAAATCATAACTTTGCCTCTTTTGTGTAATCTGTATAAATAAACATCCTTGTTGCTCTTCATTCATAGATACAAGATCCTCCAAACCACTGAATTTGACCCATTAATCCATTACTCCTCTCTGCTTGATACATATTTTCTCTGTTGGAAAATGTCTAATGGAAATAAAAACAACAAAGAAAGCACAAACAGGTTATTATGGAAATGAGAAATTTAGGAATGCTAACAGGAACTGCAAAACAAGCTTCATCAACAGACTATAAGAGATGGAAGAGGAAATTTTAAGCATTGAAAAACATATATATGATAGAAGAAACATATATCAGTTAAATAAAAATGTTAAATCTTAAAAAAAAAACTGCCACAAAACATGCAGGAAATTTTGGACATTGTGAAAAGGACAAAACTAAGATTAATAGGAATAGAGAAGGAGTACGAAGAAAAGTGCCTGCATAATGGCTCTGGAAATATTTTCAAGAAAATCATTATAGAAAATGTCCTAACCTCAAGAAGAAGATGCCTATAAAGGTACAGGAAGCAGACACACTGGACTAGAAAATATCGATAGTCTCCTCACCACATAATAATAAGAAATGCTGAAGCTGCAGAATAAGGAAAGAATATTAAAAGCTGTAAGGGGGAAAGGCCAGGTAACATAATGAAGCAGAAGTTCAGAATTATACTTGACATCTCAGCAGAGACATCTCTGCTATGTACAGCTACATAGCACACTGTAAAAGATAAAAGATGCCCCCAAAACTATTATACTCAGCAAATTTTTCAATCATCACAGATGGAGAAAATAACATCTTCAGTGATAAAATCAAACCTAAACACTAATGACAATAAAACAGTTCTACAGAAGGTGGTAGAAGGAGACCTCTAAATCAAGGACGTTAACTATACCCGTGGAAACACAGAAAAAAATCTTATACCATGAAAAACCAAAAGAAGAGAAGTACAAACACAGAACACACATTTACACATACATACCGCCACCATCACAACCACTAACAACAAGAAAATAACAGGAATTAGCAATCATTCATCACCGATATCTCTCAATATCAATAGTATCAATTTTCAAATGGAAAGATACAGACTGACATAATGAATGTGAAAAGAGAATCCATACTTATTCTACATTCAAGAAACACATCTCCACATCAAAGATAGGTTTTACCTCAGGATAAAGAATTAAAAAGTGATATTCCAAGCAAATGGACCTAAGAAGTGAAGTATAGCCATTCTATTATCTAACAAAATCGTCTTCAAACAAAAATTAGTCAAGAGAAATGGTGGACATTCTGTATTTGTCAAAGGAAAATCGACCAGAAGAGCATTTTAATTCTTCACATCTGTGTCCTAACCACAGGCACATCCCTTATGCAAAATAAATACGACTACAGCTGAAATCGCATATTGACCGTTAAATACTGGAACTGGAAGATTTCAGTACCCAACTTTCAGCAATGGACAGGTCATTCAGGAAAAAACTGAACAGAAAAATGATCTTCATTTTGTCAGAGCTACCTGACATTATGAACCAAGTGAACCTCACAGATATGTATAGAACATTTCACCCAAACACAAAGTAATACACTTTCCTGTAATTGGACAATTTCCTTGAGTTCACATGCTTCCTATTTTTTCTGTTGTTGATGTCCAATTTAATAAATTGTGATCTGATACAATGCGGGAAGATATTTCAATTTTCCTCTGTCTATTGATACTTTCTTTGTTTATGAGTATATAGTCAATTCTGGAGAAAGTTTTATAAGGCACTGAAAAGAAAGCATATCAGCAACAACAGAAACAGAAGAAAGCTTACAAAGTCCAGGAAACTGAACAATTCTTGGATGAATGAAAATTGGTCAAAACAGAAATAAAGAAATTAAAGGCATTTTAGAGTTTAATGAAAAGGAATACACAACATACAAAAACTTACAACACACAATGAAAGTGGTGCTAAGAGGAAAGTTCATAACACTAAGCACCTTTATAAAAATGGGGATATCTTCCACTAGAAACTTAGCTGCGTACCTGAAATCCCTAGAATAAAAAGAAATAGGCACAGTCAATAAGAATAGATAGCATTTAAAAAATGAATCAGAATAAAATAGAAAGAGCAACACAAACAATAATGAAACAAAGAATTTATTCTTTGTGAAAAGCAACAAAATACAGAAATCCTTATTCAAACTAACTAAAAATCACAGAGAGAATATCCAATAAACATAAAAATTTAGCAAAGAAAAGATTTCAGACCAATTTCACTTGTGAACATAGGTGCAAAAATACTCAATAAAATTCTTGCAAACCAAGGACTCATCAAAAATATCATCTACCATTATCAAGAAAATTGTATCCTAAAGATGTAGGGATGGTCTAACATGGAAATTATTAAGTGTAGTCCACCATTTAAGTAAACTGCAAGAAAAACATAACATTATCATCTCATTAGATAATGAAATAGTCAAAATCCAATGTCCCTTATTGATAAAAGTCCTGGAGAATGGATATAGAACAAGCAATTCATTTATATAACAGAATACTATTCAGCTATTCAAAAAAGAGGACATCATGAATTTTGAAGGCAAAAGGATGGAACTAGAAAATATAAACCTAAGTGTGATAGCCCTGTCACAAAAGGACACATATGGTAAATACTTACTGGTAAGTAGATGGATATTAGCCATAAAGTGCAAGATACCCATGAAACAATCCATAGACCTAAAGAAGTTACACATGAAGGAAGGACTAAGTGAGAATTCTTGAATCTCACTTAGATGGGGGAATATTCTTTGCTTTTCACAAAGAATAAATTATTACATTATTTTTTGTATTTTTCTCTTTCTATTTATTGATTTTTATTGTTTCAATATTCTGTTTCATAGAAGACAGAGGAAAGGATGGAACTGGGTGGAAGAGAACTATGTGGGAGGGGCCAGCATCAGTTGTTGAAAGAGACCGGACAGAATGCCAGAATGCCAGGAGAATGAATGGTGGCAGGGAACTGGATGGAAGAGGGAAGAGGGAGAAGAATGAGAGAACTGGAACAGGTATTAGAGAGGGAAGGGAGAGGCCCAGAGAGCTGGGAGAGTGAATGGAAATCCGTAGCTGCCTGGGGTAGTGGGGATTAGGGATCAGGGAGGGGTGAACTGGAGGAGGGGGGATCTCTGGGAAGTCCCAGAGACCTGGGATGGGGGAGGCTCCTAGGAGTCAATGCAGGTGACATGATGCCTAACAGTGAGGACATGGAACCTGACAAGACTACCACCTGTAGCCAGGCAGGACTCCCCAGTAGATGGATAAGGACACTAACCCACACACAAACCTCTCAGCACATATGTTGCATACATGCAGCTGATCTCTATGGTTGCCTTGTCTAGCCTCAGTGGGAGAGGCTGAACCTAATCTTGCAGAGACTTGATTGATGGGCCTGAGTGGGGGAGATACATGGGGGTGGGGCATTGAGAGGCTCTCAGAGGAGAAGAGGAGGAGGGACAAAAAGACCAGGAGGTAGGGCAACATTTGCTATGTGAATTAATTAATTAATTAATTAAAATAATTTGGAGAGAATAACAAAAAGTCCTGGAGAAATTAGAAATATAAGAGACACGCATAAAGCATAATGAAGGCAATTTACTGGAAGTCTATAGCCAACATCAAATTAAATGGAGAGAAACTTAAAGCAATTCCACTAAAACCAGGAGCAAGACAAGGTTGACCATTTGCTCTATATCTATTTAACATAGTACATGAAGTTTTAGCTAAAGCAATAAAACAACTGAGGGAGATGAAAGGAATACAAGGTGGAAAAAAAGTCAAAGTATCATTATTTGGAGATGACAAGATAGTGTAAATTTATAACCCTAAAAATTCCACAGGGGAACTCCTACCTCTAATAAACACTTTCATTAAAGTAGCTTAATACAAAATCAGTGAGTTTGTGGGCACGATATATAAATAAGACCAGCTGATGCAATGTTTTTTTTTTTTTTCAGGACTATATATGACTTTAAGGATGATCATTCTGCATAGAACAACTAATAATGGAGCCAGCCCTAGATGAGACTGATTTATTTCTCTGAGCATTCTCTACGTGCCTATAATTCATTTTCTAGAGGTGGGACCTTGGGAATTTTTTCCCACAAGGGGGATTTTATTTCAACCATCCAAACATTCAAAGTCATGTGTCCTAGAAAAATACAGATTCCTGATCAGCTATTGTAGTCTTTTCTATCTTTTAGAAAAATAAATATTAATTTATATTTCCTAATGGTACTTATGGCATCCCTGAGAATGTTTGTGTTGTAATTGCATCAGATTGAAGATGTTATTTAAGTAAGTCAAGATATATTAAAAATGACATAATTTAATTAGAGTTTATTGAGGAATTTGAATCAAAGTGATAACTTCAGTTGGCTCAGAGGCATTATTATTGTTTTTTTTTTTTTGGCAAATTAAAGAGTATTAAAATATCATTAGGCCTCAGTTTAAAACATTTTGAGGATTAAGATTTTATTAATTGTATTTAATTATTACTGCTTTCCAGGTCATAAAAGTAGACAATGGAAATAAAAAGTAAGTGGAGAAGAGGATTTTCAATTGTAATTCAGACTCGAATGGAATGGGAATAACTTCCACTCTTAGAACTTACTAAAGTAAGACTACAGAATGTGAAAGCTGAGCTCAAAAAAGGGTAAGAGACTCAGAAAATACAATTAGTATTGGTCTCAGTACCAAGCATAATTGGAATCCAGCCATGCATGGGTTTGTAGAATGCACTGAATATTTTCATTTGTAATTTACCACTTTTCAATATTTAGTCTATAAGCAGCTGGGGCAATACCATTCTGAGTAGCTCCAGAGTCCACATCTTTAGAAAAAGAGATCCCCTTAGCCTACCTTTGTAAATATTCACATATTCATATTTACCCATGACTACTGTTCTAAACCTTGTATAACTACAGAAAACAAGCAAGTAAGCAAACAAACAAACAAAAGACAATGAAGGATGACTAGACATCAGGAAGTAATCCTATAAGAGATAAAGCATGAAATAGAAGAAATGTCTTGTTTGTAGCCTTTAATCAATAAATCTGGTTTAGAATTCCGAGATATATTTTCTGTTACAGCAGGATCTATGTTTTATGAAGCCACCCATTATTTTTGCTTTATTTTGTAACACAGATTACTACAGTCCACAACTTTCTGTCTCCATACATCAAACATTTCAAAGTGTCAGTGACTAGGGCAAAGCAGCAGAATATTTTTAGTCTACCCAACTCATCCCCAACTCATCTTGACAAGCAAGTAGAATATCCAGTTGTAGCCACAAAGAACTTGGTCCATAAAGCATGCTTCCTAGTATCTAGGAAGACACCAAGATACAAAGAAAAATGGGGGTGGGAGAAATGGGGCATTGAACACAGACACAGATTTGATGTTGTTGGATTTTTCCTTATTTATGTCTTTCTTATTTTATTTATACACTTATGGTCTCTATACCTTCTATTCTTTCTTATTTTTTTTCTACCTACAACAAAGATATTTGAGAGTTCAGTGCAATATAGATCAAATAGACTTATCAAACCTCTACAGAATATACAAGTTAAAAGTTAAGATTCTTCTCAGCATTGCATGTAGTTTTCTCTAAGATAAATAGCATTTTTAGACATAGGAAAATTACTAATAATGAAATTAAATATTAAAATATTTTCTTTTATTTTTTTAGATGGTCAGTGTCTTGGTAAGGTTCCAATTGCTGTGTTAAAATACTGACAAATACCAACCTACTGAGAAAAAATGTTAGCTCATATGAGAAACTGCTAGGTCATACTCAGTCACTGAAGGAAGTCAGGGCAGGAACTAAAGGCATGGACATAAAATCAGGAACTTAAGCAGAAGCATCAAAAATATTTTTTCTAGCTTGCTTTTTATGGCTTATGGCATATCTTACACAGTATGGTTCTGGGTAACATGACTGGAAGTTTTTTGCCCTAGTCGCTGACACTTTGAAATGTTTGAAATGTTTCTTCAAACGAATGAAGAAATGATAGACTGTGGTAGTTTGAATATGCTTGGCCAGGGAGTGGCACTATTAGGAGATGTGGCCTTGTTGGAGTGGGTTTGGCCTTAATGGAAGAAGTGTGTCAGTGAGGGGTGGGACTTTGACAGCCTCCTATGGAAGACTGGAAATCCGTGTTCCATTTGAGTTTGGAAAGAGATATAGATCTCTTAGCTCCTTTAGTGCCAGACCTGCCTGGACACTTTCCTGTTTCTGGCCTTGATGATAATAGATTGAACCTCTGAATCTATAAGCCAGCCTGAATTAAATGGCATGTTTTAAAAGAGTTGCCTTTGCTATGCTGTCTCTTAACAGCAATGGAAGCACTACCTAAGACACAGACACTAGAGAACGGAAACACACACACATAAATACATACATATTTTATGTATAACATAAGGAGAAGGAGTTAGCTAGTCAAATTGTGAGGTTTAACTTGGGGATAAGTCTTAGTCTGTAAACATATAGGAGGGGCAAATTCTGGCTTATAGGTTCTCCATAAAAAGTCAATCATTCATAAACTTGTGAACTTGTGCTAAAGAAAGACTTTGCTATTTTCATGTATGCAAGAAACTGGTGTTGTTATCATGACAGTGGTTGACAAGACCCTGTCGATGTCATCAATACACAAGCATTCAAAATTTCATTCAATTCCCACAGACTTACTCAACTATCTCCCGTAAGTTGCTCAGCATCACTTTTCTAGATGAGACTATACACAAGGTTAGATCCTACCAGCCCCAGAAGCCTGCTATGTATCTTTCAACTGTGGGTCTGTACTCATTAATACTATCGGGAAGACATTCCCTTGTCCTTTACAGTCATTGCTAGCATGAATCATAGACTTCTACATGGTATCTGTTGAGCACAGACACCTGGTCTCCTGCGTTAGAGCTCAGCGTGGTCTCCAGCAGTTATATGAGCCACGGACACCACCATGGTACCCAATATCAGCCTGGTCTATAGATGTGAGCATGGCTCCAAGCATCTCCATATCCTTCAGTGGTAACATAAGCCACCTGTATCAGAACCTGCTTAAGGTAGAACTATGGGCCACAAAATGCCCTCTAGTAGCAGCATGGACTTTGGCCATCAACATATCCTCAGGTGGCAGTGCAGGCTATTCACATCTTGATCTACCTAGGTGACAATAACATATCCTCACTGGGTGGCCCAAAGCGTGTCCTCTGATAATAACATGGGCCCTATGTGCTCTCCATCCAGGAGCACGGACCTAGACAATATTCTCAGCAGCAGCATAGGCCACAGATATCAACATGGCCTCTGGCATAAGTATACCCATGTAGATATCAACATGGCCTCCAACAGCAGCTCGGATCTTAGCTATCATGGCTTAGTCTCACTTCATAGCATAACCACCTATTCATCCTTTGTCTTTCCCACCCCTCCATCACAGTTGCATTAAAAGCTGCAATGCATTACTTGGTACATTTTTTTTCCCACAAAGCTCTCCATGCAAATACAAAATGCCAGGAGTCATTGGTCTGGCTCAAGGCCCCTGGTCTCTGAATCATCATAAATACCAGACCAAACCAAAACTTTTTGCTCACAGTCATACTTTAGGTTTTCATCTTTTATGGCAATGACATTCTCCCAGGTATGGTTCTGCCACACTGGCTCCTCTTTCAGGTCCAGCAACCTTTACATGGTGTGGGTGTTAGGTTGGCTGACCCAAAACCCAGATAGCAGTGGAGTTGGGCATCCCTTCCCAGACAGTCTCTTCCATGCAGCAGTTCCTTGCAGCAGGCAGTTTTCTTATTATTTCTTTTGGTAAACTCATCAACTTCAGGTGTCACTATTTATATAAGCTCAGATACATTGCTTTCTACTGGAACATCATCAACCAGGGGGCAACTAACATTTGAAAATGTGTGTGATATTGAAGAAAACAGAAAGAAACTTGAAATGTCTTTAAGAAAAAAAGGGAACACAAAATTCAGGATTTTTCAAATACAGCCACAGAAAGTTGGAAGATTCTAAAAGCATACATGTTCATATTTTAAAAAGCAAGACAAAACAGAAACTCTGGCCTTAGATATAAGCTTATAATTTAAGCTTCTTGGAGTATTGTGGTAGGACAATTGCAGACTCAAAGGTTGTTTAGGCAAAAGACTGAATTTAAGAGCTAAATAGTCAACTTAGTAAGACTGTCTCAAAAATGAAATGTAAACCAGAAAAGCAAAATATAAAGATAAATGGAAATAAAGCTCAATGTTAGAACACCTGGATCCTATCTAGAATGTGTGCATCTTGAAGATTTATCTCCAGAATAGAGAGAAAAGTTAAATGGGATTTAAGGGAAAGAAATGGTTACATTGTGTTGGTGATCAGAGATCATGGTAAAAGAAGAAATATAGTGAAGCACTATCTGAAAACTCTTTGAAAATGCTATATAGATACACACCTACAGCTGTTGAACTACCATGATTTTCTTACAGAACTGAGAAGTACAATAATATAATCTACATAGGACAGAAGCATCACAAACTAGCCACTAATCTCAAGCAGTAACAACAAGAAAAATAGCAAACATGCAAAGAACAGCAACACCACAAAAACATATGGTGGATATTATATACCCACATTAAAATTATACTATAGATTCATATTTTTGAATAATACACAAACATGGTGCTTGCCAAACATCATTATTAAGAAGACTAATTTAGTCTGCTTGTTATAAAGTAGCACAAACTATAAATACATTAATATGAAGCAGGCTCAAAAAGACAAGCATCATAACTTTTTCCCTTGTGTGAAATTTCAAACTAAAGAAAAAGTCCAGGGAATCATGAGGAAATAAGTGGGGCAGAAGGCCTGAGAAGTGTTAAATGACTTTGTACTTTCATTTGAAACAATAATATTGATAACTTTTACTTGGCCATATAATAAACAATAAAGTAGTCTTTCACAGAAACAAATATATATTAGCCATACTAGTTTTGTCTACTTCTGTATATCTATATACACTCATTAGAAGGATATAGCTATTTTAAGAAGTTAATTATACTTAGAAAACAATCACCTGCTTTTATTAGTTAGATTATTTGGAAGTATAATTCTCAATATACTTTTTGTTAAGTCTTAAATTCCATATCATGATAAAATATTAATTATTTAAAATGTCATGTATTCTTTTTGGAAAATGATACTGTGTATCATATATAATCAATGAAATAACAAGGATATAGACATATTTATAGATTCTCATTAAAAATTCCAAAAGTATTCATAAAAGAATGCAGTGCTCTATAAGACAGTAACAATTTTTAAGGATTGAATTGATACTATCGGGTTGGCATGTCTTCTTGAATATAAGCCAGATACTTCCTTGGACAAATGAGCTAATATCCTACTGATTCTGATTATTTTCTCATGGCAACTTGAAGATTAAAAGAATAAATTAAAATGCCTATAAGCAATTACAAGCTTCCTGACAGAATTAATGATGTCTGCAAAATATAAAACCAGACAAAATATTATTATTCTTTCACATAATTTTCTTTATATTTTCAGAATATTAAGAAATCACAAAACTCATTTCTTAGATTTAAGAATGATAGCATGTCAATAAAACAAACTCTATGTAGGGATGCCATTCTTTACCTTGTCCCCTTTGAATCTTTCATTGATCTTTTTCTTCTATGAGTTTCTACTTCTCATTCTGAGTTGTTTCCTTCTATTTTCTGAAGAACATAAGATACTTTAAAACTGTGATGTTTATTTCTGGTGCTTCCCTTACATTAATACAGTTCTGAAGTGCATAACAGTGCAGAAAAAGATCTCAATAGATGATGCATAAAAGATTGCTTGCTGGATTCGGTTCCGTTCTGTCAGTCGTAAGTATTCATCATACTCAAGAATCTTTGAAGTTCTCACCCCAATCTCTTGATTGGTCAATTTCATAGGACTGAGTGAAAGAAGGGGACATTTATTTGCACTGGGAGCTTTATCAAGTTCAGGACTTTTACATGTACTCCGATGGCAGACAAGTGAGGGGAGGGAGAGAGAGAGAGTACAGTGGACTTTTGTTGTAGTAAGAGACATATATTCACATTTTTCAATATAATAATTTCATAACTTTGGATAAAACACAGTTTTTCTGAAACTCAACAATTTTATCCTTAAAACGAATAACAACAACATCACATATCTTTTGTCAAGGGTTCATGTAAATAACAAATTTACAAACATCATAAGGTATAAAATGGCTATGGTAAAGTGAGTGTTAGGAGAAAGCCCACAAAGTGGTAAGCCTACACAAACCAACTGAAGATGACTAAGGAATCCTAAGAGAAGGAGAAACAGTGGAGGTGGAACACACCAATTGGTTATACAATACCGGATGATCAGTTATAAAAATATGCATACAAGAAACATTATATATTTATGTATTTATGTATTTAGGAATGTAAACACATGTGCACACACATATACATGGGCATGTGCATACGCATACCCATACCCACACCCATACAATGCACATACACAAACACAAACACAATCACAAACACGTACATATGCACATACATATGTACATATGCATATACATAACACACATATATGCGTGTGTGTGTGTATGTGTGTGTGTGTTGTTACACATATGTATGTATATACATATATGTATCACAAAAATTAATGACCAAAACGGCCATGAATTTGAAAGAGAGCAAGAAGTATATGAATTAATTACAGGAAGAAAAGGAAGAAAAATTGTAAATTTACATTATGATTTTAAAAAATGAAACAACTTATTTTAAAATGTTTGTGGAATTGAATAGTGCCATTGTTTGTGAGTTGTTAGGTCTCTGTGCTTTTTTGAGCTCCTTCTGTATGCCTGCCTCTTTGAATCACTCAAATAGCAATAGCAATGATTTTGTAGTGTTTGGTTCCATCCCCTTTACCTGTTACCAACTCATGGGGGAGCACTGAAGAATAGGTGTGGTCAGTTTAAGCTCCAATGTCTGAATTGACTTCCATATTGAAACAACAATGTTAATGGAAGAACATACTACTTAAAGGTCTCAACTACTGTATAATCAGTGATGAGCAAATTCTTTAACACTTCTATCTTAGTTGAAAGCCCTCGGTAACCTTTATGACCTCAGAGTTCTCTTAGACTCATCATAGTAAGAATATGTATGCATTGTAACAGTGAAGCTTAGTTGTGATTTAGTCACAATAATTATATTTCAGTAAAATTTTCCATAAAATTAATTGATTTGCATTTATTTGTGGGGTCTGCATTCTGGCCTTCTGTTGAGGTGCCAGCCATTGCAGCTGGGGAGGCAAATACACAATGGAATACTACTCAGCTATTAAAAACAATGACTTCATGAAATTCACGGGCAAAAGGATGGAACTTGAAAATATCATCCTGAGCGAGGTAACTCAGTCACAAAAGAACAAACACAGTATGCACTCACTGATAAGCGGATATTAGCCCAAAAGTTTGGAATACCCAAGATTCAATTCACAGCAACTTTTGAACTGAGTGTGGGGTCCCAGATGGAGGAGTTGGAGAAGGGACTGAAGGAGCTGAGGGAGTTTACAGCCCCATGGAGGGAGCAACAGTGTCAACTGGCCAGAACCCCTAGTGCTCCTGGAGACTGGACCACCAACCAAAGAATACACATGGAGGGACCCATGGTACTGGCCACATATGTGGCAGAGGAGGGCCTTGTTGGCCATCAGTGGGAGGAGAGGCCCTTGGGTCTGAGGGTGTTAGATGCCCCAGTAAAGGAGAATGCCAGGGAGGGAAGATGGGTGCTGGTGGGTGGATGGGGGATACCCTCATAGAGTCATGGGGAGGGGAAATGGGATGGGGGGTTTCTAAATGTGAGATCTGGAAAGGGGAAAACATTTGAAATGCAAATAAATTATCACAAAAATGTGAGGAGTGCTTTACTGCCTTGTCAGTCCCATCCACTGTTGTGCGTGGGGCTTTAGGGAAGCATTGAGACACCACTCAGGCGTTGGGAAGACATAGTCTAAGATGTGGGAAGTCAAACATGGGTTTCCTTGACTCTTGGCCACCTGGTCGCCCCTGGGTTATCACACAGAAGAGTCGGGTATGAAGGATTGGGGATCCATGGGCCAGTGACAAGGTCGGGACTATTGGGAGCCCCCGGCCTGAGGACAACTATGAACCTGGGGCCACAGAAATAGGGAACTCTGGCTTAGAGGTTTCTTGGAAGCACAGAGAGGCCTTCAACAGGATATTTAGTTGGCAACTATGTAGGTGAAGGTCTTCTCCATGCTCCCCATAGAGGTTCCAATGGAAGAGACAGTCCATGTTTATCCATATCGTTTTGTGACTGTTCACCTTAGAAAGTGGGTGATTACCAACTTCTCAGGGTGGACCAGAGATTAAATACCTTTTGGAGAGAGGAATTTCTGGGAAGTGGTGCTTATTGGCTGAACTCTCAGGGCCTCTAGGTACCTCATTAGCATGGAAAACTCTGTTCTGGACTACAAAACTGACCTGGGTATTGTGGCATGTATTCCAGGCCAGGAATCTGGTAGGGAGCAGGGAGCCATCTATGGCCTTAGGTGGCTGCCAGGAACTCAGACCTGTTCTACCTTATGAAATTTTCTGGTAAGGTGCATTGTCCCACATTTATTTATTACTAATTTCATATTTACATAATGTTGACCCCATTTTTGCCCTCCAGCTACTCTTGAGCCCCACATACCTCAAATGTATAACCTTTATTTATACTATTTTTACACATATATGAGAGAGAGAGAGAGAGAGTGTGTGTATGTGGGCGTGTGTGTGTGTGTATATAAATACATTATGCTCAGTTTATTGGTGTTGCTTTTTATGTGTATTTTTTTATGGCTCACAACTGAGAAAAGTATAAATGAATATTTATAAGTTACTACTTGTGACTACACAGAAATCTATGTTGTCTATGCTTCACATTCTAGTTGCATTATAGACTGACAATACGTATTTGATATATATATTCTAAATAATACTAAAATAACAAATATGTACGGTTACTGTGATGTACTTTTTCAACAAATATAAGCATTGCATTATGCTTTATTTGTTCTTCATTTCTTCCCTTGGAGACATTTCTGTTATATAATAAAATATACTTGGATATTTGTTCAACTCATATTATTTCATCAGTTGTTAAATAGTGGTATATGTAAATGAATATATTCCTTCTGAAACATATTTTGTTAATGTTCTTTTTGGTTTTTATAAACATGGTACAAATCTGTTAACATGAAACTTAAATTGTTTTAGGTCTTATTTATTTATTTAGTGTCATTTATTTCAAATCATGCATTCACATTTGTATGTAAAAAATTCAAGACCAAATAATTCTTATTCATTATTTTTATAAAATATTTTATATTAATAGTCAAATAAGTTATATTTATCCTAGAATTGTATCTAAGATTCATTTTACATTTAATGGAGATTAATAGCATTGAAGCAAACAAACTTTTGACTATACTTTAATAAGCCTTGATGGTTATCAAGTTTCTTTTAAGATGCAATTCCTACTAATATAATAAATATTGAAATAAAGTATGTAGTATGCATCATCTTCGCTGAACATAATCATTCATTGATTCATGTGATTGCCAGTAGTTACCGATAACTTATTTTTGTATTGTAACATACTAAACAGATAAATGATCTAATATTATAATAGACAAATGTTGCTGTATATCAATAAATAACAATCCAGAGCAATTTTTAGTCATTGTAAGAACAGATTTATTTTATATAAAGAATATATATTAAGAAACATCCAAAAAGAGAAAGTATATGCCAATAGATACTTATCTAAAAATAAACAACCAGAAATCTAAAAAAGAGTAGATTTATTAAATTTGCTTGCCAGAAATATTAAGAAAATCTTAAGAAATATTTTGTGAATACTGGCATAAAATTACCACTAAATATCACTAATCTAAAATTGTCTGAGTTCCAATGCTTTCCAGTATTACCTACATGTAATTACTGGTTCATATTCTGACACTAGACCATTCAAAATCTCAATATTTCTGAAATTACTAGTACTATAATTGGTTTCAAGTTTTTTACCTGCTCACTTGCTTACATTGACATGCTGTATAGATGTTGTTTATGTCTTGAGGATAAAATGCATCTGGTTGGTAAAGAGCAACATTAGAATCCCTTATTATAGAACTCTATATTTTATTATTAATTATGAATTGCAGCTTATCTGTTTATTATTTATGTATTTCATCTGTTTTATAATACTTAGACCAGGTAAAAACTGGTTTCTTGATTACATTATAAATTTATTTATAGCTAATAGTTAAAAGTTTATAATAATAATTATTATTGTTATTGTTATTATTATTATTTAATCTATTTTACAGTCCAGTCTTATTCCTCTCCCACTCTTCTTTCTGACTGTTCATCATTCCTTGCCTCCTCCCCGGTCCCCAACAAGATGTCCCACCCCCATCCCCACCACCCCTATCCCACTAGACCTCCCCACTCCCTGGGGCCTCTTGAGGGTTAGGTGCATCTTCTCTCACTGAGTCCAGACCAGGCAGTCCTCTACAATATTTGTGCTGGGGGCCTAATATCAGTTAGGATATACTGCCTAGTTGGTGGCTCAGTTTTTGAGAGATCTCAAGGGGGGAGTCAAGGCTAGTCAGGTTAGTGAGACTGCTGGTCTTCCTATGGGGTCACCCTCCTCCTCAGCTTCTTCCAGCTTTTTCCTAATTCAATCACAGGGTCCTCAGTTTCTGTTCATTGGTTGAGGGTAAGTATCTGCATCTGACTCTTTCAGCTGCTTGTTGAGCCTCTTAGAGGGCAACCAAGCTAGGCTCCTGTCTATAAGGACACCATAGTATCAGTAATAGTGCCAGACCTTGGAGCCTCCCCTTGAGATGGATCCCAATGTGGGGCTCTCCATGGACCTCCTTTCCTTCCGTCTTTTCTCCAATTTTTGTCCCTAAAGTTCTTTTAGACAGGAACAATTCTGGGTCAGAGATTTTGACTGTGGGATTGCAACCCCATCCCTCCACTTGATGCCCTATGTTTCTGCTTGAGGTGGGCTTTACAAGTTTTCTCTTTCCACTGTAGGGCATTTCATGTAAGGTCCCTCCCTCTGAATCAGGACCTTTGAGTCAGGAAAGTCTTTCACCTCCCAGGACTCTGGTACATGCTAGAGGGTCCCTCCACCTCCTACAACTCGAGGTTGCCAGTTTCTATTCTTTCTGCTGGCCCTCAGGGTTTCAGTCCTGCCCCCCCCAAGCCTGATCATGTTGCCCTTTTCCCCTCCATATCCCCTCTCCCACCCAGATACTTCCCTCCCTCTTCTGCCTGTGACTGCCTTCTTCTCCCTCCCAAGTTGGATTGATACATCATCACTTTGGCCCTTTGGCTTGTTAACGTTCCTAAGTTCTGTTTATTCTATACTTTTTGGCTAATATACACTTATTAGTGAGTATATATCATGCATGTACTTTTGGGTCTGAGTTACTTCACTCAGGAAGATTGTGTGTAACATCAGTAGTGAGTTCCCCTTTATTGAGCAGAGGAGACATAATCTTGTGATAATAATATTTAAACTAGTAAGTATATCACTAAGTTCTTTGAACAAGACTTTTTTTATCTGAAATATGATGTAATGGTCTTTCATGTAGTTTTGCAAAATAAAAATATCTCAATATAAAATGTATTTGGAATATTACAATGTTGTAGCCTTGATAGCCTTAATGGGGTAACATGAAATAGAAAGTCACTAACAATCAAGTTTTAAAAACTCACATATTTTCAGAAATTTAAATATATATTTTAAAGGTATTTGGCAATGAAAAAAAAAGAAAAAATTAAAGAAAATCCAAAAAACAAAAAGAAAAAAGAAAACACAACATTCTTCATCTAAATGGAATCAGCTAAAACAGTAATTAGGGGCAATATTATCATTTAAATGTCCACCTTTAAGGAATTTCAAATTATCAGCCTAAACTTGCACCTTAGAAGACAGCAACAGCAAAGGTACATGCTAAGTAAGAGTAAGGAAGTAAATCAGTTTTAGAAATGAAGTGACTTGACATCATTTTACCATCATATCTTATTTTATTCAAGATCGCCATTTTGAAATATGGTTTTTAGAAGATTAATATAGAAAAAAATTCACAGTGGCCTCATGGATAATTTCAATTAACTAGAGTTAGTATTAAAATGAAATAAAATAGCATAAGCCTCATCAGAGCCATGCTTTTGTTATCCTTGTGTGATGATTTGTATATACTTGGCCCAGGACTGGCACAATTAGTAGGTGTGGCCTTGTTGGAGTGGGTGTCGTTGTGAGTGTGGGATTAAGACCCTCATCCTAGCTGCCTGGAAGTCAGTCTTCTATTAGCAGCCTTAAGATGAAGATGTAGAACTCTCAGCTCTGTCCTCACCATGCCTGCCTAGATGATGCCCTGCTTTCACCTTGATAATAATGAACAGAACCTCTGTAGCTGGAAGCAAGCCCAACTAAATGTTGTCCTTTATAAGACTTGCCTTGGTCATAGTGTCTGTTCCCAGCAGTAAAACCTTAACTAAGACATCTTGTTTCTAGCAATACAAGGATTATTAGTTTTATATTATTAAATAATTCAGAGACATTTGCCCAATTCTCACTGTTAGGAGTCCCACAAGAACACTAAGTTATACAAACATAAAGTATATGCAGAGGACCTAGATCAGACTCATGCAGAGTCTGTGTTTGTGACTTCATTGAGATCCCTCCCCTGAAATAGACCTCAAGTTGGACTAGCCATTGGTTACCTACTCTAACAAGGTTTGAAGCACCATTGCCTTAGCAGTGGCACTTTTTAACAGGAAAAAAAAGATTGTGAGTCAAAGGTTTTGTGGTTGGGTTTTATGGCTCCCAACTAACAGAAATTGATAGAAATCTAAAATCCTCCAACTTTAAAAAGTAGCCATAAAAGTTTACTCAATCATCTCTATTCTTCGTTTGGAGCTGGCCCAGCAGAGAGACCATGCTTGTTGCAGGAGACAGAGCTAGAGGGGTAAGGGTACACCTAATTATACAAACATTAAGTATATGCAGAGTACCTAGATCAGACTCATACAGGGTTTGGGTTTTTGACTTTGTTCTCTGTGAGTCCCTATGAGCCCTCCTTAGTTGATTCTGCCTGCTATATTCTTCTGGTATCCTCTACCCTTTGGATCCTACAATTGTTTCTCCTCCTCTCTCAAGGCATTTCTCTGTCTGTGTCTAGTGAATGGCTGTTGACTATCTAGTATTAGTTTCTGCATCTGAACCCATCAGCTACCAGGGGAAACCTC
This sequence comes from Uromys caudimaculatus, assembly GCA_028551405.1. Taxonomy (NCBI): domain Eukaryota; kingdom Metazoa; phylum Chordata; class Mammalia; order Rodentia; family Muridae; genus Uromys; species Uromys caudimaculatus. The sequence goes on from CM052711.1 coordinate 42,308,806, forward strand.
ATTGATAACCACTGGGCTCTGGGCTGATCTATGAGTATAGCAGAATAACATTAGGGATCATTTCATTGACTCCTTTATGTTTGTTTGTTTGTCTCTTTTGTTTTTCCAGTTGTGTTTGGTTCCACCATAGGTCTATAGGATATACAGCTTCTGGTTTCTGGCCATCCTTGCAGTGTTTTGTATGGGTTCCCTGTCATGAAATAGACCTCAAGTTGGACTAGTACTGCTTGCCCACTCCAGCAAGTTTTGGGGCACCACTGCCCCAACAATGGTGCTTTTTAACGGGTAAAAAAGATTGTGAGTAAAAGGTTTTGTGGCTGGGTTTGTATGGCTCCCAACTTACAGAAGCTGATACAAATCTAAAATTCTAACTTTAAAAAAGAAGTCATAAAATTTTACTCAATCATCACTATTCTCCACTTGAAGCTGGCCTAGCAGAGAGGCCATGATTATTGTAGGTGACATAGCTAGAGGGGTAAGGGTACAAACTTTTTGAGTCCAGTTGACTTCATCATGAGCTGCAGATGCCTGACATGCTTTGATGTTCATTTTGTTGAAGTTTCTGTTGCTTTGTCAACAACTTACCTTGCTGAGCTTATATTTCAGCTTTTCAATGTACTTTCTCCTGATGTATGTAGGAAATATGTTACTTTTTTCCCATGATAAAGGAATTTCTGATTAATTGATTTCCTGGACTCAGAATAGATTCTGTCCTTAGAAGTTTACATAGTGTTGAAAGTGTTAAAGAGTGTGTCTTAGTTAGGGTTTTACAGCTGTGACAGACACAATGACCATGGCAAACTCTTATAAGGAAAACAGTTAATTGGTACTGGCTTACTGGTTCAGAGGTTGAGTCCATTATCAGTTGGAAGTATGGCAGCATCCAAGCCAGTATGGTTCAGGATGAGCTGAAAGTTCTATGTCTTCATCTGAAGGATGTTCTGAGAAGACTGCCTTCAAGACTCCTAGAGCAATGGTCTTAAAGCCCACCCCCATAATGACACACTTCTGCCACACAGGCACACCCACTCCAACAAGACCATACCTGCTAATAGTGCCACTCCCCAAGCCCAGCATATTCAAACCACCACAGCATGGCCAGTCTTTAATCTTGTTTGGAAAAGAAGCTAAATGGTCTGGCTTAAAAGTAGTATGTTGGGTGTCAGGGAGAAGAGGAGTAAAGTTATGACCAAACGGCACCGCTCAATGATAGGACTTAAATACACATATGAAAGAAATCTTTTTGCATGTTTGGGGAGAGATTCTGGATTGATGGAAAGTATAACGAGAATACTCACCTTGAAAGTTTGTAGCACGACTCTGTGGGTTGATATTCTGGACTGAATAGATAAAACATTGCTGAGCACTAGCAGAAATATCTCTCAACTTACTACACAAACTACATCACTAACTATGTCACACCGGTGGTTAGCATTTCATGCCACAGTAGACTATTTGCCCTAAATTGGAAAGACAATAGGAAAACTTTTCTCCCTTAAGTTCCTTCATGACAAGTATTTGATCACAGCATTGAGTAAAGTCACAAATATAGTGGCCTTGTCAAGAACTTGAGCAACTTCAAATTTTAAGAAAACACTAAAATTACAATGTCAGGGAACTCAAATGCTCTGTCCAGCGTTTTGATTCCTGTGAACCAGTCTGGTACATGAGATCTTTGTCTTCTTACTCTGTGGTGCCCCACAGAAAACAGCTATATTAGGAACTGTAACGTGATTCATATTAGCAGGAAGCAAAATTTTGTTACAGGCCAGTAGTACTGTTCTTTGGGCAATAGAGTAGACAGTACTTAAAATATTTATTGACTCAATGATCAGGTATATTCTGTTGCCATGGAGAACTTAAAAGTCATGGTGTTACTACTCATAAATAAGCATTATGCTTTAAATGAGATTTTTAAAAATAATAATGGATAGTTCTTGACATAAGCATGGTTCAAGACTTGTGTGATTGTTCTTGACTATCTTATCAAGTGGATCTCTGTTATTTTGCGGTGCAGGGTTA
>CM052711.1:42313327-42372239 GCA_028551405.1 Uromys caudimaculatus
TTGATATTGTTGTGCTTCCTATAGGTGGCAAACCCTTTCAGCTCCTTCAGTCCTTTCTCTAACTCTCATTGTGGACCTGGTGATCAGTCAAATGGCTGGCTGCGAGCATCCACCTCTGTATTTGGCAGGCTCTGGCACAGCGTTTCAGGAGAGAGCTATATCATGCTCCTCTCAACAAGCACTTCTTGGCATCTGCAAAAGTGACTGGGTTTGGTGACTGTATATGGAATGGATTCCCAGGTGGGGCAGTCTCTGGATGGCCTTTCTTAAGTCTCTGCTTCACGCTTTGTTTCCATATTTCCTCTCTTGAGTATTTTGTTCCCCCTTCTAAGAAGGACTGAAGCATCCACAGTTTGGTCTTCCTTCTTCCTGAACCTCATGTGGTCTGTGAATTGTACCTTGGGTATTCCCAGCTTTCAGGCTAATATCCACTTATCAGTGAATGCATACTATGTGTGCTCTTTTGTGACTGAGTTTCCTCACTCAGGATGATATTTTCTAATTCCATCCATTTGCCTAAGAATTTCATTAATTCATTGTTTTTAATAGTTGAGTAGTATTCCATTGTGTAAATGTACCACATTTTCTGTATCCATTCTTCTGTTGAAGGACATCTGGGTTCTTCCGAGCTTATGACTATTATAAATATGGCTGCTATGAACACAGTGCAGCATGTGTTCTTGTTATATGTTGGATCATCTTTCGGATATATGCCCAGGAGTGGTATAGCTGGGTCCTCAGGTAGTACTATGTCCAATTTTCTGAGGAACCACCAGACTGACTTCCAGAGTAGTTATATCCACTTGAATCCCACCAACACTGGTGGAATGTTTCTCTTTCTCCACATCCTTGCCAGTATCTGCTGTCACCTGACTTTTTAGTATATGAATATATAAAATTGAGATTAGTATTTTAAATACCGTTGTTTTTTTATGTATTTAACCACATTTTAATTTGTTTTTTGTTTTGGATTTTTTGTTTGTTTTCATTTTTTCAGGAAAAATTTCAGATTTCCTAGTTTGACTTTAGAATTCATTATATTGGAGTCTGAAATTGAACACCTGATCTGTCTCCACTTCCCAAGTGCTAGGTTTACTGTCATTTTTCTTCCACAGCCAGCTGTATTAAAAAATACTTTTTACTTTTATTTTTTGAGATAATAATATAATTATCTCCTTGTTTTCTTTCAATGTTTTAGCCTTGTTGTCTTCAATCAGTTGTACATACATTTATGTGCTTATATTTTTCATCTACCAAACTAATGAACCACATATCTGTGAAAAATATTGGACATATACACATCTAATTTATTTTATTCACCATGGCATATTAGCATAATAAAATGTACTATAAAGTTCAATTGTAAAGTAGCTTTTGGAAATAGCACATATTACATTTATAACATGTCACAATACTATGGAACAAGAGGGCAGGAAGCACTACAGGATAATCTCTATCAAGTCTAAAACATTCACTGACCTCTTTCTGACCCTAATGATCCCAAAACTGGAGAGTCTGCTGCCAAACAGCTTGTGGGGGCAAAGTCCCTGGTATTCAGCCACAGTTCTTCTCTTTATTACTTATGCAGTTCTAATAAAAGTAGCTTGGTGTGGTGATTAAATTAAATTAGATTATCCATGTAAAGTGCTGCACCTACCGAAGTCTTACTTAATGGTCATTATTAGTTGCATTAATTGTGGCATAACACCTGCTACAGGCAGCATCATGCAGGGAGAAGACAACGGGATTCACATTGCAACGCAATAAACAAAATCTACTCTATCTACTAACATTAACTTTTAGGGTTTTCTGAGCAAGTGGCTACGATTTTCCAGAATGCTCTGTAAATCATTAGCTGTATAAGCCACTGTCACTTAGGTTCAACTAAAATATTCACTTTATGGTTTTCCTCCCTCTGATGAACATTTACTTTTAGAGGAGCTGCATCTTATTTGTTTCCTTTCACATATTTACAGACCAGAAAATGAGAATTGCTTTTCACAGTAGGAAGGGACAATAATTATATCTTAAAATTTTCTCTCTTTATTATTTTATGCCTCTCCATGTTGGAACAGTGGAGAACACTAATTACTTGGTGATTTATAATTTATTTAAATTTTATTATGCAGAATATTTTATATATAAAAACGTTATTTAAGGCTTATCTTGAACTCTCAAACTTATTAGGATTCAGAACAATGTGTTTATTCTTTTTTCCTTTCTATTTTTCTTTCCTTTTATTCTTTTGCTAAAAGTAAGATGCGAATTGGTTTTTAAAAGACAGCAGATAGCTAAGTGATAGTATATGAAGTTGATGTTCAAAATTCAGCTTCGGTTGCTGTCTGTCTTCATGTGCAAAATGTTTCTTAGTTTCTTATGTATAAATTAGGCTTACTTATTTTTATCATAGATATTATTATTATTAATTATTGAGTTGTTTTGAGATGTGGGGTAATTTAATTATCTAACAAACAATATTTTGATTTGAAATCAAAAAGAAAAAGAAAAAAAGGAGGCTTTAGGAGGAGAAGGATAAAGAAGAAAATAATTAAAAACCATGAACCTGTCCCTGGAAGCGTTGCAAGTGTGGTTGCTATGTCGCACATGCATAAGTAGGTGGTAGAGAGGAGGGAGGCCATATCTAAGCTCAGTGTTCTGTCCTATGAACATCTAAATGATTAGTAGCCTAACATTCCCTGAAGAAAGCAAGCCTGAGATGACCACCAATCTGTTGCTGCAATGCCCTTATGGCTCCCAGGATAAGGAGCAAGCCAGAGACTAGAAGAACCACACCTGGGACCAAGAGTTCCTTGTGGGAGCAGGACACCAACAACCCTTACATGAAGCCACTGAGGTGGGATAAGTGAGATGCTAGCCTGAGATGACTACTACAGTTGTGCTAGGCACTGTAAAGGCCTGGGGGAGTAGATCATGCCCCAAATGGCCCCTGTCCAGTGCCATAATGCATGAGTGGGGCATAATACTCTCAAGACCACTGCTAAGATGATTCTAGGCACTCAGAGACCCTGGACACCTCTAAGATGAGCAAGTAAGTGGTGGAGAAATGAAAGAGAAAGAGAAACAGAAGAATGTGGGTGCAACGAAGAAAGGCAGAATTAGGACTCAAAAGTAGTGAGCTACAGCCTGATGTGAGTGGCCAACAATGTCACTTGGACTATGGTGAAGTTCTATCCAGTGCTGCCACCATGGACCACATCTGGTTCTGTGATCTTGACGCAGCAGAGGTCCATTACCACAAAAGGTCAGGGGCACATCCTGATTTGAGTTACCAACCAGAGATATGTTGATGTTTGAAGGCCATGATAAACTGGCCTCACCCCTCAGTTGTGCATCATGGAAGACATGATCCTGGAGAGATGAGAACAAGAGAGTTGACCATGCCCTTAGATAGCTCCAGAACTCCACACTGGAAGAGCTATGGGAAAGCCAGTGCCAGAGGATAAGAGCTTGGAAGACCTGACTCTATTACACATCTCTTTTGAATTGGCATGGATAATGGAGAGATACCCTCCTCTTCCCTCACTACTCACCACTTGTTGCAGGTGGGAGACCTGGCCCTGGGAGCAAGAGAGCAGGAGAGCAGATCCTTCCCTCCACCAGCTGTAGCACTCATGAGAGTGGGTTCTGCATCTCACCTGGTCAGCATAAGTAGAACTGACTCTGGTGCCATGCTGGGTTTGTGGGTTAGCAGGTTCAGAGGGCATGGACATAGACGAGCCAATCCTTCAATTTATCTGCCATGCGGTGACATGGGCAAGGGAGAGAGGATTGCAACCCCTACCCATTTCCACCTGTGGCAGGCAGGAGAGCCTGCCCTGAGGTCATCAGAACAGGAGAGCTGGCTCTTTCTCTCACCTGATGGAACACTCATCTGGGTAGCACAGTATAGCTGACCTTGATGGTGAAGGTATGGATGAACTGGACCTGAGGTCATGAGTCTTGTCTTCTGGGCAGTGGTTTGGATGAGGGAGAGATGTCCTCTTTCCCTCCCTTGTCATCTATGGCAGGAAGGAGGGCTGGCCCCAGGGTCATGAGAATAGGAGAACTTGTCATGTCCCTCACTGGCTACAACACTTGGGAGAGTGGGACATGCATCAGGGTAGAGCTGACCCTGGTAGAAGGGAGTGGTGGTGGTTTCATCAGCTCTAGGGGTGTCAGAGGGAGAGAACCAGTGGGCTAACCAGCTCAGATACCTCTCAAGTCCTGATCCAGTACTGTGAATTCACCCACCCTGACATCTACTCCATTGCTAAGCTGCTAGAGTACACGAAGGGGCCCGTCCTACAGATCCAAAACTGCAGGATGTCCATGACACAGGACAACAGGATATCAGAGGGGAGCTCCAGTGAGTTTCCAAGGTTGATGGAGTAGCAGAAGCCAGAGGCCGTGTATCAAACCAGCTAGTCATTGCAATGAACATTTACAAGCAAAGAAGTGAGGACAAAAGGATTTACTGTGGGACACATTGTGACACACTACAGCATCGAGATTTTTTTTTCTGTTCAGGAGGAGGTTTGAAAGAGTGGAAAATGGGTATGAAGGGAGAGGGAGAAGAGTTGGATAGGGGAGCAGATGTGATATTGACAAAGAACCAATAAAATGTTAGTTTAAAAAAAGAGAGAGAAATATAGAATAAAAATTCAGCACAAACATGAACTCTTTATATTCTTATTTCATATCTTGTTATGCATTGAAGGAAAGTTACCACTTTGTACAGCATTAAGGAAGTAGGAACAAAAAAACAAAAACAACAAAATTAACATGTATATATACAGGGCCCTCACATCATGATTTGTAGGTCCATTCATTGTCCTGTAAATTTCATGATATTTGGTTTGTTGATGTCTAGTACTGTGAATTCTTTATAAAATTTGGATATTAGCCCTTTGTCTGTTGATAAAAAAATATTTCCCATTCTGTAGGCTACCTTTTTGTTCTATTGATGATGTCCTTTGCCTTATAGAATCTTTTCATTATGTTGAGGTCCCTCTCATTAATTTTTATTTCAGTGCTTGTGTTATTGGTGTTCTGTTGAGGAAGTTGACTTCTGTGTTCAAGTCTATTTCTCATTTTCTTTTCTACCAGTTTCAGTGTTATTTGCTCTTGTATTGAGGTTTTGGGTTGATTGGGACTTGAGTTTTATCTAACATGATAGATATGGACCTATTTGCCTACTGCTACATGTCTAGAACCAGTTAGACCAATATCATTTGTTGAAGATGTTTCTTTTATTCCTTTATTGTGTATTTCTGACTTCTGAATCAAAAATCAGGTGTCTGTAGATGTGGGGATATATGTCTGAGTCTTTTACTTGATACCATTAATCAATCATTTTGTTCTCATCCCAATACTATTCAGTTTTTATTAATATAGCTATGTAGTATAGCTTGAAATCAGGGATGTGTTTTCTCTGGAAGTTCTTTTATTATATAAAAATTTTTAGCTGTTATTGTTTTGTTTTTCCATATAAAGTTGATTATTGTACTTTCAATGTCTATGAAGTGATGGGTGAGAATTTTGGTGGGGATTCCATTGTAACAATTTGTAAATTATTTTTTATTCGATGGCCATTTTTTTTTAAACTATGCTAACTTTACTCATCAATGAGCATAGGAGATATTTCCATTTTCTGATATATTCTTGAATTTCTTTCTGCAAAGACATAGAATTCTTGTATAGGTCTTTCACTTACTTAGTCAAAGTTTCACCAAGATATATTATTTATGGCTATTGTGAAATAAATTCTCAGTCAATTTTTCATTTGTATTTAGAAAGCCTTCTTACTTTGCATCAATCTACTTTATTGAAGATGTTTATGAACCTATAAGAGTTCCTGGGTGCTTCCACTAACTCCAGGCCAGGTCCCAAGCTCAGTCTGATGGTTAGCTCCAAGCATCCACATCTGCCGAACTGCCCAAGGAACAGGCACACAAGGTTCCTGTCAGCAATCACCTGCAACCACATAGGAAGAACAACTTGGGCTGGCCAGATCACCCAGTGCTCCAGGGACTAGAACACCAATCAAGGAGTGTCCAGGGAGGGATCCCTGGCGCTCTCTCTCTCTCTCTCTCTCTCTCTCTCTCTCTCTATATATATATATATATATATATATATATATATATATATATATATATATATATATCACAGGATGGCCTTATCTAATATCAGTGGGAGGGGAGGCCTGTTGTCCTGTGGAGATTTGATTCCCCAGTGCAGGGGAATGCTGGAGCAGAGGATCAGGAGAAGGTAGGTGGGTATGAGAGCACCCTCATAGAGAGGCAAAGCAGAGAGGGAACAGGGCAGATGTGGGAGGGAGGTTTATGGAGGGGTAACCTGGAAGTGGGATATCATTTGAGATATAAATGAATGAAATGTTTAATTAAGAAAGAAAGGAGTTCCCTGGTAGAACTTTTGGGGTCATGTATGAGGTATACTATCATATCATCTGCAAATAGCTACACTATGAAGTCTTCCTTTTTAATTTGTATTCTCTTGCTATCCTTTAGTTGTTTTATTGCTCTAGTTAGAACTTGATGTACCATATTAAATAGATATTGAGAGATTGAACAAACTTATAATGTTCCTGATATTTAAATTGACCTTGGCTATCAAATTGCCATTATTATATTTTGTTATGTCCTTTGTAACCCTTATCTCTTTAAGACTTTTGTCATGAAGGGATTTTGTCAAATTCTTTTTCATCATCTGGTGAGATGATCATGTCCTTTTTTATCTTTTAGTTTGTTTATATGGGAGATTACATTGACAGATTTTTATGTTGATCCATCCCTGCATATCTGGGATGAAGTCTACTTGATCATGGTAGATGATTTTTCTGATGTGTCCTTGCTTTCAGTTTTTCAATATTTTATTGGGTACTTTTACATTAATGTTCATGAAGGAAATTGGCCTGTAATTCTCTTTTTTTGTTGTTGTTGTGCATTTGTGTTGTTTGGTTATTGGGGTGACTGTAGAGTCATAAACTGAATTTGGCTATGCTTCTTCTGTTTCTATTCTGTGGAATAATTTGAGGAATATTGGTATTAACTCTTCTTTGAAAGTCTGGTAGAAATTTGGCCCTGCCCCCCCTTTTTTTCAGTTGGGAGTTTTTTTCCCCCTTTGGATGGAAAGGGTTTATTTAGCTTTTACAACCATATCAAAGTACATCCTCAAAGGAAGTCAGAGCAGAAACTCTAGGCTGAAATCTGGAAGCAAGAATTGAATTACACAGAATCATTGGCTAGGGAGTAATGTTCCTTGCTTGCTCATCTTGTTTTCTTAGACAGTCCAGAACCACTGGAGCAGTTTTGGCACTGCCTACAAATAGATGGGCCCTCTCACATCAATCACCAATCAAGAAAATTCACCAAAGACTTGCCTACCGGACAATCTGGTGAGGTTATTTTTTTTAATTGACATTCTATTTTTCCAAATGACTCTGGCTTGTATACAGCTGACATAAAACTTGCTAGTACACTACAGGTGGGATTTCATGATCAACTATTATGTTCATGCTGGCGTTGCTCTGACTTGGATTTACAGGTCTTGTGCAAACTATTGCCCTTCTGTGTCTAAAAGATACACTTTTCCTTGTAATTCTACACTGCCTCTTTAGATCTTTCCTTTTTTAATTTATTCCTTAATTCTTTTTTACAGTCCAGACCTTGTCCTCCTCCAGGTCCACCCTCTGACTGCTCCACATTCCACACTCCCCCTCCATCTCCAAGAGGAGGTCCCCACCACAACCCCTACCCCGCCAGACCTCTCCACTGCCGGGGCCTCAAGTCTCCTGAGGGTTAGGTGCATCTTCTCTGACTGAATCCAGACCAGGCAGTCCTCTGCTGTATATGCTTTGGGTCCTCGAATCAGCTGGTATATGCTCTCTGGTTGGTGGCTCAGTGTCTGAGAGATCACGGGGCTCCAGGGTAGTTGAGACTGCTGGTCTTCCTACAGGGTTGCTCTGTTCCTCAGCTTCTTCCAGCCTTTCCCTAATTCAACCACAGGGGTTACTAGCTTCTGTCCATTGGTTGGGTATAAATATCTGTACCTGACTCTTTCAGTTGTTTGTTGGGTCTTTCGGGAATCTTATAATGACTGCTTTTGTTTCTGAAAACAAAATCCCAAACACTTTATTTTGCTAAAGGAAGACTAAGGAAACAGATGAGGGGTGAAAGTACTTCACAAGATATGGCAGAGAACACGTGCACTTCACCTTCCTCCTTAACTAACATCCGGAAGGAAAGAGCCCAGTCTCCTTGTCCATACTGTCTTAAAAATGCTTCCAATTGAATGTCCCTCAGTTCTACTTCCGGCAAAGCTCTCTGTTTGTCCTTCTAACTTCCTCTCACTCTATGTTTTTTCCTATGTTCATTTTCTGTCAACTGGTTTCTTGCTCCACCTCTTAAGCTACAATTAACTTTACTTAAGCTAGTTTACAGTAAACATAATTTTTTTGGATTAATGGTGTGTACTAGGTCTGAACCACACCACAACTAGAATCAGTACACAATCTGACAGTGAGATCCAATATCTTGCAACACTGTTGTATTATAGATGTTTGGTAGGGCTGAGCCACAGCACAACTAGAGACAAGTTTTTGCAGTATATAATCTCAATCTTGTGATTTACAGTGTGATCAAACATCCTGAAACAACTGTTTCTATTTCCTTAATATTTATAGTTTTAATTAAATTATTTGATCTTGATTTAACTTAAGTGGTATCTATTGAGAAGATTGTTCATTTCTATTAGATTTCTAATACTGAGGAATATAGAATTTTTTTAAGTATAACATAATGATTCTTTAGATTTCCTTTGTGTTTGTCACTTTTTTACTTCTTATTTTCATAATTTGTAAATTCTCTCTGTATCTTTTTCAGTCAGTTTGGATAAAGGCTTTTCTATCTTCCTGATTTTTCTCAAATGGGTCTCTTATGTTAAATGGATGAAAGAAGCAAGTTGTTGTAGCTATTTATATATATAAAACAAAGTAGATATCCAACCAAAATTAATCAAAAGAGATGGAAAATGGCACTTATATTCATCAAAGAAACCCACCAAGACTACATCTTAATTATAAACATCTATGCCCCAAATCAAAGATCATGCACATTTTGCAAAGAAACAGTACAAAAATAACACATTCACCCGCACACATTAATAATGGGAGAGACAATACCTTATTCTCACCAATGGACAGGTCTTCCACAAAAAATAACCAGAGAAATAAAAGAGCTAATAATCATTATGACACAAAGGAACCTAAAAGAATTATACCTAAATGCTTGGGACTGGGAGTTCATTGATGTCTTTATAGAAAGTTTTACTGATAGCTGCACATACAAATGTATTTAAGTATATCATAGTTAACAATTCTAAACTGTGAGATGATAAGAAGTCTACTCAAATTTAAATATTTTCATAAGTCTTACTCTACAGAACATTGTCTGTCAAACCTGTCTCAAATATGGAAATTTAGCTCATTCTAGCCTCTCCCAAATATTTCCTTTCTCTGTAAAATTGCACAAATTCTGTATTTTACTTATTCTTGATTGAAAATAAAAGAAGAATTATTCATCCATTTTAAATTCATTCAATAAGGTATTTTATCCTCAGGAAAATTTAGATATTTAGGTTTAGGAGAAAGTATTAATAAAATTAATTTTGTATGAGAATATATATATATATATATATGTGTGTGTATATATATATATATATATATATACACATACACACACACACACATATATATATGTACATATATATATACATATATATATATATATATTCTAACTCAATATGAACAGTCTCACTGTTATGTCCACCTTTATGCAGGATATGATTATTATCATCATCAGAAGACCATTTCTTCACTGGACTATATCAATGGTTTCTAAGAAAGAAACAATTTTCCAACTTCTCAAGCATTTATCATACTTGGAAATTGAGACTACAAACAATATGATTATTATGAAATATAACATTCAGTTATTCCTGATTCAGTGTCTTCCAGAGTCTTCATGCTACATTCGTTCATTAAAACATTGCCTGATATCCTTAGTAAAGTTCTTCAGTTTTCTACACACCCTTCTTTTCATTTAACTGTGTGAAGTTAGAGAGTTCATAACCATTTATCCAATTGGATCCAACTTTGTACTTTTATTTCTTTTTCAATTGTACTTTAATATATCTACCTTTCCTACAAATTGCTATTTCCTGTGTCTGAACAGCTCTTCTTCAAGACTTACAGCCTTGTTTCTTCAGGTTTTAATGGTTCTACTATTTTTTTTCCAACATCAAGTGACACTACTTCATAAGATGGACGTCTCTTGCAATCTTTCTATCCTTCTTCCACAATAGTCTCTGAATCTTAAAATAGATAATTTAGATGTGTATTTAGAGCTCAAATGCACAAGTGACTTACTCAACTCCTGGCATTAATCATTGTCCACAGTAAAAGAAACTTCTCTGAACAAGGCTGAGAGCAACATTAGTTTATGGGTATAAACATAATTACATGTAAATCAGAGGATTGGTAGGGTTTCTGTGAAGTGTTTTCCTTTGTATATGACATAATCATTGCACTCATGAACATGTGGAAGTTGTTACTTCCTACACAAGACTTAACTGTACGCAAGCACACAGAGAGAGAGAGAGAGAGAGAAAGAGAGAGAGAGAGAGAGAGAGAGAGAGAGAGAGAGAGAGAGAGAGAGAGAAAATTAAAGGCAGTGCAATATTTGCCTGAAAAAAGGAGGTCAGCAGGCATATGATGCAGATATACATAATAATGAGGGTTGAAAGTTAACAAAACAAGATTGCAACATGCATAAAATTATCTTCAGAGGAACAAAAAGACAGTCAAGTCACTTCAACATATTTCATTCCCCACTTCTTCCCCACTTCTTCATCTCTTGATCTTACACAAGCACTTAGCAATCAACATTAGAATTTCATTTATATATTGGCTTACTCACAGAGAACTTTATATTATTTGATATATTCAATAATGAAATATTGTTTCAAAATGATGATTCTCCATTTTGTTCTATGGTTACCGTGAATATAAAAGTATAGTACAGAAAAATCTATGTGGATATTGTATATTATATTCAATTGTTATTATATTTTAATTAATATTTTCCCAGTCAGTTTCAAATTTTATTTTGCATTAATTTGCAAGCTTTCTTAAAATCTACAAGGTATAAAGTTAACCTTGTTGATATTTCCTGACTCTATGTTTCCTTTTATTCATGTTTCTTTTGATGTAAAAATATATCATGTTTCCCCTCCCTTTCTTACCTTGTCCCCCCACAGCAACTTCCCTCAATCCATTCCAGGCTCTACTCTCACATTGAAAGCCTCTTTCGCTTTGATTGTATTTATTACACATATATGTAATAATACATATACATGTACACATAGATAAACATGCTGAGCCCACTTTTGTTTGTGTATGAATTGTTTCAACATTAATGTCTTTGAATTAGACAACTAATAAGAGAGCTCATTCCTGGGAGAGTCTAATTGTCCTCTCTATAGTCAGTAGGAGTAGGGTTAATGGGTATCCCAGGTCCACTCTGCCACAGGGCTCAGGCCACTTGGGTGGCAGGACATGGGAGTTTTGCCCATGCTCATGCCAGGTGGGTGTCAGGCTTTGGGGAAGCTGCTGGACACCTCTCTGGGGTGGAGGAACGCAGTCTGAGGTCCCGGGGATGGCCAGAACTGACTTGGGAGTACCCGGCACTACAAGGAGGCTGCAGCCATCTGGTTCTCAGGCTCTTGGGCACCCAATTGCTCCTCGATGCTGCAGAAGAACTGAGAACAGAGTGGGGGCCTGCTGGCTGGATCTAGCCCAGGGCAGATGGAGAAAGGGGAGCAGCTCCAGCTGGGTCCTGTGGGGTTGAGAAGTCCTTGGCTTGTAGGAGGGTGGCTGGCTGGTCTTGGGCTTGGTGGCCATGGCTGGAAGTATTGAGAGGCCTTCCATGGGAAATTAGACATGCCAGTTCTTTAGGAAAAGGCCCTCTTCATTGCTCCCCATGGGAGATCCCAATGAAAAGAGGCAGTCCATGATTTTAAGACACTTATTGTCATGGCAGAAAATGGATGCTTAGAAACAGTACCCCACTTCTCAGGGATGGGCCTAAGGTTAAATACCTTTTGCAGGGAGGAGTGTCTGGGAAGGAAAGCTTAATTGGCTAAGCCCTTCAGGCCTTTAGGTATCTCATTAAAATGGATATCTGTCGTGAGGCTATGTGACCATAGGTCACATCCTCTACCTGTGGAGGGGCTTGGGGCATTGCCCTTATGTGACTGATGGCCACAAATCTATGAAGGGCTGTCATCTCCAGAAAGGAGCCTAGTGTCCAGGAGCTAGGCAAAACCCTTCTGTCCCTCAAGTTCACTAGGACTTCCAACCTTAGCTCAACCAGGAACCAGGCTGCCTTTCACAGTCCTACAAATAGGTGCTTGTAGCTCTTTATATAGAAGTAGGATTCCATGAAAAATTTTCCCTTCTACATTAACATGTCTATTGCTCTTGCTATTGTTCCAGTCCTATTATACAGGAAAAACTGTTTCACAAAAGACTTCCTGATATTCTGGCTCTGACAGGCTTTCTACTCCATTTTCTGTAATTTTGTAATTTTCCCTCAGCTGTAAATGGGAAATGTATGCCACATAGGTAAGACCATTGGAGCAAGGGTCCCCAAAAGTTGTTGGTCTCTGCATTTTATCCAGCTCTTTTTTGTGATGATCTCCATTTTATTGCAAAAAAGAAGCTTATTAGATGAGGGCGGTAGCTACACTTAACACAAAAGTGATTCAAATACCTCTGGGCCCTATTTTTAGATCTGGAATTTATTACTTACTATATTTCTTCAGGAATAATTTAATTCCTTTATTTTTTATCTATAAAGTGAATATAAAAATTTATTATCTAACTTTTGCAAAATTAGGATCTTGGATATTTAGAATTAATTTATAGATATGACTATTGTGTAGTTATCTCAAAAAACATAGATAATATGTTAAAATATGCAAATGTTTCTTTTAGGAAAAAACAAAATGATAGCAACCCTTTCAAAGGAGATTAATATATTAAAAATTGATTATATCAAAAAGACTTACATAGTCATTAAATATGCTTTGTGCTGAGGTTACCACCTTAGTATTATGCCTATTGACATATGTCTTAGCCTATCATGCATCCTCCGGCAAAAGTCTCAAGCAAAGGTTGTTTGAGTTCTTGGATGGGAGATTTGAATATAGTAAGATACTCAATTATTCTGGTCTCTTTGTTCCACATGGGAAAGCAAATTCTTAGAGAAAAGCAGCTAATATTCATTTTTAAATACCCTGCTTAAATATGCAAATACCACAGTTTTGAATATAAAAGTTTTCTACTCTACTTTTGAAGGGGCTACGGAATCTAATTGGAATGACTTTTTATTTTAACCTTCCTTTATCTATTCATTCAACATTTAACATACTTAAGCAAGCGCTGTCTAAAATACATGCATGTGATCTTAAATGATTCATAGTGCACACTTTTAAATGACATTGCACAAGCTGTGTCAAAGAGGTGAAGGCACTGATACCTAAACAGGTTGACATTGTAACAGTATTTTTCAAGTATAATAATGCTAAGTAGTTAATGTATAATGTAGATCATTTATATCTATATATAAAATTTATAAGTTATATCCCTATAAAGGGTAAAGGAGAGAAGAACACTGTGGTTGATTAAAATTTGTAAAATTAACAAGAATTTGTTTATTAGGAATTACTCACAGAAATCTAGAAGTAAACATATAATTTCTCCAAAACCATAAAAGTTTTAAACTGATTTATGATTTTGAATGACTTGCAGTTTGGGAAAGGAGATGTAAGTGATGAAAGACAACCATACATGCAAAATAAAATTTACTCGATATTTCTCTTCATTTTGAGAAAAAAATGATGAAGTGCTTAGAAGACTAACAAAAATAGTGTAATGTGTTTTCAATACATATCCTCTAATCTCTGTGTCAAACACACCACTTACATTATAGGCTGCCTATGCCTATGTTGTGTTAATCTCATGGGTGAGTTCCTGATTTTGGGGGTCATTATCACTGTATAATTTATACATTTATTCATTCTGAGTTCAAATAAAGTTTTGAAAATAATGCTTAACTTATTGCATGTGTTTTGTGGGACAAACACATTTCTGTTTGTAACAGTCTAAAAATTTCTTTTAGTTCCTTAGAATTTTTTAGCCAGCTAAGCTTTCAGAGCCTATAGAGATGCAAGTAGACCAGGAAAGCAGGTAGGAGACCATCAGATCTTCGTTCTCCCTTGTTAAAGAATACTTGATCACATTGTGAAACCCAAGCTTGTGAACTGAAAATAGCTTATTGTACTGTAGGTCAGCCCAAGTACATACCTTTAACACAAAAGCTTTCTATTTACTGTAAACAAGTAGTTGTGGTGTGGCTCAAACCTAGCATACACCATTAAGTTTCTGTAAGCAAGAACTAAAAAGAGTCAATAAGAATGCAAGAGTCAGAGCAAGAAAATAGTTGACAGGGGGCCAGTGAACATAAGAAAATGGAGGAAAAAGAAAGGAAGGGCCGGGCAGTGGTGGCATGCACCTTTAATCCCAGCACTTGGGAGGCAGAGGCAGGCGGATTTCTGAGTTTGAGGCCAGCCTGGTCTACAGAGCCAGGACAGCCAGAGCTATACAAAGAAACCCTGTCTCAAAAAAACCAAAAAAAAAGAAAAAAAAAGAAAGAAAGGTCTTTGAGTTGAAGGGTTTTTAAGACACTGTGAAGTAAAAAGGGTCTTTTCCTTCAGGGGCCTCTGAGGAGTAAGACTGTCAGCTGGGTGCTGTTTCTGCCTGTTTGAGGTAGCAGGTTTTTACCCTAGCATCTGGCTCCTGAGTCTTCATTAGTAAGTAATCCTGAGCCCCCAGGCCATTGTAAGCAAGTCACACTCCTAAATGTCAGCTCCCAGTACCTAGAAATTCTTCTAAGAACACCCCCTGGCCCTAACTGGCAGGATTTGAGAAGAATTCCTAATGAGGCAACATATGGCCATCACAGCCTCATAAGAACCAGAGAATGGAACAGAAGCCAAAAGAGCAAAGTACCTATCCACCAAGACATAAAGTGCCTAGAAATAATTATCCAAATCAAGATGTCTACATTCCAGAAATCAGTGACTAGAAATAATTATCAAAATCCAGAGTAAAAATACAATCAACAACAACCAGGACAGCATGTCTTCTCTACAGTCCAGGGACCCTACTACATTAGGCATTGAGAAATGAAACATCGATGAATCATAAGACAAAGGCATCAAAATGGCCTTTATCAATATGGTAGAGATAGTAAAGGGGAAATAAATTAAGTCATTAAATATATACATGAAAATATAAAAGGAAGTGGAAGAAAATAAGTATAACAGTTCAAGATCTAAAAGGGGAAATAGAATCAATAAGGAAAAGACAAACTGAGGGTGTTCTGGAAATTAAAAAATTAGGAACTCAAACAGAAACTTCAAAGGCAAGACTCACCAAGAACCAGGCAAGAATTCAAGATATGCAAGAGAGAATCTCAGACATTGAAGATACAATAGAATAAATGGGATTCTTCGTTTGTCAAAAGTTTTAGGAAATATGGGAGTATGAAAAAGAACAAATCTACAAATAGTGGGAATAGAGAAAGAAGAATAAACTCAGATAAAAGGCACAGATAATATTTTTAACAAAATTATAGTATATAATTGAGGTAGTGGATGACCAACTCAGCTTCCATCCAGACTCAAATCAAGGGCTCTGAGACGGCCCACCACAACTTGTAACCAATCGTGAACTGCTGGAGCCCATGAAGGGGCTAGGCCGGTAGCTCCAAAGCTTCTGGATCTCCATGACACAGTATAAGAACAGGATATCCAAGAGAAATCCCAGAGGCTCCAAACCAGACCGATTACATTTTGCAATGATCATTTTCATGTAAAGATGTTTGAGCAAAAAGGCTTACTTTGTCTGGCACATCTTGACACACATAGCTTCCATGGTGCCACAGGTTTTGAATTTTATTTATTTATTTATTTATTTATTTATTTATTTATTTATTTATTTATGTTTTCTTTGGGAATCAGGGGGCAGATATGAAATGATAGGGAGATGATTGGGATTGGGGTACATGATGTGGAATTTTAAAAAAATCAACACAAAGTTTTAAAAGATGACTGAAAGAGATCAAGGTTATACAAATTAGATGGAATGAAGTCAAAGTGGTGCTATTTGTAAATTATATGACAATATATGTCAGGGCCCCTAAAAATTCCAACAGGAAACTTTTATAGCTGAAAAACATGTTCAGCAAAGTAGCTGGATGCAAGTTAACTCAAAAAATAAAAGTAAAAATCAATAGCTTTCCTATATGCAAAAAAAAATCACTGAGAAATAAATCATAGCGATAATTCCCATCATAGTAAGCTCAAATATCAAAATATTTGTGCTAATTCTAAGCAAGAAAGTAAAGTATTTTTATGCTAAAATCTTTAAGACATTAAGTAAAGAAATTCAAGAACACGGAAAGATCTCACATGCTCACTAATTGGTAGGATTAATAGGAAAAAATGCCATTCTACCAAAAGAAATCTACAGATTGCATTCAATCCTCATCAAAATTCCAATGTAATTTGTCCCCAGATATTGAAAGGACAAATTTTAGCTTCAAATAGACGAAAAAAGTCAGGATACTAAACAACTAAAACAATTCTGAATGATAAAAAACCTGCTAGAGGATCACCATCCCTGACTTCAAATTGTACTACAGAATTATAGTAATAAAAAGGGTATGTTATTTGCACAAAAACAGACATGTTGACCAATGGACTCAAATGATGACACCGATATAAATCCTATGGACACATGATCTTTAAATAACAAGAAAAAATCGATTCTAGAATAAAGACAACACCTTCAACAAATGGTGTTGGTAAACTGAATGGCTACATATAGAAAAATCCAAATAGATCCATACTTATGAACTTGTACAAGACTCAACTGTAACTGGATTAAAGACTTCATATGATTCCAGATACACTGACCATGATAGTAGGACATACCTGGAGAAACTGAACTAATTGAACGGGAAGAAAAACTTAAACATTATTAATCCAGGTACTGTATTAAAATTAACAATAAAGAAGATCTCATAAAACTCATCATTCAAACAAAGCAGCAACTGAGAGAATGAAAAAAAATTACTAACTATGCACCTGATAGAGTACTAATAATATTCAAAATTATTTATTTATTTATTTTAATTATTTTAAACTCCAGATTTTATTCACCCTCCAACTGTTCCACATCCCATATCTCCTCTCCGCCCCATGTCTCCACAAGGATGTCCTTACAACATCCATACCCACCCCAAAGACCTCTAAACTCCCTGGGGCCTCCAGTTTCTTGAGGGTTAGGTACATCTTCTCTGACTTAAGCTAGACCCACCAGTCCTCCACTGCATATGTACATATGGTCCCCATATCAGCGGGCGTATGCTGCCTGGTCAGTGTTCCAGTATCTGAGAGATCTATAGGATATAGATTAATTGAGACTGCTGGTCCTCCCACAGGGCTACCCTTCTCCCAGATCTCTTCCAGAATTATCCTAATTCAACCACAGGGGTCAGCAGCTTCTGTACATTGGTTGGGTGCAAATATTTGCATTTGACTCTTTCAGCTGCTTGGTGGGTCTTTGGAGGGCAGTCATGATAGGCCCCTTTTTGTAAGCACTCCATAGCCTCCTTAATCGTGTCAGGCCTTGGGCCCTCCCCTTGAGCTGGATCCCACTTTGGATCTGTCCCTGGACCTTCTTTTCCTCAGGCTACTCTCCATTTTCATTGCTGCAGTTCTCTCAGACAGGAAAAACTATGGGTCAGAGTTTTGACTGTGGGATGGCAACCCCATCCCTTACTTGATGCCCTGTCTTTCTGCTGGAGGTGGGCTCTACAAGTTCCCTCTCCTCAATCTAGGGCATTTCATAATTGTCACCTTGCACAAAGCTCAAATCTAAGTGGATCAAGGACCTCAACATAAAACCTGATACACTGAATCTAATAGAAGAGAAAATGAGAAAGAGTCTTGAACTCATTGGCACAGGGGGGAATTTCCTAAACAGAACTCTAATGGCTCATGCTCTAAGATTAAGAATTGGATAAATGAGATCTCATGAAACTGAACAGCTTTTGTAAGACAAAACACATAGCCAATATTCAAAATTTTAATGTACTCAAAACATCAGTTATTAAACAAACAAATTGCAATTTAAAAATGGCATATACTCCTGAGCATATACCCAAAAGATGCTCTACATTCCTTCAAGGACACTTGCTCAATTATGTTCATAGCACCTTCATGTGTGATAGATAGATACTGAAAAATACCTAGATGTGACTTGCACTGGAGGGATAGGGACAACCAACCCACAAAACCTTCAAACCTAAATTTGTCCTTCCTAAGACAAGGTGAGCAGTAATAAAGATGGAGCTGAGGTTGAGGGAATGGACAATCTAACTAGCCCAACTTGAGACCAGCCCATGGGAGAGAGCAAAACCCTTACACTATTAATATTTTCCTAACCTTGCAGACAGGAACCTAGTATAACTCTATCCTGAGAGGCTTCATCAAGCATCAGATGGAGGAAATGCAGAGATCTACAGTAGAACATTAGGTGGATCTCAGGTAGTGTTTCAGAAGAGTCAAGAAATGCAATGGATATGGCATGAATCAAGGATCCCCCAAGAAGGCCTACGGTCAACTAACCTGGGCCTGGGGGAGGCTCACAGAGACTGAACCACCAATGAAAGTATGTGCTTGGCCGGACCGAGGCCCCCTTCACGTAGGTAACGAATACACAATTTGGTCTTCATATGGGTCCCCTGACAATTTGAACAGGGGCTGTGTCTGACTCTGTTCCTTGCCTTTGGATCCCTTCTCCTAGATAGGCTGTCTTGTCTAGTTTCAGTGGGAGAGGGTAGACCTTGTCCTACTGAGACCTGATTTCCACAGTGAACTAGTATACATGGGGGACTTCTCCTTCTCTGATGAGAAAAGGAGGGAGAAGAAGAGAAGGGGGTGTGAGAATGGGATTAGGAAGAGAGGAAGGGGGTTCTATGATCAGGATGTAAATTAGATTTAAAAAATGGCGTGCAAATCTAAACAGAATTACCAAAAAATGAAAACTCAAATGGTGGAGAAACACTTAAGATATGTACAACATCATTAATCATCAGAGAAATACAAATCAAAGAAGCATTGAAATTTCATCTTACACTTGACTGATTGGCTAACACCAATAAACAAAGAAATAATAACAAAGGACAAATTTGGGGTTGAAGGTTTTGTGGGCTGGTTTTTGTCCGTGTCCCTCCAGCTCATGCTGGCAAGATGTGAAGTAATTCGAACACTCCTCCATCGCTGGTGGGAGTGCAAATTTGTTGCCCACTATGGAATTTACAGGGGGTAATTTTTCAGAAATATAGGAATTTATCTACCTCAAAATTTATTTATGCCACTCTTGACCATATATTCAAGTGATGTATCAACTTATCACAGAGAAACTTTTTCAACTATGTTCATTGCTGCTCTATTCATAATTGTCAGTAATCAGAAACAACCTAAATGTTTCTGAACAGAAAAATGGATAACGAAAAAGTGGTAAAAATGAAGTGTTACTCATAATTTAAAAAATAATCTTCACAGGTAAATTGTTGGAACTAGAAATAATTATCTTGAGTGGAAAGGAGAATTTGTATATCCACATTTGTATGTGGATATTAGCTATTAAGTCAATAATAAGCAAGACACAATCCACAGAATCACAGAATTTAGGTATAGAGTAATGGGCTATTTGTGACACATAGAAGTCCATAGGGAAGGGAAAAAGAGTAGAAGGAGTGAAAAAGAAGGGTCACGTTGGAAGGGGTAGGGAACAGGGGAAAGGGGAAATGAATAAATTTAGAGAAATCTAAAATTCAGTGCTCTTTGGGGCTGTTTCCTAGGCTATAAGGTGCTCCTCATAAACTGATAGTAAGACTCTATTGCTAAAGATAAAACCTACATTGTAAACTCATTGAACACAAAGATGTTAAGCTGGTGCCTACCTAGAGTCTTCAGCCATCTTGGCTAGTATCCTTTATATTGAAAATATCCCTGATATCTGCACACTACCATACAACATACATGAAAAAAATCACTACAAACCCTTAGATCTAAAATAGTGTTCTGCTTGTAATATGTGCTAGTATGATATCTGCACAAAGCTGGTGGGTGTATCGAACCAATATCTGAGTTAAAGTCCACTCAATGGGATGGAATTTTTGTCTGGTGCTGCATGGGTAATCACGAACCTGAGACTAGATAAACTTGGCCAAAATAAAAATGTACTGTTCTGCTAAATCAACATAGCAATAAAATGATACCTAACGACATTCTGCTATTCTCAAAGATCAGTGTTATGGTCAGTTATCATAAGACAAGCTTTCTCCTGTAGCAGATGGTAACAAATAGAGATATCCACAGTAGGATAATACTCAGAATGAGAGATCTTTGAACACAATGCTAAATGGGATGTCTTCCATAAATCCCTCCTATCAGGTATCTAGAACCTGTGGAAGTAGGCAGAAGGAATGGAAGAGTCAGAGAAAATTATAGGACATGCAGAAGACAAGACCTTCTAAACACTGCAAGACTAATTCATATATAAATTTACAGAGACAGAGGATTCATGCACAGGGCCTGCAAAGAACCTGTAGGATAACAAAAAGAGAAACAAAATAGGGCCCTGGAGCTGAAAGAAATGAATGTATGTCTCTCTCTCTCTCTCTCCAATGTTTCTTTACATAGATATTTTGGACTCAAGTTTTGCATTTCTATGCGATTCCTGAGTGTGGGAATGAAAGAATATCTATGTATATATCTGTTTCTTGTGGGCTATTTTCAGGTTGTTTGTTTGTTGTGTCTTCTTCCTGTATGTTTCTTCATTTAATTTTATGTTTTATTACTACTTTGGGTTCTCAGTTTATAATGAGAAACAAGAGGGCTCCTAAGTTCAGGGGTACAGAAAGCAAGAAATCTCAGAACATTCAAGCTTAAGTGGGATGCAGATGGTATTAGAGTCAGGGAGGAACTGGAATGTATAGAGGAAGAAGAAATTGTAATTAGGATATAGTGTATGAAAAGTTATTTAAAGTAAAAGAAAAATAGGTAAAATACCAAATCAATAAAAATGCCAATGTATGCATTCTAAATTTTCTTTATATATGTATAGTTATATACTTACAATTCCAACATTAAAAAGTTGTCCAAGATTAAAATATAAGCATTTAGCATGATGTGAACTCAAATTATGAAATTCACATATGGATTACAAATATTTAGCATAGAAAAAAATCAGTGGAGACTCATGTTTTGCTGGGTAACAGGGTGATCTTATAATTGATATTAGTCTTATTCTTCTCAGTCTCTGAAAACAAATCATTTTATACTCCTTTCAACTTCTGGTGATGGTTAGTATTCTTCAGTTAATTACATGTGTTCTTGGACAATTTCATATTTACTCATAATGCATACTGACTAATATCACTCTTCCAACTTCTACTGCATCCCTACTACACCTGTCTACTATTCCTCTTTTCCCATAAATCTCATTATCATTTTTATGTGCGTTTGTATTATTTTTGACCTTTTGAGGTTAACCAGGGCCAGTGATGTGATCATCATTTGGAGCTATCTAATTAATTCTGGTGGATTCATTAAATGAGTTCACAATGAAGCACAATTATTATTCCTTTCTCAAACTATTACTAGCCAATATTTAGCAATACGAAGTAGGGCTTTGTGAGCCCTTCCTGATTGGGGCCAGAACAGGTTTCTGTAGCTGTTATGATTACAGAGGAGTTGAACTAAGTCTAGAAGATGGTATTTTTAGTGATTCCTCTCATAGTCTTTATTCTTGTGCCATATTTGAAATTTTTAGGAGGTTATTTTAATGTTCTACTTAGACCTAAGTCCTCAAGTACCATGTATTCTTGCATGTTGGATGGCCACAAGTCTCTGCCTTTACTGTTATTTACTGCAAAGAGAGGGTTCTCTGATAAAGCTGGGAGTAGAAATGGTCTAAGGGCATAAACATATTTTTAATCAGAAGTCAGTTACATGTTAAGTAAATGTAGCTAAATGACAGAATTAAGACCTCTTTTATATTAGAGAGAAAACACTTCGGGGGCAAGATGCCCAATAATTAAGTATAATGTCCACTATTGGCTTTTGTTTGGCTTTACAGTATCATGTATGGATTCCTTTTTGTAGAGTTGGCCTCATTGAATTCAGAGGTCTGTTACCCATCAAGAGTCATGCTACTGTTTAAGAATTTTTGTCAGTAATAATAGGATAAGACTTATGTTGCCTGACAGGTGGGTATCATAGTTCCTATAGTTTATAGTTGAGTAAAATTATTATTACCCGTCTCCCTCAAAAGCCTGCATATTACTTCTGGCACTATGAAAAATAGGAAGCAGAGAGAAATCTGACTCAGTTCTAATTGGATTTCACAATGTCATGCAATCAAGATACATGTTGTCTCTAGCAATCGGGTCTTATCATCTAGCTGTATTTGGCAATCAAGAGGAATGACAAGAGCTTATCTCGTTCTCTAAAAGCCAGAGTTCTTTAAAGAGGCCATCGTCAGGAGAGGGCAAATAGTTAAATATAGATAAAATAAAAATAAACTAGGTGTGGACAGGCTTAATCTGGGAGAAAGGATGGAAGACATAAGAGTAGATAAAATGGAGAGAAACCATAGAGAGACGGATATAAATAATCCTATGAGCCTAGATAGTCATGTCATTCTGTTAGGACTCCTAAATCTCACTACTACCTTAAGAGCTTAGGATTACATCCACAGTACAGTTATAACAGTAAATACTTATGTATATATCTCAATAAGGCTCTGATTTTAGTTCCTACAAGATGATGTGAAATAGACTGTATTTATTAAAAGGGATGAATGGATAATAAAGGAACAAATGGTATACGAAGTAAGTACCTTAAGATCTGTATGACATTTCACATAGCAGTACTGGATTCAAGCTCTACTCTGAATGTATTTGAATACACAAGTATTCAAAGCATGAAAAACACAGTGTAAAGAACTAAATGTTTTATATATATAATCACATTTACTATATTATATGCTACATTATACATACATTTATTATTATTTATTACATTTATTATATTATATAAAATTACTTAATATATTATATATTTTTTTCAGAACATCTGTTCTAAACAGGATATCTTTAGCAAATCCTATGGTGATTTGAATAGTTATGGCCCCTATAAACTTATGTGTTTGAATGCTTAGGCCAACAAGACTGATACTATTAGGAAGTGCAGCCTTGTTGGAGAACGTATGTCACTATGCGGGCATACTTTGAGGCCTCATATGCTCAAGATATGCCCAGAGTGGCTCACAGTCTCCTGCTGCCAGGGAATCAATATGTAGGACACACAACTCCTTCTCCAGCACCATGTCTTCATACATGCTGCCTGCTTTTCATCGTGGCAATAATGGACTAAACATCTGAAACTATAAGCCAATCCCAATTAAATGCTTTATTTTATAAGAGTTGACATGGTCATGGTGTGTCTTCATAACAAAAGAAACTTTATCTGAGGCGAGCCCCTTCCCTCAGAGTCAGGAAATAATGTGGAAGAGGAATGCCTACCAGTAGATGACTCACTTAAAAGGAATGATGTGATGTTTCTTTTCCTTTTTATTAATTATTGTATTTATTTACATTCCAGCCATGGCTATCCCAAGTCCCACTCCTACAAATATAGAGTAGTTTCAAAACAGATCGGAGTTAAAGAAAAAGTGTAATTGTTCATTCAGATGTTGAAGATAAATCAAATCTTACAAAAATTCATTACTTTGAAAACATAATCACCTCATAGTGTTTCTAATTTCTTTAAATATTTAGCTGATTTCAAAATATTTTCTGTACCTTACCTAAATTTTATGACGTGCTGCAGTAGTATCATGTGTTATGAAAAGCTTATTGTCATAAACCAAAGACAGTAATAGATTACACAGGCTACAGATGGTGGTGAGTGTATGTTGCAAACAGAGCATTATAATTTGTTCAAAATGGAAAACTTCATTTTAAACCTTCTTTTAAAGTACACTTCTAATATTCACCAATTTTTCATTCTAGTAACTATCCATTTAATTAGGGAAATAAATGGAAAGACATAACAACATATTGAATGATAACCCAGGGAAATACAGACCAGATATGAATGGTTTAATGAAGGCTTGATAAAAATTATCACAAAATTGGGATAAAACTTTGACAAAATTATAAACATAACTACAGCAAATAGATAGTACTAGAAGGGAAATTTGTATCTTTATTAAATTGTGTTAATACTTTTCATAAATTGTGATTTAGTAGCAGCATTCATATACAAATATAGTTAAAGTAAAAATGTTCAAAATTAAAATTTATTCTACTAAATATGGGTTAAATGGAGATAAAGCATCCCTACTCGCTCTCTATCTCATATATATATATATATATATATATATATATATATATATATATATGCATAACTATTTGAAATACATATTCATCAGAACTAATTCATCTACCTCCAATCACATCTTATTTTAAGCTCACAAGTACTGGCAATTTTTGCCTTTATTATGAGAAAAAGAAACAATCATATTTGAGAGCCTTGTCATTCTGCAGGTAATGAGTCTAATATGACATTTTGGAAAATGCTTTGCTGTGACTAGAATAGCAATGTTGATTTTTCATTTTAAAAGACACTTCCAAACACATACAGTGAAGACAATTTCATGCAGGCATCCCATTTTTCTAGCCATTCTAAAATTGAATATGAGTTAAATTCTAAATTACAGTAATTTGAACTGTTTTCAGTCTACTTTAGAGTTTCAAATTGTGGGGTAAGTTTGCTTCTAAAAGCAGAATCATATCAATAGAATGTGATTTTCAATACTGTTATTATTGATCTTTATTTCAAGGTATTTGCTTTATTCTCATGGCAAATGCTAACAATTATGATTAAAACAAGTATAAAATGAACAAAGTCATTACAGGCCATTGATAGTGAAGTAAACATTTCCTATTATTCTAAATATTAAAACCATTATAATCAGATCTGGAGCAGAACTGAGTATGGACATTCAATTCAGGACATATTAATGAAAACAAGAAGTGACTATTCTAACACAGTTTTTCTCTGATTGATATTATTCATCTGAATTTTCTATATTAAAGCTCTTTTAAAAAAAATTGAAACCAAATGTGATATTTTGTGAAGCATAATTCCATGAAGTAATGGCAGTAAAAGATGCAACAGAAAAAGTAAATAGGTAAAGCATTTATTCAGGACTCATCCAATAGCAGAAAGATAATATAGCACTAGTAGCATGAAGTTAGCTAAAATGAACCTCAACTTTTTGAAAATGAGAGCTGGGGTCAAGCTGTAGCCTCAACTTCAGTTATAAGCTGCTTTGAAGGATGGTATTGTCTTTTATTGTTGGACATCTGAGACATGATGCTCCAGATCTAGAGAAAAATAGTCCTTGTTCGGAAAACTTGTAAGAACCTTTGAAAAAGATTTATAACTTTAGATATATCTATATCAATCTATATATCTATCTATCAAGATATATCTATATCAGATATCTAGGTATCAAATACATAATTACTAGCTATTGGAATTTTGTTTGTTTTGCTTTGCTTTTGATATTTAGTATAACTCCAACGTTCATAAGATAAAGGAATGCTGCCCAAGAGGGAACTGGTTGAACACTCAAGAAATGGGTACATTTTACCATCAAGTTCTCTTCTTTTTCATTCTCTCTGTCTGTCTCTGTCTCTGTGTGTCTCTCTCTGTCTTTCTTTCTATGTCTTTCTCTGTCTCTCTGTCTCTGTCTCTGTCTCTCTCTCTCTCTCTCTCTCTCTCTTTGTTCCCTTTTTGCTTATACTCTTGCTCTTGCTCTTGCTCCCCGTCTTTCCTTTGGAAAAGTGAGCTTTCCTAAAATCCTATTCTCTCCACTGTGTTATGTTATTCCAGATTAACAACAGCACTTATGTAAAAGACTCAGCTAGACATGGTTGAAACACATGCAATTAATAGCTAAAAGACACATTTCTAGCTCCCCCCCCCATTCATTTTGTGTAGTTTTGTTGTAACACCCATTATAAGTTCACTTGCAAAGAAAAGAAATTGTTTAAATCCCTTTGAAATTCATTTTAGTGAGTAGAAAAGTTTGAAGTAATAGGTTAGGTAAATCATATAACATTTTGATCAAAGATTAATCGATAATTCTAGTGTGAGCTTAAAAGATGAAAATTCTGATTGAATATGTGAACAGAAAAAGACACGTTTATGAGTTATCAGTTAAGAAGAAAGACAATCTAGAGAAAATAAAGGAATCTCCTTTGGTACTTAATTATTTACTTGTATATATTTATTTACTTAATGTTTGTGTTTGTGTGTGTGTGTTTATGTAAAAGCACATACTATGGTGCCATATGGAAGTCAGAGTATTATACATAGGAGTCAGTTATTTCCTTCTATTCTGTGGGTTCCTAGAATTAAAGTCAGATTATCTGCTGTAAGCCCATAGGCAAATGTTTTGTCAACTGATGACTAACTGCGCATTTTCTGGTGTTTTGTTTTTGTTTTGTTTTCTAAGAAGTCTGGGCTATCTATCTGGTAAACTGAAGCTTAAGGCCTAACATGACTGCCTCTTCTAAAATGGGGTGAGTTAGGACCTCTTGATATTAGGCTGAATTTAACTGTGACATATTTATTATTTGAGCTATGAAAATTTCAAGGCAACTCAGCATTGAAATAATGGTGTAGATTTTATTGGATATCTTCAGGAATTATGAAAAGAAAGTTAAACAAAATAATTTGAAAAACATGAAGTTTATCCAGAGGATGAGAAGGCTTAATGATGAGTCCAAGGAAGGTATAATTTCTATGGAGATTAGTACCATTGAAAAGAACCCAATTAATTTGTACCACAATAGGTGACTTGAGGATACTTTTGATATCAACAGAAGACCAACATGCATTGAAAGTTAAAGTTCCAAAGTTATCCTATGATGCAAGATCATGGGTGCCTCATTTACTTTTCAAGCATTACCACCTATGGAATTGTTTATTGAATGCATTTATTTCCATGCCTTGTTCAAGACATTCAGACATTTTGAAATTAAGGATGAGGCTCTACATGATGTAACATCTCACTCTGGAAGTAGAACTTGATATGTTTTGTCCTACTGATTTTGTAGAAAATACAAATGCTAAAGTTATGTGGTAGTAGATTCCTGATCTGGGAACTCCAGTGGAAAACTTTGGCAGTTAGAAAGTGTTTGGCAGCCACAGAATTCCATAAGCAACCTTGACAGAGTGGTATTTGGAGTTATGGGAGTAAGCCAGTGCAGTAGTAGCGCTCCCAGGCACTCACATAAATGGCTTCCAAAGTAAGATGTAGGCAGACAGCATAGCTATCCATTGAGAGTGTCCATACAAGCTTCCTGTAGAAAGGCATACACATGAGACAGCTCAACTTTTGGGCTCCAAATTTTATAGCCAAGTTTTAGAGAGAGCAGATATGATGCTATAATATTTGTTTTTATTTTCTGAGTGGAAATGTTTTTCTTTACCTTGACTATTACTGAAATGTGAGAGAAGAAAAGAGGAGAGTGGGAGAGACAATAATAGATAGATAGATAGATAGATAGATAGATAGATAGATAGATAAATAGATAGACAGATAGATAATAGATCAATGTATAGAAAGATCAATGAGAGAAAGAGAGAGAAAGATACAGACAGAGAGAGAGAAGAGAAAGCATATAGCTATGTAGAACCTAAGAGGACTTGAACTTGAGCTCTATAGCAATGTTTCAAAAGTTAAAATATTAAGGAGAGTTGGGGATGAAATGAATGGTTCACCTTGTGTTTACAATTTGACAAAGACATGGACTTTTGAGGACCCTAGGATGATATATGTTGTAATATGATTTAGTTGTTAAGTGACAAAGACTTTTGAGCTAAAGGTTTGAACTTCAGCCAATGGAGCTGTGGAGACTTAGCAGAAACTTCTAGGGCCAAGGTCCAGTGAAGGAAGGTTAGGAAGTATATTCTTACATATAATATTTGAATAATGCACCCTCTAGATTCCTCCTCACCATGAAATGAGCAGCACTGATTCTGACAAAATATGTGCATGCCCTCTCTCATGCACTCTGTCTATCTACAGCCACAAAAGAAACAAAGTAGTATAAGCATCTGAACTGTCAGCCTCTTTCCCTGAGGAGCTAAAAGTGAACTAGAAGCCTCCTCTTGATGACTGTGTTTCATGGTATTTAACTCTGTCACTCCAACTACTAAGGAGAAAATTAAGTAATAGTCATACCAAGTTGTGATGCCTACATATTATAACAAAGACTGTGACAGTGAAATATAACCAAGGGTATAATAGTAGTATTTATATGCAGAGTAATTTTGATCCAACAAAATGGCTGTTCTGGCACAGGATCACATCCAAGAACCTTCTAGTTCTGTGTGGTCCAGCTGGAATATAAGCATACCTTCAATCCTTTTGACTAGAATACAGACATGCTCTTAGTACACAGCTTTAATCTCAAGCAATCAAAGTAAAGTTAGTTTGAAGAAGGAGGAAGCCATATTTGAAGGTAACCTCTAATTGAGTGGCAGACTAAGTTACAAATCAGAGAAAGATGTGACTGAATGGATCAGAGATGGGATATGCAGAACTCACACTAGAATAGGACAGGAGAGAGGAGCTACTCAAAAGCAGCAGGAGAGAGAAAAAGGTGATGTATGTGTGGGGAAACCCCTAATAATTCAGGCCACAGTCTACCATGTCCAGATATCTCTTCTGAGCTTTTCACAAAATGGAGATTCCATTTACTAACAGGGCTTCTCCTTCTCTGACCTTGTCTGAGGACCCAGATCCCCCATTGCCTCTACCTGAGGAAGTTCATATAGCCCTTGACAAACAGACCCGTTCAATTTCTTCTTTCCCAATAAGAACTGGACCAGCAAGTGCCTGGGATTTCTGAAATGCCCCTCCATGCAAATGAGGCAATCACAGTACTTGAAAGTCTAGCCAATGAGTTTATTCACCCTGAAAACTCTGAAAATTCCTCCCCATTTTCTAAATTTCATATATAGTCTTTTTTCATCCCCAGTAAAGTGTATATAGACAAACCCACCATGAATAAAGAGTGCTGTTTCACTGGAGACCATCAGAGAGGTTTTTGTTTAAAGGAGCCATAGAATGAAGATCCTCCAAAAAGGCTTCCCCCATCTCCACCCACTCACAGCCAGACCTGGATCCTGCAGATGCCACACATTCCTTATTCCCCTTCATCTTTCTAGCCAAGTGTACATCATTATTTTTAAGAATTGGGGGAGGTGGAACCACACCTAGACCCCAACACAGTACCGTACCTGGAGGCTGAAACAGGTGGCCACAGCTGGAGGAATTACATACCTGATACCGCATGTGAGCATGGCAGTTTTACAGAAATGGATTGCAGAAAAAACAAGCTAGGCACAGGTTAAGAGCAGGACAAACCAGAGAGTGAGAAGGAGCCAGAATATTGAACATATTTCCAGAACATTAGAACAAAGTTAGTATGAGATCAGGAAGAGCAATTCAGTCAGATGCATAAAGAAGCCATAGTGAATCAGTCAGGTTAGAAGATTAGATAGTATAGCACCTAGAATCTTCCAAGCCTAGGCCTAGGGATAGTTACAACAGAGAAAAAAATGCTCTCTAGGCTCACCCAAGCCATGTGTATTCACACAACTTGTGGATGGCATCCATCTTATCGGTTCATCTGAAGAAATAAAACTGACATTTACATTTATGTCTTGAGGGTAATGAAAAGCCATCTAACTGGACTTAAAGTCCTCTCAATAAGAGAGATTTCATTTCTGGCACAGGAAAACTAGCCAAAGCCATGACTGATGAGGACAAGGACCATAGAGGAAAACCTAATTCTAGTATTTTACTAAACAATTATAATTCTTAACTGCATTCTAATGACCTCTCCTTATATACAGAAATAAGTATGTCTCTTACTTCCCAAGATCTTAACATTATACACATGCATTAATAAACCTAGCTTTGACATTTTAAAAGAAAATGCTCTAACCATAAAAAGGTGTAAACTTATAAGGAATTCACAACACTATGCTATTTCGTTTGAAAATGTCAATAAATGGCATGCTTTTCTTAAAGAGATTATTTAACCAGTACATTACTCAAGATAAATAATGTTAGCTATGTTTGTCAAACATTTAAAAAGTCTCTGTTGTTTAGAATTATAAATTTCGGAAAACAAACAAAAGCCTAAATAGTAAACCACAAAGATACAAACATCCTCTGTGGGTCACCATTGTACACATGTTAAAAGTAAAATTCACAAAGCTTATGGTGAACCCACTGCCATCCTAACCAAATGTGTGTTTTCCTAGATAGTATTGCTGCTCTTCTGGTCACAATACTCAGGGTGTTTGTGCAATAGCTGCTTCACAATTTGCTTTATTCAATACATTTCTTTTAAACCATATTTCCCCCAAGCCCCATATCTGAACTACCTTTCATTTTTATCGTGTAATATACTTTGCATATATGCATATATATATTTCTCACACAAGAGTGTAGATTCTTATAAAAATAAAAAATTAGTTAATTTTTCTTATGATCATTAATTTTTCAGATATCTAAAATTAATACCTTAAATGATCTTAGTGTGACTATCCTCCCTTGTTTCATTGTTAGTGGTGATCATTATAGTTGAGCCATACACATTATAGTATGGATTTGAAAGGCCTTCAAAAGGCATTGTGGGATTTCAGTCCATTTTTCTCTGTTTCTTTCCTTTTGAAGAATTTAAGTAACTTTACTCTGAGAAAGAGTAACATGGGGAAAAAAAACACAAACCTGACACATTAGGGATATTAAAAGTAAAAATGGCATCACAGTTTACTTTGGAATGAATGGCTTTACTTCGTTCTTCCACTTTGTTATTTTTATCAATAATTGTTATTTAGGTGTACTTTCTGTTTGCATTCAGCAAATAACAGATATGAAAACAGCAGTTTTCTTAATAAGCCAGAGATTTCAGCCCTGCCTGTCCATCATCATGAACCAGAAAATTTTAGCAGGAGGCCAGCTGAATTTAGCTCCCACTAATGAATTATAACAGAAAACAGGAACCAGTTGAAATATAACAATTCACTGGATTTTTCTATTATAGAACAATATATAATAGAAATACAGGGTTGAAATTATAGTCAATTAATGTGATGAATTGAACAAGAATGGTCCCCAGACACTCATATATTTGAATGCTTAAGGAGTGGCATTAGGAGGCACAGACTTGGAGTAGGTATGACCTTGATGGAGGAGATGTGTCACTGGGGATGAGCTGTGCAGTTTCAAATGTCCAACCAGAACCATTGGCTATCTCTGGATGCTGCTTGGAAATCCAGATGTAGAATTCTTAGCTACTTCTCCAGGATCATGTCTACCTACATGCAACCATGCTTCCCACCATGATGACTTTGGACGAATCCTCTGAACTATAAGGTAGCCCCAGTTGCTATGGCCATTATATCTCTTCACAGCAATAGAAACCCTAACTAAGATGATCTATAAAGACTCATGTTGTGTCTAAATAAATGATGACTATGTGAACAAAAGAGCAAATAGCATCTTGGTGTTTATAATATGGTAACTGAGTAGCACATACAGGAGGGTGCTATTAAAATCAGAGGGGAGCAACACAACCAACTTCAGTGTGTCTCTATTCCTCATAGCTGATCAATAGAGCTAACTTGTTAACTCATCTGTTTTTGTTAGCTAATTGTACAACCATGAATTACAGTTAATTTAAAATGTCCTTTGAAAACAGGCAATTATGTTGTTAGTCAATTTGACTTACATATTTACTTATTGATTAACTTTGCCAGCCGAACCTATTGTTTATTTAATGCAGTGTTATAAAATGTTTATGACAATGTATCCTACTCGCTAGCAGCTACAACACTTAGATGAAGGCTTTCAATTCCCCTTTGTCTGGAGAAGGATTAGAAATAATTTTTCCATTGGTGTCTTGGTATGGTCAATACAGGTCTTGATAGATAATTTTATCGGGCACATTCCTGAGTTCACATTGCTGAATTCCTTTTACCTTTATATATTAAGTCATTTTCTTATTTTTAGGAACTTGACCTTTCTAAACATAAGCCACTTGTTTTCAATGTGGTGGTATGTTGATTGACTGAACAATTATTTGGCATCCCTGAATTTTGTTGAAAGCAAGTAGTTGAGACATTGGCATACAAAATTGATTTGGGTAGGTCAGAGGAGAGTTGAAAGAACTGAATGACAGCTGTGTAACAAAAGACTTTATATTTCTAGTGACCTATTTTTTGGGGGTTAACTTCTTGATACTAAATGTTATGAAAGCCACAGAATGTTATGTAAACAGAGTTGAGTATGAATTGATGTCAACCTCAGTGATATCATGGCAATAAGTTATATTGAATACATGAAGCAATCTCTTCATTTTCGTTTCTTTTCTCTTTCCTTTCCTTTTATTTTCCATTCCTTCCTTTCTTCCTTTTTGAAACACGTTCTGACTATGCAGTTGGGGCTACCCTGGAACTCCATTTATAGATCCAACTTGGCCTCAAACTCAAAGAGATCTCCTTGCCTCTGCTTCTCAAGTGCTGGGATTAAAGGTGTGCACTACCACGCTTATCTGAACCAGTCATTCCTAAAAGTCCATTTCCTGTGGAAATTTATGTCCTTATGTCCTTATACTTTTCAAAATCTTAAATTATCTCATTAATTGTGTACTATATTGTTAATCCTGAACTTATAAATAATTTTTGAAACTTAAGAGATTCATGACAATGGGAAATTTAATTTTTTTATATTATCAAAGCATAACATATAGTACGCTAAGACATAATTCTTATAAAAATGTAAGTTCAATATGAAAATTAAATAATTTACATTTCTATCTCTTTTTAAGAGCACATATTGTTTTTTGTTAAATTTGTTTGTTTTGAGATTATAATATAATTATGTTTCTTCCTTCCACCCCTTGCAATTGCATTGTCCCAAATATAATCGCTTTTCCTTCCCAGGTTCTCTGCTGCCTAGTGCAGTTCCTAAGTTCTCTGATGAGGTTCAGCAAGACTGGCCCACTGTTTCAGTCAGGACCCTGAAGTGGGCAGTGGTGGTGCATGCCTTTAATCCCAGCACTTAGGAGGCAGAGGCAGGCGGATTTCTGAGTTCGAGGCCAGCATGGTCTACAGAGTGAGTTCCAGGACAGCCAGGGCTACACAGAGAAACCCTGTCTCAAAAAACTTAATATATATACATACATATATATACATATATATATGTATATATATGTATGTATGTATGTATATATATATTTTTTTCAAATGCATTTTTATTTCAGGTACTGTCCATACTATAAGTATGTTTTAAATTCCCTAACTAATCCTTTGGACCACCTTGTACCTTTACTAAGGTCTTGTTCCCTGCATGTCACTGATCTCTATGCCATCGTAGGTTCTTCCTTGTCCTTTGATGGAAAGCTGTAAAACTTACAGCTTATCTGAACTGAGCTTTTCCTCTCAAACTCTAAGAAATCATTCTCAAACTTCCACTTGAGACCCATCCTTAGCTTTCTTTAATAACAAGACTAAGAACCCCAAGGTTCCCCAGCATTTTATGTTGTCTTTGTTATGACTCCATAAGATTTCTGGTAATGCATTTTCCTGTCTTTTAATTCTTGAATCAGCAGATAAAATGCACCCGCTCCTGCACTCCTAAATGACATCAATCTCATTCTTTAAATATTAATATGAAATTCAACAAACTCCATCATCTTGATTACTTTCCCTTAAAACAAAACTAAACCTGGCCTGGATATTAAAGCACAAGGCTGCCCATCAGAAGTAGAGAATGTGGTCATACTGCAGAATAAAGCACAACCTTAGTTATAGGATAAAATTGAGGCAGAAATTTTCTTCATTTGTACCCCTGTAGTGTGTGTGTTGAGTTATTGAGAGAGAAAATGCAAAATAGAGTTTGTCCAGCTAGGGGATACTTCTATAATCTCAGGTAACAAGCCTGCTCTAAGGAGGTTGTTAGACCCAGTCAGGAAAAATGTTACTCATGTTTTTAACGAATGTGACCTAGTGGCAAATTACATTCTAAATATTCATGCTCATAAAAGAAACTCCCAATCTTCAACTGAGAAATCTCCCTATACAATGAACAACAATGAATACAGAGGTTCGCAACTGCCCAAAGCACATAATAGACAAAAGGTTGTGGGGAAAAACCCTAAAACTGTTTTTAGGCCATGCCTAAAAATCTCACAGAACAGTACAGATAAGGGGATAGGAATTGTGTAAGGTCTAGAACACAGCATAAGGTAGGATAAAGTACCACAATAGAGACTCCACACAGCAATTGTATCTATCAGCTTATAAAGACAGTGGTTACATGCCCTGGGCCCACCCAAAATAATCCTATCACTAATAGGTCAAAGAGTGAAGAGGAACTCAACCACCATGCCTTTATCTTTTGGATTATTGGTTATTGATACGTTCCAGGAGAGGGGATACATATGTATTTATTTGTGTACCTGTTGAGCTCACTAGAACCAATGCATAGCTTGAAAACTAATGTTCATATAGGCAATTCAGTTCATCTCAGTTGCTCATAAAACAAAACAAATAAATATGAATGCATGATAATAGTTTGTAGATAAAAGAGATGGAAAATGTGAGAAGATTATAGAAGTGGGAGTGGTCAGTATGCTTGCCCTATATGTGTAAAATTACCTAACAACAAATTTAGTTGATAAATGTTTTAATTAAAAGATGGAACTAAAAACTTAAGTTAATGAAGTTTAAAGTAGTTTTCCAAATAAAAATTATGGCGGTAAAAATTGGATCAAAATTATACCTTTAAAACACTATCTGCTTAATTCCAGATATATTTTAGCACACAATAAAATGTTTGATAAGAGAAATATAAATCCGTACTGTTATTCTCTCTCATAAACATAATAGAAACAATACAGCAAAGTAATGCCTGGTCTGGCCTCAGTGAGAGAATATGAACCTAACTCTCAAGAGACGTGAGGTTACAGGGAGTGGGGATGTCTAGCAGGGTGGGGTTGGGGGGGTGGAGATATCCTCTTGGAGATGGGGAAGGGATGAGGAACAGTCAGAGGGCAGATCTGAAGGGGGATAATGACTAGACTGTAAAAAACATTTTAGTAATAATAATAATAATAAAATATAAAAATAAAAATGTCATGTGCAGCCTTGATTAAGTTGTGTTGTTAATGTTTTATTTTAAATGTATAAAAGGCAAATTTGAGCCATGTATGTTATAAACATGGTTACATTCGAACTGAATGCATAGAAAATCTCCACTATGTTTTCTGGAGAAATGTAGAGATGCCTGGAGCTCCTCCCTGGGGACAAACAAGTAGGAGTGAACAGTAAGAAAGTAATTTTATAATCCAAAGCAGGTCTTTAAAAGCAAACAAATACCCTTTCTTAATGAACACACTGCTCTTTCTGGCTCTTATGTTTAAAGAAATGGATCATATATTATCCTTTTTGTGGTAAAGTTTGTAAAATATAAGTAGATATTTTCCTGGATTTTTTTCTAATGTGTTTTGAGTGTTCTTTATTCAAGCAGAAGTGGCATTTCTTTTATTATTCTTTTGGAATCACATAAAATCACCAAAGACAACTATTAAACAGAATAGCTGTGCACATTAGAGGTTCAAGGTTGAAGTAAGGAGAATGAAACAGCAGATTTAAAAGACGCAGCCTGTCACTTAGTGTCAATGCTACAATTCCATTTATCAGCACCATTAACTTCATGAAAAAAACAATAAAGCTAACAACAAAACTACTTCTGCATACATAATTCCTTCCCTGGTACAATCTCAATCTAACACACACGTGATTAGATGTTAATTCGAAGTGACCTATTAGCGTTCTTTTATACAGTTTTACTGTTTTCCATAAAATTCTATTCCTGAGATAAATATAATGATTCCATATATCTGGCCTAGCCATGTAGACTCGAAGTTTTACTTCTGTAATTTTCATTCAACTCTTTTATTCTGGTTCTTTAACTTAGGGTATTTCTGTCCCAGGTAAGGGAAATTTAACAAAGGGTCAGAAACCTCACCAAAGCAAAACAAGTACTTTACTACTTGATGGGAGATTTTTCTTGTGAGCTGTTTTAGATGACTATTCGTCTCACTCATTCTCATTTATATTGCAGACAGTTACACAATGGTCTGCCTGGTATTTAGTGCTGAAAAACTCAATTGGTGGTATGTAGTAAAATTTTACTGCTTGTGTCAGTAGAAAAAGGAGCAATTCCTATACCTACCTTGCAGTTGAAAAGTTCAACCTTTATCTGTTTAGCCAGCTTTAATTCAAGTATAGGTTTCTCCACAGAGGGGAGAAAAGCTGAGACATCAAACTCTTTATAGCAATCCCTTGAGCAAGCGATCTGCCTGCTGATGCTCCTGCAATTATGGAGAGTTTATGCTGCTTCATTTGTGCAGAACTCTTGAGCAACAGAAGTGTCAATAGCTCAGCTTTCTTTCTGGCTAGCCAATTACTTGTATGTTCATTTATAAATATTAAAATTAACATGTTATTGGCTTGCTATGCATTTTTTAACTCAGAAGAAATCCCTTAAGAATCCTAAGTTATATTGGAAATACAAAAAAGAATTCATAATTTAATCTGCTATGTAGCTTATTGACAAATATTGTCAAAGTTGTATTACTTGATCATATAGATTTTATAGATTAGCCTCACTAATTTTAACCTAATTTCTCCATCTCAAAACTTTTAACTAATACCACCAGCTGTTTCATCTTTCACATATTTATGCAAAATGTGCTTAGATACAACAGTGATAAGAAAAATAGTGTACCTCTCTTGTTTTTATTTATTAGAATACTTGCTGCCTTAATCATTTTAGACAAAAGCCTTTTCTTTTTTTCTTTAATCCAGTCTCTGCAACATTATGGTGGCAAAAAAAAAAAAAAAAAAAAAACAAAAAAAAAAAACCTCTTTCACAGCATTGCTGCTTAAACGTGTAAATTTTACATAGTCACATAAAACCTGCTGTTGATGCGGTAATTTTAATAACTCCCATGGGATAATAACTGCTTATGTCTTTGTAACAATTATGTGAGGGAAAGTACACTGCCAATTTTCTGAAAACCACAAATCACATTACTAAAATGTCAGATAAAAGCACAGTAAAATATCTGAACAAAATAAAGTTAGTTATGTAACTATCAGGTGTAGCTAACAGACAAATGTCTGAAAAACACATCTTTAGGATGAAAAGATTGTAAAGGCTTGTTTGTGTAAATTCAGTATTTGATTATAAAAATCTGTATTTTTTGGTCTAGTGGGTAAAATGTAAAATATTTTAAGTGAGTAACTAAGGTGATGATATATCAGATGGGAAAGGGTGGATAGAATGCTATTTTTCTATATTACAAAGTGTCTGAACATTTATTAGTTGTAAGGCAAGCTTAAAGGGATAGTGGTTCAAGTCTGCTCATTCTCAACCACGCAAGCCTGCATTTAATTTGAAATGCATTGCATGCCTGAGGTTCTGCCCTTTATATTTTTACTTATCTTCTGCAAAGCAAGCAAAAATGTAAGACTTCTGCTTCATTTCCACATTTCATTCAAATGGATTTTTCCAAATTGAGATAGAAAGTGTGAAGTGTGACTGGTTTCTATTTTTAGGTATTTTCCCATGTGCTTTGAAAACTTGCCAAACAAAATTTTAATCACCTAGTAAAGTATATGAAACCTTACCTGACAAGCAGTTTCTTTCTAACATTTATGGTTAAATACTGATCATGATATATTTCATGCATCCTTTGCTATTTAATATACGCT
Organism: Uromys caudimaculatus; assembly: GCA_028551405.1. NCBI lineage: Eukaryota > Metazoa > Chordata > Mammalia > Rodentia > Muridae > Uromys > Uromys caudimaculatus. The sequence continues at coordinate 42,351,485 of CM052711.1, forward strand.
TCAACTTTTTATAATGTTCTGGGAGAAAACGGGAAAAATGAGTGATGACTCAGCAGGTAATAACACGAGAGCAGAAGCAGATCTTAGTTCAAATCCTAGAAGCCATGTTAAAAGACAAGTGTGTGAAGTTTGCATTTTTAACCCCAAATCTACGAGACATGGATCCAGGAAGATTGCTGGGGCTTCTAGTTGACGAACTTAGATTCAGGTTCAGTGAAAGAATCTATCTTAAAGGAATTAAGTGGCAAACAAAAACAAATGAGCAGAGTGCCTGGGATCCTTATCTGGTCCATGTAGGCATGAATATCTGTACCTAGACACCTAGTGAATATACATTGTACAAACACACACACAAAGGGAGATGGACATACACACACACACACACACACACACACACACACACACACACACACACAGAGACAGAGAGAGAGAGAGAAAGAGAGGCTTTAATTTCAGGATATCTTCCATCTCAATGATTTAGAGATGAAGATTTATGTATACTTTGCACCGTTCAATAAAAAGTTCATAGTAAAAAAAAAAAAAAAAACAAACAAAAAAAAAAAAACAAAAAAAAAAAAACAAAAACAAAAAACAAAAACCTGAACGTGAAATCAATATCCAATAATTGAGCATACTTTAATTAAATTTTGTTGAAAAAACAAGTGGTAAGGTTTGTCTTAGTTTCAGTTGTATTGCTGTAAAGAGATACCATGACCAATACAAATCTTATTTTAAAAACAGGTTATTTGGGGCTGGCTTACAATCTCAGAGGTTTAGTCCATTATCATCTTCATGGGAACAGGACAGTATGCAGGGAAATATGGTGTTGGAGGAGAAATGAAAGTTCTGTGCCCTAATCTGAAGCATCAAAACGAGAACGTGTATTACCCTGAGCATAGCATGAGCATATGAGACCTCAGAGCCCTACACAGTGACACACTTCCTCCAACAAGGCCACAACTACTCTAAAAAGGTGACAAATCCTAATAGCAATCCTCCCTAAGTGCCAAGCTTTCAAACACGAGTCTAAGTGGACTATGTCTATTTAAAACCACCACATAGTTACTAATTATTATCATGTATGAAATATTTTGTATGAAATCTGTATTTTGTTATGGAATATGAAATCCACATTCAGTCCAGAAAGCAATAGACTTAGTAAAAATAAATGGACTAAAGATTAAACTTTTGGACTTTTGTTAAGGTTTGGATCCAAGATATTTATGCTTTTATGTCTATAATTGACTGCTTTTGCCATTATGTTTTAGTTACAATTAGGAAAAAATCACTTCAGAGAACTCTGAGTTTCACTATCATTAAAATTAAATATCATTCCGTGAAATGATAGTAATAATAATAGAAATTGAAGGTAGTATAGGTAGATATAGACCTTGAAACTGTTAAAATAGCATCTATGTTGAAATGTCCTCTCAAGGAGAAAGAGAACCACATTTTATTAATCATATATCTATAAAAATGTGCATATATCTTCTTTCATGAATGACAGAAAAGTGTCCTTACATTTTTATTATAAAACTTGATTCAATTTTACAATGCTTTTGATTAAAGTAGAGTTATATCACTTTTCTCTCATTTTTCTCTGTCCAAACTATCAGATACCTTTTTTTGAACCCCTTCCATGTTACCCACCCTCAAGTTGACAGCCTCTTTTTCATAATTATTAATAGTATTTATATATACAAGTATATTAATATGACATATACATCTGTTTGTATGTAAGCATATGTATATGTGTGTGTGTGTATAATGTCTGCTGAGTTCATTTTTGTTGGTGTGTGTATGGTTCAAAGACTGACTTCTCTCCATTGTGCAGACAATAAAGGAACTTGTTTCTTGTGAAGGCTAATATACTTTCATGTCAGAGGTGGTCAGCGACTGTTTAACTAGACATACCACCCATTAAATATGAAAGGAATGTTATCTCATTAAGGAAACTTAGCCAACTTCCTGTGGGTACCAAGGTCATAGACTTTGGGAAAAAAAATCTATTATTTTCGTATTCCTAGGCCAGCCCCATTCCTTAAGACATTGTAAATATTAACTTTATATCACATGTAAGTGTAGTTATCAGATCTCATAATAAAGCCCCTCTTTACAGAAAATGGATATCATCACAAAAAAAACCACACAGTGCAGGGTCCAATGGCACATGGTAAGCTCAACCCAAGGTATAGCAACATCACAGCTCCTGAATCTACTGTAATATAAGCCTCAGAATACCAAGAAGTCTGATGTAAAACAGTCTCACTCAGAAGTGGCTGCATTTAAATGATTAGAACAAGTGTAATATCAGTGGATATGACAGCATGGATGAAGGGAAATCTGCAGCATCTCTCTACTAACAGAGAACTACAAATAATGACTACTAGAAGAAAGACGTAGTTCTTGACTAACAATAACATACCTTCTGCAAAATCCACAGACACACTGGCAATTCAACTTAAACAAAGAACAATTACCACAGAACAATATCAAATAATTCACCCATAGCACATAAATATAACATTTCAGTGATTTAATTGAAACATTGTACAGTTTCAAGTAATCACAAGCACTCACAATTAGCTGACAGAAGTGAACATAAATTACAAAAAAATAAATATGTGCATGTAAATATATCATTTTAATTTTCTGTATGATAAAAGGTGAGCATACTAATCTAAGCAGTAAGTAAACTATCCCTCCTGAGAGATTACATTTCAACAATTCCCACTATCAGTTTATATCCAAAACTGTGAAGAGTTTTGCCTTATTTATCTTGTATATATCCTATAGTAAAACTTTATTTATAAATTATACAGGTTACATGATAGGCAATAACAAAATAGAAAAACTATAATATTATTATATTACACTGTGTTTACATTCATATGAATTTTGATTTTGTACAGTACTTAACTGTACTTTAAATACAAGCGAACTCACTCTGCTATTTTTTTCTCTTTTCTTTAGATAATTTTGACATTTTGATCAAAGGAATCCTGTGTGATTCTCTGTCACATATTTAAATCACTATCATATTTATATTGGTGTTTTGGCACCAATCTTAAGTAAAGTTGGCCTTGAGTGAAGGGCTACCAAATGACTATGTCACACAGAGAATACAGTCAGCATATGGATATGCTAAGAAGTGTTGACTTGTTCTCATCAGGACAAATGGCATGACATGAAATTTCTTTAGGCTGTGCAAGAAGGATACATGATTACAAAATATAAGTAATATATTTCTGGAAATACTTGTTTGCTGTTTTCAGACTGTGTCTGACCATATACTACTGAAACAAATAAGGAGTAATGTTTATTTTGTCCCAATGTGTGATCAGTTTTGGACTGCTTGGCCAGTGTAGATTCCAACATTGAAATATAACTCAGTTAATATTTTGAAGTAGCGGTTTCGAATTGTTTATTATTAAGAGGTCAATTGAAAGTAAGTCATTATCCAAAATGGAAATGACTGAAGGATGGCATATGCTTCAGATTCTTTCCATGGCTATCATGAAAATGATAATGGGAATAAAAATACAGATTAAATATGAATGAGAAAACATCTTTGATAATAGAAATTTGTGCTTTAATGTCATTGTCCCAGGTAATATTTATTGATATTAGAAACTAACACTGAAAAAAATCCAGGCTATGAAAAAGTATTCAATTTATGTAGATGGTAGTACCTGGAAATTTAAATATTGAAGGCAAAATTTGAATAGATTTTAGCTATAAAATTGATTCTTTTTTCTCTTTTCCATTTTGTACTTATAAATTTTTAAAAGATTGTAATTTTTATTTAGATTTCAGATTTTAGTTTAGTTTTTAACTAGCTTAATTTATTTTATCCAACTTTCATATATTGTAAATATATGAAGATAATTGTGGTTTTGTGTGATATAGTATCTTAAGCATGCATATATATGTTAAGAATGAAGACAATATTGTGAAATATTAAAATGAGTGATTTCTATTAATATAAAGGCAATATTTAACAAAACAAATCCATCCCTTTTGTTTCCATAGAGAAATGACATCTAGGGCACTTGGAGACACTCAAATTCAAGAATGCTTTGGCTTCTGTATAAAATAGCTTAGTATTTGTATATTATACAACCTATGATTCTGACACTCATGCTTTCATTATTTCTTACAAACACATAAATGCTATGTAAATAACTATTACATTCCCTTGTTTAGAAAATTTTGTTGTTCCAAATGAATTTGAGAATTACTCTTTCTAAGTCTATGAAGAATTGAGTTGGAATTTTGATGGGGATTGCATTGAATCTGTAGATTGCTTTTGGCAGGATGGCCATTTTTACTATATTAATCCTGCCAAACCATGAGCACAGGAGAGCTTTCCACCTTCTGAGGTCTTCTTCGATTTCTTTCTTCAGAGACTTGAAGTTCTTATACAGATCTTTCACTTGTTTGGTTAGAGTCACACCAAGATACTTTACATTGCTTGTGACTATTGTTAAGGGTGTCATTTCCCTAATTTCTTTCTCAGCCTGTTTATCTTTCGAGTATAGGAAGGCTACTGATTTGTTTGAGTTAATTTTATATCCGGCCACTTTGCTGAAGTTGTTTATCAGCTGCAGCAGTTCTCTGGTGGAGGTTTTCGGGTCACTTAAGTATACGATCATATCATCTGCAAAGAGTGATATTTTGATTTCTTCCTTTCCAATTTGTATCCCTTTGACCTCCTTTTGTTGTCTAATTGCTCTAGCTAGAACTTGGGTGGGAGGTGGAATTCCCTCATAGAGGTGGGGAATGGGGGGGATAGGTGGTTTCCAAAGAGGAGACCTAGAAAGGGGGAAACATTGGAAATGTAAATAAAGTATTAAAAAAATAAAAAAATAAATAAAAATTAAAAAAATTTAAAAAAAGATAATGTAATAAAAAAAATGAAATGAAAAATTTGAAATTGTGTACATGCCTATGCCCAATAAAGCTAGGCCAGGTTGAATAGGATACACATGGCTACAATAATATAACATTTGAAAAATATCTTTAACCACTTTTTATTGGCTGAATGCATTGATGGGGAATTCATAGTTATTAGAGGTAAACTGTAAAACCTATAACAAATAGTCATATGGAAAACCAACTCCAACTCATTATACAAGTCCAAAAGAATATACTGTATTAAAATTATCATTAAATTTTAAATTACTGACTTTGTACAAACCTGATAATTATGACTTACCTATTTATTGGCAAAGGACAGATCTGCATTAATTTTTAACGATTGGGCACTTCTAACTTTACCCATTAATTTAAACTTACAATAAGCAATTTACATGCATGCCATCTTCACCTTTGCTATTTCCAAGCTTTAATTAACTTAATGGAAGTGGAATTTATAGATAGGTCACAGCTTTCAAGTTTAATAAAAATGGAGTGGAATAAGTTTAATAAAAATTAATAAATTATCAATGTTATTTGTAGTAATTCATACATAATTTACTTCTTAACTCTAAGTTCATTTTTAAACACTTACGTAAACTGAAAAACTACAGTTATTACAATAAACAACCATGTGAGCATATCTGATGACATGTATTTGGGATAGTAATCTGGGGCCTATAAGACCTGTTCTACAGGAATTAGATATTTTATTTGGAATTTGAATTAAATGAGATAAAATAGCTTTATAGTAACCATTATAACTATGACTACCTTAATGATAAAATATGTCTAGGATGTATACACACACACACACATACACCCATACACACACACACACACACACACATATATATATATATATGTTCAAATTCAGTTCTTATCTGTTAAAACATTCAACCTGAACATGGTCTTTTCTCACAGAAAAACTAGTCAGATCTTAATGAAACAGAAATGATCATTATGTTTACATTGTATAAAATGATAGCTTCTTATAAATTAGTGTGCCTTAGTAATGTGCAGAGTATTGTAATTTGTAACAAGAAGATAAGTTATAAAAACAGTAAGTGATATTTCAACACAATAGGAAATTATAATGATCATTACACATTTGGGAAAAGGACTCCAGTAAAATGCATGTAACAGAAGTTCTTAAATTCAACCCTAAGAACTCACATTGAAAACTGTATGGTGGTATATGTTTAAATCCCAGTGCTGGTAAAGCAAAGACAAGAATATCATTGGAGCTACACATTCAATCTCACCCAGATGGTGATCTCCAGGGCAATGGGATCTGCTATTTAAAAGCAGGTGGGAAGCATTTCTGAGAATGACCCTCAGAGTTGTTCTCTGCCTTTGATGCAAATACATGCATATAGACTTGCAGCCTTAGAAGTATGTGTATGCATACCAATAGCATAAATTAAGCTATACCCCAAAATATATTTAATAATTTTGAAATAAAGAATACATTATATCCAACTAAAACTTGCAAGACTTGCTGGATTAGGCTAATCAGATGACTGTATGTACATTGAATTTAAGATATCAATAGGTCACCCATAAAAATTTAACACCTATTATCCTACATACTTTTAAAAGTCATTTTACAAAGACAGTCAGTTTACAAAGGACTTTAAATAGTTCTCTTCTGAAATGAGAAGACTTTTTAAAATTTCGATTAAAGTATAAACCTCATTTTGTAATTTTTATATTTATATATTTGTTTATTTGTTTGTTTGTTTATTTATTTATTATGAGGATGTGTCCCTTCCTGGCCTAGAACTCATAGTGATCTGATGTCCTTTTTCTCCTGAGTGCTATAATCAAAAGTACAAAAGTATAAACTAAGTGTGTGTGTGTATATATATATATATATATATATATATATATATATACACATATATATCAATGGAAATAATCTGATTTTGATCCTGTTCCACGGTTGTGTTTTTATTTATTATTGAAAGTTATCATATTAATTAGATTTGTTTTAAAAATTGTAATTATAACTAAATTTAACAGTTGCAAATTATCAGATATTCAAAGCAAGTGAGTCATTCAAGCTGAGGTCTTTCTCACAAGAGAAAATTGAATATTCTCCTCCAATACCCATGGTTGTTTCTTACAAATAAATAGGAATCTCGCTAAATACATAGAGGAAGCAGAAATCTAACATGTCAAAAGAAATGTCATACAATTGCTGACCCATGGATAAATAAAACAGTAACGGTTTAAAGAACACTAATATGGTTATCTTTACCTTTCAACTTGATACAGCCAAAAACCATTTGAGAAGAGACCCTCTATTGAGGAAATAGCTAGATCAGATTCATCTGTGCCCATGCCTGGAATGTCTATGGGGAAATTGCCTTATTTGGCAGCTGGTATAAGAGAGACCAGCTTTCTATATGCAGCCACATTCCCCTCCAAAATGGTCTTGGGGTATAAAAGAAAACTAGCTAAGTAAAAGCCTTCGTGAGCCAGCCCCAAACAGCATCCTTCATGATTTCTGTTTCATATTGTTACCTGGGAAATGAGTTTTCATTTAGAGCTAATGCTGAGTGTAATAGCAAGCCGATCTGCCTTCAAGTTCCTGCATTGGATTTTGGTCTTTACTTTCCTCAGTGATAAGGGTGACCTGGATTGTAAGATAAACACCTAAGCTGCTTTAGGCAACTAGTGCTTTATCACAGCAACAGAAACGAAAACAGAAAACATTCAGAAAAAGACCTAAATCCTAATTTTAAATTCTTGATGAAGAATTTATACCCCAACAAAGGCTATTATAATAAGTGAAAAATAGGAAATATTCTGAGAATCATTGTGCTTCCAAACTTGACTTGCAATGCTGAGTGAAAGTAAACATGACCCTTGATAATTTTGTATTTTCCTAATGAGCAGTAGAATCAAGACATTGGATTATGCCTTATAAGGTACATGTGTTTATTGTATTACTATTATTCTTGAACTTGCTGTGGATATTTAAAGAACAAAGCATGTAGAATGCTATGAGGTTATCTGCATATATTTAAACTCGTAATGATATTTCCCTGTGTGATTATAAAAATGCATTGAGTTATATAACTTTTATTTTTCCATATCTTACCACTTGTATTAATTCTAAATTGTAATGATTTTCTTTTCTTTAAAACAGTTCAAAAATAATCTCCTATGAAATAATATATCTTTTATTTTTGAATTCATTTATTCTATCAATCCTCATCAATTAGTATATTGTTGGGGTTTTTTTCTGTCTGATATAATTTTCAATGATAATTGTCTGTTTTAGTGATTTTAAACAAAAATGATAATACTATCATTTTTGTGTAAGTGTTGTATGTGTGTATAAAGGTACATGTGTATGTGTGAGCATGTGTACTATAGGGAACCAAAGTTTCACACACACTTTTGTGTATTAAATTGTGACTGTTCCATAATATAATTATCTAATAAAAAATAAATAAGTCCAAAATTTTGTGAGAGTCATTAGAAGCTAAAAGATAACAAAATATTTTTACCTATAGTTTAGAACACTTAAATAAATAGGACATAGCCCCACATATTACAAAAATAGTCACTTTATCAGTGCTTAGGTATAGTTTTAAAAATGTTGACAGAATTATTATGAAAAACTGTTTAAATTTTATATATCTCTTGCCAATAATATAAGAAAAGGATACATAAAATATTTCAACATGTTTAGATATAATTTAACTTTGGAAAGAGAAATTATCTTTTTGAATCATGTGAAATTTATATTCTGGTGAGTGACTTAAAGGGAAATTAGGTTCTTTCCTTTTAAGCTCTGCAGAAGATTTTTATAGAGATATCTTTAATTAATATATATCTGTACTACCAGAATAGCTTACTGTAATGAAAGAGGTTGCAACTTTACTGTGGCATCACAGACACTTGTTTTCATCTGATTTATCCACATGATATTGACTGTGATAATTAGCTTCTCATACTTGGATGCTATTCTCATTCTTGTCAAAAGTTGCTATGAGCCAAACTATAGCAACAGATAATTAACATCTAGTCTCTGGAACGTTGCATGAATGACTGAGAATAACTTAATGGAAATGTGCACTCAGTGCGGCAGTAAGGGACACAACTGAGTTTCCAAACACCTTGATTAACTACATAGTGTTCAACTGACCGTTGCCAAGCAGGGTGAATGGAAAATAGGCTCAGTTAGATGTCAGTGTGTGGCCTCAGTCTTCTTTTATAACTAACATTTTGTTTTGATTGTTTTAATGAGACTTCCGTTTTGTCAGTGATGTTACAGAGATTAATCTGTTGAAATATCTAATGAGAAAATTTTCAATTCGCCTCACATAAATATCACTGCTGTGCTCATGGGAAGGTAACATCAACATTAGTGTACAAGAAAAGAGTCTTTGTAGATAAATACATTTTATTATGGAGTAAATGCATTAAATATTTTATGAGTGTGTTGCATACAAAACAACAAAACTTAAGATGTGTACACACTTATCTCAGTTTAAAAAAAGGAAAAGCAGAATACATATTTAGTGATATCAATTAAAGTATTACAGTAAAATTGTTAGTATATACTATATAATTGAAAATAAGAAAAACTACTATATGTGATTCCATGTATCATTTAATTTGTATTAAACAATTTTGATATTAATAATACAAAAATGTATTTAATTCCTTCTAAGATTAGCTTTCTGTGTTTTGTCAAGTCAGTGTGACAAGCACCTCACATTCTTATTGTTATGGCATTACCTGCCATAGTGGCCTGTACGCTCAAAATATTAGTCAAAATCTTCCTTGCTTAAAATAAAACAATTCCTCTAAACATTCTTTATATCATTTTACTTAGCATGTCAAACAAATTGACAAAGTGAATTCGTCCATGTTTCATCTCTTTTCTTTGTGTATACTGATTGTACAAGCTATGGGGGTTTGTTCCAATGTGTGCATTCACATGAAGCATTTCAATGTTTTCAATGTCCACTTGCTTTCTGCTTGGTTCTCTTCATCCTCACACCCATACAAGTGGGAAGTCAGAGCTTTCCTCATTGCTCATTACAAATTACTCAAAATATATATCTGACCACAAATAAAATTCAATAAAAATTCAGTGTACTTCACTGCTTCTCATCAATACTTGTAATATAAAATGAGCTAAAGGATGCCAAACTAGGATAATAAACATCTTTATGGTTATTGAAGCAGACCACCACAGTAAAAACATATATGCAACATTCTTAATCAATGTTTTGTAACTATTAATTAATAGCCTTTTATTTGTTATTTAATAGAAAACTATAGCTATAAATCATAGATATATAAATGAATTGCATTCATAACTAATTTATTTTCAACAAACAAAAAAAAGGAAGTAAAGTATTTCAAATATTAATCCTTCTAGCAATGTTACATAAACAATAGATTCATGTTCATTTTTCTCTCCATTGTCCAAACCCTTGGTTCCTTCATAGAACCAAATTGGAGGCTAGAGCTGTTTTATCTAAAACTATACAGCCCAGAGGGAAGAGAAAAAATTGTGGCTGAAATGTGAGGAAAGTGAAGAATTTTCTTTTCCATTCCTACATGTAACATCTTTAAAATTACCTGTGGTAGAATTGAGTCATATGACAGTCCCTGAGGCAAGGTATTTAATTGAAACTTGACATTGAATCTGAGATTGCAATGAATGTCACTGAAATAGCTTTGTTCAATACAAAAGAGAAGATATTCCTCAAGAGACATCCTAGTGATGTCTACTTAGTAGTAGCTGTCGGCTGACTGCCTGTCAGCAGAAAGGAGTACTTGCTACAAAAGCACAGTTTCTTTGTGCATTTGGTTTGCATGTGCTTGCTCAGTAAAAACCAACAAGTAACACTAACCTGCTAATCTCTTTTCATGGTAACAACAAAGAAGAGTAAGAGAGTCCTAACTTCTCTCTAAAAAGACAAGAAAAGCAATCCAAAATTGCTATTAGGATCTAAGAGAAGAATTTAGAGGATTAATTGTCTATATAGGATGGCTAATATGCTTTAATCAAGTGGATTTAAATAATAATGGTTGCCCATTTAAGCTAAGTTTGCTTTATAATATTCTATGATATTTTCCTTGAAAAGTCAGAGTCAGTTCCAGTATGGTAGACATATCAGACAATAATATTTATAATGAATTATATGATGTTTGAGTAAATAATTAAGAACAATAACACTCTTTTAAGTTTGCTTTGCAACCATGTTATATAGGTCATATAGATAAAACTTGAGTGTGCTGAATTCTAATAGTTGAAAAATTTAGAGCTATTCTTTTTGCAATGTCAGCAACAGAGTCCAAATTTTGTGGCACAGTAATTAATGTTACTTTTTTAAAAATTCCTTGATGTTTTTTCTTTGCATAACAGATTTATCAGTACCTTTAGATTTCCTATGACTCTATGACTATTTAAATCTACTGATCAACCATATGATGAGTTAAATAATTTTGTCATAGTTTTAAAAACTGAATGAATTAAAATCAAAATGGGTGGACTGTGACCTATATAGGCTGCAAAGACTATAGTGAATAAAGGATTGACTTGAAAAAAAAATTAAAATGGGAAAGAAGATAAAAAGTGGAGAGAAGAACTACTGTTATCGTTTTAGCTCAAAGCAGCCTTGTCCACAGGAAGACCTGACTTAGGCGTAAATCAATTTCTTTTCTAAGCGAAGAAAAAATGAATGTCGGCTGAGTTCTCATATTCTTTAAAGTTCATGATGACATAGTTGCTCTAGACACTAAGGGATTGATTGATTGATTGATTTGTTTTTGTTTAAATTTTGATGTTGTTTTACATATGTGGGTCATTGGGTCAAAAGTGTGATGAAATTTGATGAGAAGAACATTGGACCAACATAGGGTATTAAAAAAAAAAATCTGTGTTTTCAAAATAGTTGTAATCTTTAAACAAAATAGACATATTTTTAATTGAAGAGAGAGAAAGAATGCATTTGTACACGAAATGCTTTTCTTTGGAGGCCAGAACAGGGCATCAGGTCATTTAAAGCTGTAATTGTAGATAGTTGTGGTGCAGCTTGACCTGGGTGCTAAGAATCAAACTCTAGCTCTTTATCCTTCACAGTGGTCATTTTAAAACATATATAACAAAACCATGATAGCAATCCAAACTAAAAGAGAAAGAATAATCTTGAGTCAACCAAATAGCAAAAACAGTATTTCAGGTTAAAACGGATGGAGGAAAGAGGGCCTGATTGAGATCAGAAACACTGGCTGCTGAAAAAGACATACAAGAGCTATTAGTAGACTTCTTGAGAAATTTAACTGTAGCAGACAAGAAAGGAATTATTTATTTGATGTCCCTTTATCCTGGTGCTTTGTCTTTGTTGCTTATTGCCTACAGCAACTGACCTACTGACGTTGATACATATTACATTTTTCATGGTTTTTAAAAGAAACCAGGAGGGAAAGAGAAGAAACCAACTAATTATTCATATACATTAAATAAGTAGTAAAAACATATTAACCATATAAGACATTTTCTTTAAAAACCAGAAATAGGTTAGTGTAGTAAGATAAGAAAATTCATGTTCTAATGAAAAACTTGCTGAATACCAGCAAGTGAAGAAAACCAGAAACCAGAAGTGAAGAAAAACAATAGGAAATGTGTCGGATAGTGCGGAAAAGAGCACATTCTCTGCAGCGAGCAGGTGACCTGGTTCTAATGTGATTCTCTTTCTGTAGTTTCTCTACATTGATTTCTACTTAGTTTCAGAACTAGAATTTTACACTTTCAGCCAAGTATACAAGTTCATCTACATTATCTAATACACCCCTCTCCGATAAAGTTACCCAAAATATCTTCAAGTAATCCTCACCAAAATGAAACATAATTCTAATTTTGCAATCAAAAGCAATTGCAGTAAAATACTGTATATCCTGACACTATGGAATTTAATTCATGAATTTAAAGGAAAATATCATCTGTGTTGTAAATTAAATAACTTCTCATTCCTAAGAATAAAAACAACATAATGCATAATTTTAAAAGAAAAAGTGTGATAAATAAGTACATTATAAGTAAAGAGATTTAATATATAATCTTACATTTAAGATAAATATGTGGGTAGCATCTATATTAGCAATATGATATGTAGGAAAGTGGTAATACCAGGCACAGCTGCATAGAAAAACAAGTAAACAGAATGATACTTCCAAAGTACATGGCCGGACACCACCAACAGGTCAGACAGAATAAGAGCTCTGAGAATCACCTCCTTCACAAAATATACAACAATAATTCTCAAACCAAAGAAAAATTAAATATGAATTTTCAGGATCCTCAACTACGAATGTTTTTCAGCAATCCTGAACATATTTCTTCAAGAAAAATAACTGAATGCTGTAATTGCTGGCGGATTTCATAGGGCTGAAGTTTGTATATTTCCAAGCGTCTCTTTAAGCCTATGATTTCCTTGTAAACAAGACATTTGAATTCTTGGCAAAAATTCTTTCACCTGTCAGGAGAGAGAGAGGTGCGCACCCTGGAGGAAGGGTCTCCTCACAGTCCCAGTCCTCAAGGATTTCCATTCTTTTATTGCTTGGTCTTTTTCCAGAATATTATATATGGAAAGCAGCCTTAATTTTAAAAGACTTAGCAATCCTGAATGTAAATAGTCTTATCAATGTTGCCAAACACAGAAATGTTGACCATTGCAGCTGCATGCTAGCTGAAGTGATGGATTGCAGTTGATAGAAAAAGTAAGCTAACAAAAGCTTAAAAGAAAGATCTAAGAGATGAGATGCTCATTTGTTCCTTCAAAAGGATCTCACTTACATAGGAAGCTGGCGTGTGTTGAAGAATGCACTCTTATGTGAACCACCTGGCCATACTAGGAGGAATGGGTTTATCCATTCTGAGTGTATAACTCCTAAAGAGCCAATCTTTCTCTCTAGGCTCATAAGCAATCCACCATCTCTCACAATGACACTCCGAAGAACATGCTTCCTACACATGAAGGGAAAAGATAAATGGCAAACAAACTATACATGCTCCATACAAAAATGTGTGTGATCAACGCTTAATGAAGAGGATCTACCAGAAACCAAATGAGCTAGTAAAGCGAATCCTAGCCAAGCAGCAGATCTCTGTCTGCCTTGATTTTTTTTTTTTTTTTTAATGTGTGTTTTCCTGGGAATGTAAAGGTAGAGTATAAGAAGTAAAGTATTTTAAATGACCAGATTAAAATTCTGAACCCCACTCAGTAATAGTTAGCATTCTGAAGAGTCAAACACCCAAAATAAGATGGTGCAGTTTTCTTGCTAACTATATATACAAAGAAAACTAAAACTATAAGCCACAAAAAATAGGCAGTGAGTTTTCATAGTATCATTACTTGTTGGTCCTTAAAGTTGAAATAATCTTTATTTTCTGATACATTGATAGACTTTGCATAAACATATAACTTGTCATTAGTCAGCCACTAAAAAGGATTGAAGTTTTAACTTACAAACTTTAAAAAATATCACATGTTGTTTGATTGTGATTCAATGTAAAGGAAATGTCAGGCCATATATATTTCTAGAGATCAAAAAAGAATTATGCTTGTCAAGGACTGAGTAAAATGACAGAGTAGACAAGAACTCAGAGATTTAGAAGGCATGATAGATTCTTGAAAATCCTGATAAAAATCTTCAAACACAAAACATTCAAAAAACAATCTTTATCTTGCTTTCCACTGCTTGCTAGAGATGAACCGGGGACACTTTTGGAAAGTTACTGTAACTGAATAGACAGGTGAGCTAAGTAGTGGGTCTGAGATAAAGGGCTCACTGAGACAAAATCAATGTGATTTAACATTTGCCACCTATCTGATGCGCATACGCTAATATCTCAGGCTTGGAGAATAGCTTTTACTTACCAGTGAACTTATCACCAGCAACTAGATATCAACAATTATTTTTCCCTGTACAGTTGCTTTGCCTCACTACAAGTTTCAGGGTAAAGGATCACTTCATCTGAGCAGAGAACTTTACACACCCACTTTGTCAAATCTGAAATGACAAAGATTTGTGGTACTGAGAGACTAGAACTTTTGCGTTCAGACATCATCTTAGTGAACCTGAGCTAAGGTTCAACTTGAGTTAACTAAAAAACTGGCACCTAGCACCAGAGTCCAGGTTACCCCCTACCAAGACTTGTGTCTAGTACCAGTTTCCAGGTTATTCCCCAACAAATCTTTATCTCCAGGTTACAAGGCTGTCCCTGACACTTCACTTCCTAACAACCACCAATCAGGAGAAAAACGGAAGTTACGTTTATGGTTTGGCTCCTAGCACCAGCCAATCATGCTAAAGGTCCTAAAGGCCTCCCAATCAGATGTGTGCCAGGCTGGATACCCTCTTCTTACCTCTATAAGGGGTGCAGGGTCCCCTCCCATGCTCTCACATCAGAGACAGTGGTGTATAGCCCAAGCCCTGGTTTATTGCTCTCTTCCAACAGATGTGCCTTTATACACCTTATTATAAGCTCATCTTCCCTGTCCTCTGGTTTCTCTTACCTTCCTTAATAGAGGATTCCTAAATGCTTCTATTTGCACCAATCATAACTGTAGCATTCTTTTCCTTTAACACAGTAAACTTTGTATATATATTAAAATGCTATAAGTCTTAGGATATGCCAGTCTCAATCTTAGTTGTGGAGCTTTGACAGCCTTAGTTGGCACTACTATGCTATGGCAACTATGTGCAGTAAAAAGGTGCAAAATGTCCTTGCTGTGTGCATAGAACCCGGGCTGCAATCATGTCCCATAATGCAACCCCTCCCAGCTCTGTTGAGAACACCTCAAATGCATTGCACGTTTGATTTTGAATTAAGTTTTGACTAGTGTAAACTAAATTTTCTTGCAAAATGTCCACTGTCCCCCACATTCAATTATGTTATCCAACATGGTATTGCAGCAATAGTTTAAAGAATATGTTCTTTAGAACCATCATCTCGAACAACCTCTATAGCTCTGAGATGAGCTGAAGTATAAAATTAAAATTTAATTTTAAAATTAAAGTTAAACCACCGGCCAAATAGTACACAGGGAGGGACCCATGGCTCCAGCTGCATGTGTAGCAGAGGACGGCCTTATCTGGCATCAATGGGAGGGGAGGCCCTTGGTCCTGTGAAGACTCAATGCCCCAGGGTAGGGGAATGCTATGGAGGTAAGGTGGGAGTGGGTGGGTGGGTGGAGGAGCACCCTCATAGAAGCACCGGAAGAGGAAATAGGATAGGGGGTTTGCGGAAGGGAAACCTGGAAAAGGGATAATATTTGAAATGTAAATAAATTAAATAGACAATAATAATAATTTTAAAAAGTACCTTGAAATACTGTGTAAAGAATTTACCAAAGTTATTTTTGGACAAAGTATTTATAAAAACTTCACTATTATGCCCAATTGTAATTTATTTTAATATACTAAATTTAGTAATCTAATCTTTTCAGTTAGGTTACATACAATTTATAATTTTATAGTTTTTTTTTTTCTTTTTTTTTTTGGTCATAAAGTTCTCCAGGCTCTCTTCAAACTCACAATCTCAAGTCTACTTCCCTGTGTCACCATGCCAGGTTTAAGTTGTATGTTTGTTTTGAGCAAGGTCCCGATTTGTAGCCCTGGTTTGCCTAAACTTCCTATGTAGATTAGAGTGCATTTGAACTTGTAGCTATCTTCTGCTTCAGCCTCCTCCCCAACCCCTTCCCCTCATCCCTCCCTCTCTTCCTTTCTTATGACAAGGTCTCTCTGTGGAACACTGGGTGTCCTGGAACTTGTTATATAGATCAGGCTGGCCTGGAGCTCACAGATTCAAATGCCTCTCTACCTCTTAAGTGCTGGGATCATCATGAGCTATGTTTCAAGTTGTATGTTTTGAACAGGTATATCTCAAGTTAGTGTTTGAATTCAGGTTCTGTTTAGTTGTTTAAAAAAAAAATCAATCATACACTGGCTCAATGGTTTGTGATTTTAGTAGGTAAAATTCATTCCTGTCTGAATGTGTGGAAATAATTTGTTCACATTTCATTGAGTTTCCTTTTTATAACAGTATATATTATGTATGGAAAGTAGACAATATGTAAGAACATAAAGTTGAAAATTTAAAAATCAGTGCTAATTTTTCATCCAAAATATGGGCACTGCTGATAATTGTTTTTTGTTTGTTTGCTAACAAGTGAAACTATATTACATATATTCAATATTCAGCCTACTTTTCCTTGTTAATATGTCACAAGCAATTACAGTGTTAACAGATATTTGAAATATTTGTAGTGGCTATATCTAATGAATGTACGTGTCACAGTGTGTTTGACATTTTCCAGTTACTGTGTATTTGCCTATTTCCTTTTGAATGCCTGTTACAAATGACTTATTAAAGATTCCTAGAAGTGAAGCATTGGATAAAGGCTATGAAAAAGTTGAGTGCTCTTAATAAAAATTGTAACCTTCATTTCCAAAAAAAAAAAAAAAAATGTAAATGATGATATAAATACAAAAAGGTGCAGAATAGTTAAAGAATTACAAATGAAAACAAAAATACTTTTGTACCTCATGGGTTAGTATATTTTCTTATACTACCCAAAAGAGTCTAAACCAGATGCTAAATATTGATGTTTCATTAGGCTAATTTTAATTACTTCTATATACAAAAAGTTGATGTTAAAAATGGATCAATGACAAGTTTGAGCTAATACTGAACAATATCTTTAATATCAAAGTACCTATGGTTTTAGTGTTAAAATATTGCAATTAATCAGTTTCAAAAATTACACATTTTATAATTAACAAAATCATCTTGTGAAAGAAAAACTAAAAATTTAAGTCTAAAATTAATAGTGAAATGTATACATGATTATTTGATAAATTGTCCTTATAGCTAGAAATGAGGAAAACATAAGATGGAAAAAAATAGACCTTGTTTTGTGATATTCTGATTAGCCATATTTTGAAAACTGAAATTTCCCTAGTCAGAGTCACTCTTTTACATGCCAAACTGACTTGTTAGCTGATATGATCATTTAACTTATTGTTAACCCAGTCAGAATCCAGTCATAATGATTAGCTCCCTAAGTTTTAGAGGCAAGACATCCTGTGGATTATAACAATAACATAAGAAAAATATTGTGGAAGCCTATGTAGAACATTTGAGGGGCTGATGATAGAAGAACCGAGAAGCTCATTCTCAGAGCATTTTAAAAGCACCAGGTATAAGGTCTTTATTAAAATATTCAGTTGTAGAAAAAAAAAACTAGACAAATGATTTTTAAAGTCTATGCACTTAGATGTGTCTGGCATATATACCAAAATGCACATGAGCAGAGAGGGTGATTTTTTTACAAATATATTGGAGAGAATAGGGAACAGGAAGTGAATGCTAATTAGCAAGGGAGGAACCTCTTAAAGGTCATACGAAAAAACATTTTGAAAACTCAGGAGGAATATTATCAAATTCACAGAGGGTGTTTGGGAAAGATGGGAAATATAGAAAATAGGTTGCAGAAAAGAGAAAAGGCAGAAAATTCTGTTAGTTGTGTCTGCTTTCATTTTCTTATTTTCTTTCCACTTTCTATTAGATCCCATTGCTTCCATCAAAAGTCTAGGTCCCTACCCATACGTTCTCTCCTCCTCTTCCTCCTTCTCCTCCCTCCTCCTATTCCTCCTCTTTTTCTTTCTCCCTCTGTCTCTTTCTCTCTCTCTCTCTGTCTCAAAAACAAACATAACAAAAAGTTAAACAATAAAAAATGCAATTATAATCACAATCTATTTTCTTAAAAATTAATAACAATTTCAGCTACATAAAAAGTCAAGGTCTTATGTGAAGGAACCTGGATTAGGCACAGGCAACACCCTAATACAAATTTACAAACACAAACCAAACACAAAGGGACCAATTAGATTCATTATTCAGCATATAAAGAGAGAATGTGGCTAAGTCTGAGTCTGGCATAAACAGCTGCAAATCGCTTCACAAATGTTCATTTTGAAAGGGAAAAGAGTGGGGTCTGTGTTAGAATGAGCTAGGATATTATGGTTAATGCTGGCTATTTTAATTTGGCTAGTAAAAATAATGAATCTTGATTTCTGGATCTTGATGTTTTGATAATTGGACCTTGATGATCTGTCTCATGAACGAATCGATTTGGCCAAGTGGCCAAATAAGGGAATAGATCTTGGTGGTTAGCTTTAGGAACGCTGTCTAATGGCTTAGTAAAAGAGAGGGAAGAGAAGGTCAAACCTGCAAGCAGATACCGTGCCCCCACGCTCAGGCCTGCCACAGTCCTTCAAAACCTAATTTTATCTATGTATGTGGCAGAGATAAACACGTATAAATGCATTTATGTATACATAGTGATCTATGTTACCATGGGATATTTGCAATTGTTTGATAATATTACTTTCTTATCAAGTGTTTGTCACAAATTTCCACATAAAAGTTGAATAAAAAAGTGGAACCATTTCCTTTTCTGTGTGGAAGGATTTGTATAGGTAATGAAGAAGCAGATGCACAGCTGGAAGGCAAATGTTCCTCAATACACACTTTATAAGTCACCATATCTACTATATTTCTGTTAGGCATCCGTCTCACGATTCATTTAGCCATTTACACGTTTTCAAAAATGAATATACTCTGGAATTTTTAAAGATTTTACTGAAAATTTGGATTAATTTTTAGAAAAAAATGGCCATTCACATGTATCAAACGCTTTGATATAGATCTCATCATTTGCCCATCTTACGTTGTCATGCTTAATTCTGTAATTTTTAAAACATTTTATTGTTATTCATCTGACAGTGTATATTACCTCTTGTGAGAACTTTTTCATATGTATTTTCAGTTGATTTCAGTTTAATGGAGGGCATATGAATTGATCCTTGAACCTTAAATGACATTTTAACTGAAAGGCATACAGTTTTGCTAATTACATTTTACTGGCCTCTCCTAACTTTTGCATGTATTAAAACATTATTTTTCAGGATCTCATTCAGTTCCATAGCATCTTTTAGCATAATTATACAAGCTCTGTGATTACAATACATGGTTATATTTCTAATATGTTAATAATTTTAGAAACAGAAAGTAGATGGTAATAAAAATTAAACTTATACCTCTTAACAAGGATTTCATGTTTTAAGGTCCTTTCTGGCCTTTGCCATCGGTAACAGTATTTTTTCCTAGTGACCTGGGAGCTTCATCTGCTGGCATTCACAAGGTGTTGATCCTTACATGGCCTGGCAGCCCCTGACTGTTAAACCAGCTGGCACCCACTGGGAGATGACAAATGTCACTCCCTGTGGCCTGGCAACCTGATTTGCCTTTTCCTGCTGTCACTTCTGACACTCTGATTTTCTTCTTGAGTTTGGTGGGTGGAGATCTGACAAGGTATAATATAAGCATAGCAATACCTATGTTTTATCACCTGTCAATGGTGAGAACATATTACTTGTAGTCAAGTTAGAAGGCTTTATTTATAAATTGCTGAGCTTTCTAACCTGAACAAGAAAGAATATTTTTTCAAACACCTAATCTGTGTAACATGGATCAGAGAACAAGAGTTTGAGCAGAGCCAGGGTAGGTATGTGTGGGAGAAGTTGGAAGGAGCAGAGGAAACGGGAAATAATGAAATTTTAGCTTGATTTCAAGGACTTAAAAACTAACACAGAGGTTCTTTTGTTGTTAAGGATAGCTTTTGCTATCCTGGGTTTTTTGTTGTTCCAAATGAATTTGAGAATTGCTCTTTCTAAGTCTATGAAGAATTGAGTTGGAATTTTGATGGGGATTGCGTTGAATTTGTAGATTGCTTTT
>CM052711.1:42372739-42399222 GCA_028551405.1 Uromys caudimaculatus
GACTTTGGGCCTGAGGGTGCTAGGGGCACCAGTAAAAGGGAATGTCAAGGTGGGAATATGGGAATGGGTGGGCGGGTAGGTGGGAGGAGGAATTCCCTCACAGAGGCGGGGAGGGGGAGGGGACACGGGGTTTCTAAAGAAAAGGGGAATCATCGGAAATGTAAATAAAATATCAAAAAATAAATAAAAAAAAATGAAAAAAAATAAATAAATAAATAAAATTTTCAAAAATTAAAAAAAAAAAAAAAACTAACACAGGCCAGGCTAAGCAATTTGTCAGGATCCAAAGTATTTGGGGACAGGGCAGATTTTTCTGGGCCCTGTGAGTGACTTTTAAACCAAGAACTGGTCTTAGAACAGAATTTACTACTTATAAGTAATACAGGCGAGGGAGGCATCCCAAAGCCTAGACCTTCAAAAAGGGAGATTAAAAGAAATCTCTAATATTAAATTAACAGCACTATATCCCATTGGAATCAGATGAACAAAACTATGTATCTGACAGTTTCCTCCATTCCTGCTTAACTCTAAAAGGCATTCCTTTGTCCGGCAAATATATTTAACTGTCTTATTATCTATTAACTTTGGAAAAGTTTTGGTTTCTATATTTTGGCCCAACTGTTACAGTCATTTTAATTTTATACGGTTCTATTCACTTAAAGTAGCCAACAGTAATTTCTAATGACAAGTTATTTCTGACTCGTGGAATCAGTTACAAATAAAGAAGATGCTCAAAATAAGGTGTAAGGCAGCACTTGATAATTGTTTTAGCTTAGTTGTTTTTTTTTTTTTTTTCCACTTTCCATATATCAACTTGCAACTGGCTTAATCAAAGTTCAAAAAAAAATGTATATGCTAATATACATTTTCTTGTTATCTCCATTTTGTTTTCTTTCTATTTATTTTTTTTATATTCCGGATTTCTTTTTCTTTTCTTTTCTTTTCTTTTCTTTTCTTTTCTTTTCTTTTCTTTTCTTTTCTTTTCTTTTCTTTTCTTTTCTTTTCTTTTCTTTTCTTTCTTTTTTTTCTTTTTTCTTTTTCTAGACAGGGTTTCTCTGTGTAGCCCTGGCTGTCCTGGAACTCATTCTGTAGACCAGGCTGGCCTCGAACTCAGAAATCCACCTGCCTCTGCCTCCCAAGTGCTGGGATTAAAGGCGTGCTCCACCACTGGCCGGCTACACTCCAGATTTTTATTCCCCCCTGTCCTGTCCATCCTCAGACTGTTCCACATCCCATACCTCCTCCCTATCCCCTGTCTCCACGAGGATGTCCCCACCCCCCACTCCATCTGACCTCTAAATTCCCTGGGGCCTCGAGTCTCTTGAGGGTTAGATGCATCATCTCTGATTGAACCCAGACCCAGCAGTCCTCTGCTGTATATGTGTTGGGGGCCTCATTTAAGCTGGTGTATGCTGCCTGGTTGGTGGTCCAGTGTTTGAGAGATCTCAGGTGTTCAGGTTAATTGCCACTGCTGGTAGTCCTATAGGGTTACCCTCCTCCTCAGCTTCTTTCAGCCTTTCCCTAATTTAACCACAGTGGACAGCAGCTTCTGTCCATTGGTTGGGTGCAAATATCTGCATCTGACTCTTTTAGTTGCTTTTTGGGTCAGTGCGGTCATGCTGGGTCCCTTTTTGTGAGCACTCCATAGCCTCAGTAATAGTGTCAGGCCTTGGAACTTCCTCTTGAGCTGGATCCCACTTTGGGTCTGTCCCTGGACCTTCTTTTCCTCAGGCTCTTCTCCATTTCCATCCCTGTAGTTCTTTCATACAGGAACAATTATGGGTCAGAGTTTTGACTGTGGGATGGCAACCTCCTCCCTCATTTGATGCTCTGTCTTTCTGTTGGAGGTAGGCTCTATAAGTTCCCTCTCCCTACTGTCGGACATTTCCTCTAAGGTCCCTCCCTTTGAGACCTGAGGGTCTCTCACCTCCCAGGTCTCTGGTGCATTCTGGAGGGTCCAACCAACCTCCTACCTCCCAAGGTTGCCTGTTTCCGTTCTTTCTGCTGGCCATCAGGCCTTTGCTCATTTGTAGATAGATAATTTTTGATAGTTAGTTACTGGTTGCCTCAATTCTTATTCTATTGTTGTGAAGAAACTCCATGGCCATGGCAACACTGAAAGAATAAACAGTTGTATTGGCAATTTGCTTACAGTTTCAGAAACTTACTCCAAGATCATCATTGCCAGAAACATGGAAGCATACTTGATAATTCAACGATATCCTGCTTGACTGCAAATTCAGAATCAAATGACTAAAATTCTGAGTTCTTATTACAGTTGTGGAACCTGGGCTAAGCCTTGAATTCCATTTGCACAAAATTTCAGTTGTTCATATTTTCCTTTGCTGCTTAAACTTTCCTGTAATTCATTTTCACAAGTTGGAGGCCTAGCTGAATGTGATCTTGCTCTATGTCCTTCTAGACTTACGTTAAACTTTAACCCATTGAGCACAGGGCTTGACTCCAACTTTGTTGCTCCTTTCCTCCTCAAATTGTACATTTTGTATTTCTCTTAGCTTCATATTTTTTTCCTTTCCATTGTAGATTAGCATAAGACTAACATGTTATGTAATCAATACTAGGCCAAGTCTCAAACTTACCCTCAGGCCAACTTTAAGAACATCATCAAAAGCAGCTACAATTTTTGTCAAAATATCAAGAGAATGCAGGAGACTTTTTACTATTTTTACTTGTGAAACCATTTGAGCATGCCTTTTGTAATACAGATGATTCTCAGCATCACTGGCCGCCATGCTCCTACTGGGATGACCCATTCAGCCCCACTTCAGAGAGTTCATTCAACTGCTTTTCTAGAGCAAAGTCCCCAAAATTTCCTTCTTCCTCCAAGCAACACCGTGATCATGCTTGTCAGAGAAGTATGCCATTCTCTGGTACCAATTTTTGTTTTAGTAACTCTTCTACTATTGAGAAGGGATACCAAGACTAAGGCAACACTTACCAAAAATAAACAAACCAAAACAACAACAATAAAAAAGGCATTTACATGGAATCTTGTTTACAGTTTTAGAGGGTTACTTGAAGCAGATGCATTTGGCACTGGAGCAGTAGCTGAGAGTTTTACATCTTGATATGAAGGCAGCAGCTTTTAGAGTTTTCCCTTTTGGGTATTGTTCTTGTTTTGGCTCAGTGTTTCCTCATGATACCCTTTTAAACTTCGCCTTGGGATTGGTAATGTATAATCTGGATATTTGATATTATATGTGGGAAATCTGATCTTTTTGTTGCAGTTATGAGATTGCCTTGAGTCTTAGCAGAGACTTTGGATTTATAAATTGTCTTCAGACTGTGAAAGATGAAAGACGATGGAGATTTTTTACATTGGACTGGGAGCATTTTGCATTTTTCTGTGGCTACAGGCTTATAGGGCCAGGTAGTGGAATGCTGTGGTTTGAATGAGAATGCCCCACAGCTGGCTCAAAGTTTGGATGTTTGGTACTTAATAACTGGAACTGGAATTGTTTGGAAAGGATTAGGAGTTGAGACCTTGTTTAAAGTTTCTCTATTTGCATGTATCTATATCTATATCTATATCTCTTTGTATGTTCATGGCCCGTGGATCAGGATTAAGCTGTTAGTTTTATGACAGCCTGCCACTATGCTTCCTGTCTTGATAATAATCAATTAATCCTCTGAAACGGTAAGTAATCACACAATCAAATGCTTTCCTTTATTCTATAGAATTGTCTATTCACAGCAACGGAACAGTAACTAAGGCATTTACCAAAGCATCTTTGAAGGATCGCTAATGTTTTTCTTATTAAATTTTATTCAGCTTCAACAATAACATTTATTTCCTGGAGGTTGTCTGTTTTATAGTTGGGGTTTAAAAATACTTTTGTCTTTTCTTATGACAGTTCATTGTTTTTCTCTTCTCTCAACTTCTATTTATAGAAGCCCAATGGACTTTCTCACATTTTATGCATACATCTTGTATTATCCTGTTAATACAATTTTAAACTATGTTTGAACTATGTAGGTCCAACACTTTTAACTATTTTAAGTAGTCAATACAAACTATATATGAATATATTGCAGATTGCCTTAAATCTCATTTGGGCCTGAGGATGTTAGAGGCCCCAGTAAAGGGGAATGTCAAGGTGGGAATATGGGGATGGGTGGGCGGGCGGGTGAGAGGTAGAATTCCCTCATAGAGGCGGGGATGGGGAGGGGATAGGGGGTTTCCAAAGAGGAGACCCAGAAAAGGGGAAACATTGGAAATGTAAATAAAGCATCAAAAATAATAAAATAAAATAAAATAAAATCTCATTATAAATGCTTATTAATCAAAAAAGCTTAGCATGTACAAGGCTCGGGAACAAAGTAAAAGCATTGAAAAAAGGGATATTACACAATGTAAAGTTAAAAGAATGATCTGAAATATAATTATAACACTACCATCTTAAAGTGTATTTTCAGAAATTAAAAAAAATGCATCTTGCATGGATTTTGCATGGGTTATGCACATGTGCATATGTAGAGGTGTTTATGCAGTATATGAATGTCTATAATCAATAATCTAGCTAATAATTTTGTTGTTTTATGCTCTTGTCTTTTAAATCAAGTTTCCTTTGGGCTCACATTTGTCATAGACACATGAAGATCAAGTTCTTTCATCTCTCTAAATTTCATTTGATCTTTGAGTTTGAGTATTTTTAAATAATTTTAGCTTTAGGGATGTCTCAAGAATATTTCAACTATAATGCCTTAAACTTTTTGGCAAACATAATAGTACATTGCATAGTATATTTTAACTCTTCAAGAAAACATTTTTAAAATAATACAATTCAATTGAATATTAGTGATAATAGAGTTGATTTGTTAACATTTACCTTTTGGATGCATTGCATAGCTTAAAACTTGTGTCTTGTTTACTTTGAATCCTTCCATAGAAAGAATAGTGCACGAACAGGTCATCTTTTAATGTTCTCCAGTGTACTCCTATTTCTTTTATGTAGAACTGGCAACAAACTAAGTATGCCAGTTCTAAGTTGTGCAACGTTGAGTTCTCCTTTTCTCTTAGAGAAAGCAGTTACTGCTTTTTTCTACATTCTTCCTCAACATAAAAGAATGTGTAGTTCATGTCTTAATAGGAAGCATGAGGGACCTGACCTTGAATTCTACTTCCAGTTACCTGGCACAGTTTCGAGATTCTATTTTCAAGCTGCAACAGAAGGGAAGGGTGGTGTGCACGGTTCCCAGTCCAATTTTCTATTTCTGGCAGTTCTTCATCTACCAGTCCTGCTGTAGGTTGATTAAGTGGGGTTTTTTTTCTAAACATTGTTTCCAAGTTCTTTGGCACTGATCCAAACATTGGAGCCAATGTCCTACGCTGAGAATCATTTTTGTCTGCCAGCATTGCCTTAGGGTTGTGTTTTCTTTGCCCTTACTTACAGACATTTACTTGTGGGAGTCTCCACTCTGCACAGTGGTTGTTACTATCACCTGCTCTTCCTGTTCTTCCACTGATTAACAGAAGTGATCTACAATCTCACTCTTGGAAAACATTTCTAAAATGATGTTACAGAGGGATCTCTGATAATTAGAGGGCTGAGACTTAGAATTAGTTGTCTGGTGCTTGTAGAAAATAAAGCTCAGTATCCAAGGCTTCTATGGTGGGCTTTTAGAAAGAGTGTAATTAATTCTAATGGAAATAATTGCCTTGATACATAGGCAACACTATTTCATCTAGATATCAATTCATTCAAAAGACCAGTGTTGTGTTGTTCATCAGAATTACCATTGAATTTGCCAAGACTAAAAAACAGTTCACCAGATATTCATTTGTTTTCCAAAAATAGCTCTCACAGAGAACCTGAAAGCCAACACTCATTCTGAACCAGAAATTTTCGTACGTGCCACTACAAAATTATGGATCTTTCACAGTAATTGGTATTAAGCACTGACAGAGTTAGCATTGCAGATTGTCTGTGAGGCAGTGAACCATTGAAAACTACTTAGTATATCAAAATTTCTTGTTACATAGACAAACTAAAGGGAAAAAAATAAAAATATGTCAGTTTCAATAAATGATATAAAAATAATATAAGGTAAATTTATGGAAAGAATTTGAAGACATCATGGAGGGATATTTCAGCTACTACCAAAAACTACTTCTCTTCTATAGAACCCCGATTTAGTTCCTCACACTCAAATGAGGCAGTTCACAAGCAATAGGTGCAGCATATTTCTTGTCTTATTCTGACCTCTGAGGTCACAGGCACTAACATACGCCAATGCCCAACGTGGGTACATGTACACACACATGTACACACACAGGCACACACACACACACACACACACACACACACACACACACACACTTAAATGTAAAATAACTTTTCAAAAATAGAAGAAAATCTAAAAAGTTGATAATTTGATAACTATATATTGCACTGAAATTTTAAACTTCAAATAAAATATAAAATATTTTAAATTATTATGCATATATAATTATTTTATTGTCAAATTTCTATCAGTGAGACTCTGTTTCCTATGACAATATGTGCTTGCTAAAATTTGCCTGTACTTTACAACTAAATAGTAAACTCATGTCTTACATTATCATACCATAATTTTAAAATTATTCAGCTATTCAAATATTCACTTTATTCTATTAAAAACATGATCAGGTATTGGGGGGACGGGAGTGAAGTCCTAAGGGCCAGCAGAATGAAAAGAAATATGCAACCTTAGGAGGTGGAAGGTCAGGGAATCCTCTAGAATGTACCAGAGACCTAGAAGTGAGAGAATCTCAGTACTTAAAGGGAGGGACCTTAAATAAAATACCCAACAGAGAGAAAATTTGTAGAATCCATCTATAGTAGAAAGACAGGTCATCAAGTAGAGGGATGGGGTTGCCATCTCACAGTCAAAAACTCTGACCCAGAATTGTTCTTGTCTAAAAGAACTACAGGGGCAAAAAATGGAGAAGAGAATGAGAAAAAGGAGGTCCAGTGACAGTCCCAAACTGGGATCCTTGTAAAGGGTAGGCTCCAAGGCCTGACACTTTTACTGATGCTATGGTGTTCTCACAGACAGGAGCCTAGCATGGCTGCCTCCGAGAGGCCCAGCAAGCAACTGACTGAGACAGATCTAGATACTTACACTCAACCAATCGACTGAAGTTGAGGACCCTTGTGGTTCAGTTGGGGAAAGGCTACAAGAAGTTGAGGAGGATGAGGGGGACCCTATAGGAAGACCAGCAGTCTTAACTAACCTAGACCCCTGAGATCTCTTAGATACCGAGCCACACCAACCAGGTAGCATATACTAGCTGTCCCTCCGCCCCCTACACATATACAGCAGAGGACTGACTGGTCTGGCTTCAATGAGAGAAGATGAACCTGACCCTTGAAAATTTTGAGGCCCCAGGGAGTGATGAGGCTAGGAGGGGAGTAGGTGTGTGGGAGGAGGTGGGGACATCCTCTTGGATATGGGAGGGATGGGATGAGGAACTGTCAAAGGGCAGAACATGAGGCAGGATAACAACTGGAATGTAAAAAACGATTAAAGATAATAAAAAAATTAACAATACAAAAAGTATATTTCAAAGTTTCTAGACAGATTCCAAATACCAAACCTAAGTCAGGATCAGATAAACCATCTAAACAGTCCCATAATGCCTAAAGAAATAGAAGCAGTCATTAAAAGTCTCCCAACCAAAAAAAGCCCAGGACCAGATGGGTTCAGTGCAGAATTCTATCAAACCTTCAAGGAAGACCTAATCTAATATTCTAAGATCTATTCCACAAAATAGAAACAGAAGGAACACTACACAATTGATTCTATGAGGCCACAATTACACGGACACCAAAATCTCACAATGACCCAACAAAGAAAGAAAACGTCAGACCAATTTCCCTTATGAATATCAATGCAAAAATACTCAATAAAATTCTCACAAACTGAATCCAGGAACACATCAAAACGATCATTCACCACAATCAAGTAGGCTTCATCCCAGGGATGCAGGAATGGTTCAATACCCAGAAATCCAGCAATGTAATCCACTACATAAACAAACTCAAAGAAAAAAAACCACATGGTCATTTCATTAGATGCTGAAAAAGCATTTGACAAAATTCAACATCCTTTCATGATAAAAGTCTTGGAAAGATCAGGAATTCAAGGACCATACCTAAACATAGTAAAAGCAATATACAGCAAACCAGTAGCCAACATTCAACTACATGGAGAGAAACTTGAAGCAATCCCACTAAAATCAGGGACTAGACAAGGCTGTTCACTCTCTCCCTAGCTATTCAATATAATACTTGAAGTTCTATCTAGAGCAATTAGAAAACAAAAGGAGGACAAAGGGATACAAATTGGAATGGAAGAAATCAAAATATCACTATGTACAGATGATATGATCGTATATTTAAGTGACCCGAAAAACTTCACCATAGAACTGCTACAGCTGATAAACAAATTCAGCAAAGTGGCCTGATACAAAATTAACAAATCAGTAGCCTTCCTATACTCGAAGGATAAACAAGCTGAAAAAGAAGTTAGGCAAATGATATCCTTCACAATTGTCACAAACAATATAAAATTTCTTGGTGTGACTGTAACCAAACAAGTGAAAGATTTGTATGACAAGAACTTCAAGTCTCTGAAGAAAAAATAGAAGAAGACCTCAGAAGATGGAAAGATCTCCCATGCTTATGGATTGGCAGGATTAATATAGTAAAAATGGCCAACCTACCGAAAGCAATCTACAGCTTCAATGCAATCCCCAACAAAATTCCAACTCAATTCTTCATAGACTTAGAAAAAGCAATTCTCAAATTCATATGGAACAACAAAAAACCCAGGAGAGCAAAAACTATTCTCAACAATAAAAGAACTTCTGGGGGAATCAGCATCTCTGACCTCAAGCTGTACTACAGAGCAGTAGTGATTAAAAACTGCATGGTATTGGTACAGTGACAGGTAGTAGATCAATGGAATAGAATTGAAGACCCAGAAATGAAACCACAAACCTATGGTCACTTGATTTTTTGACAAAGGTTCTAAAACCATCCAGTGGAAAAAAGACAGCATTTTCAACAAATGGTGTTGGTTCAACTGGTGGTCTTCACGAAGAAGAATGCAAATTGATCCATTCCTATCTCCCTGTACAATGCTTAAGTCCAAGTGGATCAAGGACCTTCACATAAAACCAGATAAACTGAATCTAATAGAAGAGAAAGTGGGGAAAAGTATCGAAAACATGGGCACAGGGGAAAAGTTCTTGAACAGAACACTAATGGCTTATGTTCTAAGATCAAGAATCAACAAATGGGACTTCTTGAAGCTACAAAGCTTCTGTAAGGCAAAGGACACTGTAAATAGGACAAAATGGCAACCAACAAATTGGGAAAGGATCTTTACCAATCCTACGTCTGATAGAGGGCTAATATCCAACATATACAAAGAACTCAAGAAGTTAGACTCTAGAGATCCAAATAACCCTATTAAAAATGGGGAATACAGCTAAGCAGAAAATTCTCAACTGAGGAAATTTGCAGGCTGAGAAGCACCTAAAGAAATGTTCAACATCCTTAGTCATCAGGGAAATGCAAATCAAAACAAGTCTGAGATTCAACCTCACACCAGTCAGAATGGATAAGATCAAAATCTCAGGTGACAGCAGATGCAGGCGAGGATGTGGAGAAAGAGGAACACCCCTCCATTGTTGGTGGGATTGCAAGCTTGTACAACCACTCTGGAAATCAGTTTGGCAGACCCTCAGAAGAATGAGCATAATACTACCTGAAGACCCAGCTATTCCACTCCTGGGCATATACTCAGAAACTGTTCCAACATGTAATAAAGACACATGCTCCACTATATTCATAGCAGCCATATTTATAATAGCCAGAAGCTGGAAACAACCCAGATGTCCTTCGCCAGAGGAGTGGATACAGAAAATGGTGTATATTTACATAATGGAAAACTACTCAGCTATTAAAAACAATGACTTCGTGAAATTCGCAGGCAAATGGATGGAACTTGAAAATATCACCCTGAGTGAGGTAAATCAGTCTCAAAAGAATGAACATGGTATGTACTCACTGATAAGTGAATATTAGCCCAAAAGTTCGGAATACCCAAGATTCACTTCACAGAAACTGTTGGGCTGATCGTGAGGACCCAGATGGAGGAGTTGGAGAAGGGACTGAAGGATCTAAGGGTGTTTGCAGCCCCATGGAGGGAGCAACAGTGTCAACTGGCTTGACCACCCCCAATGGTCCCGGAGACTGGTTCACCAACCAAAGAGTATACATCAAGGGACCCATGGTGCTGGCCACATATGTGGCAGAGGAGGGCCTTGTTAGCCATCAAGGAAGGAGAGGCCCTTGGGCCTGAGAATATTCGATGCCCCAGTATAGGGGAATGCCAAGGAGGGAAGAAGAAGTTGGGTGGGTGGATGGGTAGGGGAATACCCTCATAGAGGCAGTGGACTGGGGAAGGAATAGCAGGGTTCCAAAGCAGAGACCTGGAAAGATGGAAACATTTGAAATGTAAATAAAATATCAAAAAATAAACTAATTAATTAAAAAAAGAAAAGTGTATTTCAAAGAAGGGAAATAATATTATTCTCCTTTTTTGAATTGCACATTATGCACCAGAAAATTCTTTCTAAACATTATAGAAACATCAATTTATTCCCACACAATATGTGACATACAGGATGGGACAGGGTTTAGAAATCTAGAAATTTCTGATGACCAAACTATTCTTCTGTATTTTAGAGTATATTAAAAACTTGTGGTTAATCTTTAACTCTATATTAAAAATCAGTTTCCACATATGACTTTGAATAAAAGAGGAGCAATTCTCATACATTTTTATCTGGCTGCATGTGCCAGAAAAATGTAAGAAGAATACAATAAACTAGTTCTTAATATTTTTCCACAAGTCTTGCAAAGGACAAGATTGAGATCATTGCCAGTTTTGTTTCTGCCTCTTGTCACTGAGAAGCCAGATAACTGGTGAGAGACTTGTCAAGCTTTCAAAATATACATCAGTGCTTTGTTCACAAAGGCTGTTTACATATACATAGGCTGTTGCAGTCCAACCATAAAATAGCCAACCATCCTTGAAGTACTAAATATACCATTGAAAATTCATATATATTGCTAAAAATAAAAATGTAGCATAAGGTAATTTTACTTGTATCCAATTGTACCCAAAGAAAACAATTTATACTTTCTATTCCTACATGCACTAGTCACATCTTTTATATGTGTGCATATGAGAAAGATAGTGTGTGTGTGTGTGTGTGTGTGTGTGTGTGTGTGTGTGTGCACGCTTTAGAAGAAATAACTGTAAGAATGATAAAAATAAAGATCACCACTTTCATCTTATTACTAATTTGTTATTTAGCTCGCTGACTTCCTCTTGTTCTTTAAAGACCTGTTTCAAGGTGTCCAAAGGCTGTCTTTATCTATTAATGCCTGATTTACTTGTTTGTAAATATATAAGACATGCTGCCTTGATATGTTTTTGATTGTTAATTTTTTTCATGTTGAACTAATTTCCAAAGTCAGATTTGCATAAAGAGATATCATCATAGAGAGACTGGTGTTTATGCAATATTGCTTTTATTACAAATAATTCAATTGATGGAGATTTATTTTATGCCAGTGGTATCTCGGATTGCAAAGAGATGCAAATGTGTAGAACAGAGACTTCTATTTATGTGCAATATTGTTTTTATTAGGCATAATTCAATGGACTGAGATTTATTTATTATCAGTTAAAATGACAAATAATTCTGTTTTGAGGCATTTAATGCTCTTAAATTTTAATATGACATACAGTAATCCAATCGGATAGCTGCTCACTGAGATGGAGGTAAATTCTCTTGAGCAATTATATTACCCAAAGGCTATACTATTGCTATTAAATGCTGCATTTCCCCAATGTCAGTGCAGGTTAGAAGTGTGGCATATTTCTTCATTTTAAGAAATAAAAGCAATTTGCCTGAACTGCTTATAATATGTCCTACTTACTAGCCATACCTTGAATCACAATAGACTTAGTAGTTTAAACTTTTGAAACACTTTTATATGGATTTTATTTAAGAAAAATATAACTGCCAACAGATAGAAAAGTCATTACTCCAATTATAGATACTGACCGGTCTAATGTCTATTCAGCAAACCTATACTTAATTAGTAATATGTCACACTCCACATACTTGTTATGGCAGTATTCATCACTACAATGACATGTCTGCTTGTCACTTACGTTGCTGTGGAGATTAGGTCATGAAGACCTAAATAAAACTGAATGTAAGCACCCACATGACACTGGATGACAGCGACAGGTACTCTTTACTGTGACCTTAATAAAAGAAACATGTCATGAGTTTTTTAAACACAGCAATGTATCCTTTGTCCCCATTACACTTGGCTTTTGTATGTGACTGAAAAGATCTTTAACAGTGGTAAAATCACAGAAGAGAATCAGTGACTCACTTTAACTCAGACTTTTCTCAAAGGAAAACATGAAAATGAATCCTAGGTTTATGGTATTTGCTTTTCTAAGTGTATGTGGTTACTATTGACAATCAGAGCTGAGCCTTTGATACCCTTTAAACACTAATCAACATTATTGTTAGATGAATTTTGTTGCATGGTGCAAATTAGATGCAAAAGGCAATGATTCACAGAAAACATTCTCAGGTTATGGACAACACAGAAGACTGAGCATTGTAAAAGTAACATTTCAGACTTAGTTTATAAATGTACTCATTCACAAATACTGTGACATATATGTGTTTCTATCATCTATTAATTTTACTTATGTTTATTCAAACATATCAATTTTAAATTAGTGACTATATTTAAATAACATTATTACTACAGTGGTGTATGTATGGGATAGTCTCTTTCATTGGAATTGTTCTTTAAATCATGGTAAGCTCATGTGTACTGAAGTACTGTTGCTGTTATTGCTTATATTTTCTTTCAGTTTTATCATTTATGCTATATCTTGTTTTGTATATTTATTATTATTATTATTATTATTATTATCAATAGTAGTACTAATAATAGTACTACTTACTAATAGTAGTAGTGGTAATAGTAGTAGTAGTGACCAGAAAGAATCTTATAATTTATCCCATATTTGCTTTCACTCATACACTTCATTTTTTCATTGCTCAATTCACAGATATTATGTCTATCCATACAGATGATTTATTGTTTTGTAATGATAAAATAAACAGGAGTCGCAGATATGGGGGTCCCTATTCCCAAATGAAACATATACATATATCTACTATCTGAGGTACAGACACCATCACTCAAGCAGGTGCAGAAAGATTGTCATGAAAGGAGAGAAAAGATTGCAATAGTCAGAGGACTAGAGAATCTGTTGTGAAA
This sequence comes from Uromys caudimaculatus, assembly GCA_028551405.1. NCBI lineage: Eukaryota > Metazoa > Chordata > Mammalia > Rodentia > Muridae > Uromys > Uromys caudimaculatus. The sequence continues at coordinate 42,386,140 of CM052711.1, forward strand.
TTGTGTACTCTAAATGTGACAGAGAAGTGACTTTCATGCAATCTCAGCAATATGTATGCCTGAACAAGATTGCAACAATGACAACAGCAGGTGACACATAAATGTACATGGGAGAAATCTCACTAAACTCAAGCCATAGATGAGTAACAACAGGAAATTAAAGACTGTTGCAAGTGGGGAAAATCAGATTTCACAAGAATTAGCCCCCTTATTGATTATCCACATGGTAAATCCTGAAAATAGATACATATATACAAATAAAGTTCAAATTTATCAGTCAGTTCAAATGTTTTAAATGCTAACGAAAATGTGATTGTCCTATGCTGCATCTAACATTGAGAATGATTAGAAGTAAACCTTCTGAAACTAAGGAAACAACTTAAGGAAGAGTTTTGTATTGATTAAAGTAAAAGAAAAATAGTTCATGCAAGCACTTGAGATGACAGGTTTTCATTCAAAATCTAACCAACAAGAGTGAAGACTCGATGGTAGAGATGAAGGAATGTTATTGTATAAATAGCACTAAAGATGGAAGAGAAAAGGATGCAGGACACAAGGACCAGAGCCTGACTCACCCGAGTGAGAAAGATGAGAGAATTGGGAAGTAAATAAGGCAAAGGGCACAGAACTCAGCATTATGGGGAGCCTGGTTTTACGAGACAACACTGGACTATAGCAGCATATTTATTTGATAAAAGCTTATGAGATCTGAAGGGAGGACTTGGACATGGGCACAGGGTATAAAATAGCTGTCCTAACAGTTACCCCAAGGTGTATTTCATAAAGAGGTAACCTTCTCCATCATCTGTTGTATTCCTCACAGTAAAAGTTTCATAGTCCTATCCTGTACATATAGATGAGATGGATATAGAGTTAGTACAATTAATAAAAGACAATCCATGATAAAGGAACAGGTAATAGAGTACTGAGCATTATTTTACAGTTGAGGAACTGATTTGAAACTGTTGCAATCAAGAATTAAACAAAAGTCAGTCTATTCATTCATTCATTCATTCATTCATTCATTCATTCACTCATTCTTATTTGAAACTGTGTTCATGACATCAGACTAGTACTAAGAAGAGGTTCTAAGATTCTCTGGAACTGCAATTAGCAGTATGTTTTCATCCAGTCAATAAGGCCGCTGTGAACTGAGCTTTGGTCAAAAAGAGGAGGTGCTGCTGTTAATTGTTAAGAAACCCCACTTGCCAATACCCAGCTTGACATCCAGGGTTGTGAGTAAACTGAGGCAGACTGTCGGTGTGGATCAGCATTGAGAGTAGCTGGGGGTGGAGGTGGGAGAAGGGACTCAGCCAGCAATTAGAGATATTACTCAGTAGAATTTACTCTGAGGCAATGAAACTTAATTGACTAGGGTTGGCACTTCAAATCGTTCCCCAAGATTTTCTACATCAGTACCAGTAGTGAAAACATCTTAACCTAGTTTCACTAACAATTTAATTTTTCCAAATGCTTTCTAAGGTGAGGGTCATAGCTGACAATCTACATATCTAAATTCTTTCCTAGGGTAGTGATTGAATGATAAGTCTGCTCCAGCAACAAGGCATGAAAGAGATCAAGCACTACTATCATGAGTGCCAGAGATATTGCCCAGTGAGGAGCTGGAAGTCTTCTTAGAGTTTTCATACAATTCTTTGACTAAGAGGGAATTGAGGGCAGCAAGCAGAGCACAACCCCAAAATAGCATGCATTCCTCAGGACATGTAGTTCTCAGGGTCTTACCTCAACCAAGGTGCATAACCTTTGGACTATATTCCTTGAGTCCTAAAAGCATTTGTCCCTCCAATATGTGGCTCTAGGCACTCTCCAGCATTTTTCATTTCTTTTTGAAGTCAATATCTTTTGAATCACAATCTATATTCTGATATCAGTGTTCATACATTGCTGTGTCATTTTATTAATTATGATAATGTGTGTGTGTTTGTGTGTGTGTGTGTGTGTGTGTGTGTGTGTGTGTGTTTTGAAAAAGAGTAACTTCACCCAAGCAGGAGATTTTTCCAGAACTTGGGTCAGAAGTAAATGTGAACTATGTTCTGAGACTAAATATTGAGGAATGGAATGAATCATAAAGGAATGAGAAGAATGACATAAAGTATAAGGTAATTTGCCTAGTTTCCTAGACAGAATTTGTTACAATTTATGTAATATCCTTTCATTTTTTTCACATTATTTCCAACATATTTTATTTCTCTCAAAGGATGTTGACTCTGTCTTATCTCCTAAAAGCACACCCCTAGTTTGCGACACACTGTGTTCATTTGTCTTACACGTTCTTCGGATGGAAGTCTGTGTTTGGTAGCTTATTTTTTCTTGTGTTTGCAGAAGAATGCATCATTCAGTTTGCTACCATGAGCTTGATGGCCTAAGCTTTTGCATGTTTGTCATAAGACGGTGAATGATTATTTTTTGACATCACATTTTAATACTGATTATTTCTATTCAATGAAGCAAAGAGTATGAAGAATAATGCATATTTGTATGTATAAAAGACTTGCTGCCACTGCCATGACAAAGTAAGAGGATGAGTATAGGAGCTAACCTTTTGTAAATAAACACATGCTGGTTTTCACTGATTTTTTTTTAAAGATAATGTGTCTTTGAATATCTATTACAGAAAAGCACAAACATCGGACCAATTAACTACAATTTAATATACTTCCCCTGCTGCTTCTCTTTCTAGAGTCCTCTTAACATCTCTTCCAGAAACATCTGGCTATATTCATTCTTTAGTTTGTATGATTTTAATTCTTTCCAAAGCACCCATGCCCTATTTATATGTACTTCAAGATTTCCACACATATATTTATCTTTCAACTTTAAAATTTTTGTTTCTATCTTATGTACCAAATGCTTCTGGGTCTCTCTGAGAGTTTTTCTTTTTCTCACTTATTTATTTATATTGGTTATTTTATTTATTTACATTTCAAATGCTATCCCCTTCCTGGGTCTCCCCCGAAAACCCCCCATTCCATCACCCTTCCCCCTGATTTTATGACGTGCTCCCAATCCACCCATCCACTCCTGCCCGCATGCCCTACCATCCCCCTATGTTGCGGTATCAAGCCTCCCCTCCTATTGATGCCAGATAAAACGATCTCTGCTACAAATGTCACTGGGGCCATTTATTTACATTTCTAATGTTATCTCCCTTCCCAGTTTCCCCTCCACAAACTGCCCCCATCCTATTCCCCTCTCCCCCCTCCCCTTTGCCTCTTTGAGGGTGCTCCTCCACCCCCTCACTCAATCTGGCCTCACCACTCTAGCATCCCCCTACACTGAAGCATCAAGCCTCCAGAGAACCATGGGCCTCCCCTCCCATTGATGCCAGGCTATCCTCTGCTACATATGCAGCTAGAGCCATGGATCCCTCCATGTGTAATCTTTAGTTCTTGCTTTAGTCCCTGGGAACTTTGGGGTGTCTGGTTGGTTGATATTGTTGTTCTTCCTATGGGGTTGCAAACTCCTTCAGTTCCTTCAGTCCTTCCCCTAACTCCTCCATTGGGGACCCGTGCTGAGTCTGATGGTTGGCTGCAAGCGTCTGTATTGGCCCAGCTCTGGCAGATCTTCTCAGGGGACAGTTATACAAGGCTCCTGTCAGCAAATGTTTCTCGGCATCAGAAATAGTGTCTGGGTTTGGTGTCTGCAGACGGAATGGATCCCTAGTTGGGAGAGTCTCTGTATGGCCTTTCTTTGGGTCTCTGATCCGTTCTTTGTTTCTTTTTAACAGGAAAAATTCTGGATTAGTAGCAGTGGGGGTTGGGAAACTAGGGGTAGCCACTAGAAAGTCCCAGATGCCAGGGACCCAAGAGGTTCCCAGGACCCCACAGGGATGACATTAGCTGAAATGTCCAACAAAGATGAGATAGAACCTGTAGAGACCATATCCAGTGGATAGGCATGACTCCCTGGTTGAGGGATGGAGCCCCTACCCCATCTCAAAGATATTTTTCTTTAAATTGTTTTGTACTTAAGTTTCTAGTACTTGAAGAAAGAGAAAGGGAAATTATTCTGCTGATTTTAAATAAATTCTAAGCCAGGACCAAGGAGATGGCACAGCAGGTAAGCTTCCTAACCAAAGGAGGGAAGGGAATAAATTCCTAGAAAGACAGAGGGGAGGGGGAAGACAGAGATAGACCAAGAAAGACAGAGATAGAGAGACACAGCGAAAAATGTACTTGAAATTTGGCTACATTTTGGGTTCCATTTTTCTACCACCCTATTTCACCCATATCCTGTCCAAATTGCCAACACTTGGTAGGAGAAAAAGAAGGCTGGAGGGGAAAGGGGGCATCAACATCATTAGACTACTTCCTATTGATTAGGGCATCAAGTTCTTGGGGCAAGTTTGATCTTTGCTGGCAGGATATCTCCAACCAGCAACCAACCAGCAACCAGCAATCAGCAGCAACTGCAGTTGTCAACCAGACATCTCAAAGCTCCCTGCGACTAAAGCCCCAACCAAGTTGCTGCTGCTGCTGCTGCTGCTTGGCATAGTATAATCAGAATGGAATTCATTATTGATTCAAATTTCTCCCATTGACCTTGATATGTCATCTGAAGTTATCATGTTTATTTCTTGTGTAGACACTAGTATTTTTGAAACTTAGTAGGTATGACTTCCATGTCATATCTAGAAGATACTATATCACAGAAGACTTTCTATTTTCTGGCTCTTACAGTAATCTAGCCATCTTTCTCAATGTTTCCTCTCTTTGAAATGTTGAGTTACATTCAAATTATTTAAATTGGGGTTAGACATTTCACTATTACCTGTTCTCTGCATTTTGATCAGTTGTGAAGTTCTGTATTCAGAACCTTCTTCTTTGATGGGGGGGATTAAAAGCTACATTTATCTGTATAAGTAAGGACAATATTTAGAATATGGTCAGGAAATACACTGGCTTCAGAAAGTGGCAGTGGTACAATCTCCTCTAAATTCTATGACCTCACAAGCCAAAAATAAATGGCTAGGTTTGCAGAACTATAATGGCTGGTTTTGCGTCAACTTGACACAAGCTGGAGTTATCAGAGGAAGTAGCTTCAGTTGAGAAAATGCCTCCATGAGATCTAGCTGTAAGGCATTTTGTGATCAAGGCATTTAGTGATCAAGGGCAGAGGGCCCCTTGTGGTGATGTCATCTGTGGGCTGGTAGTCTTGGGCTCTATAAGAAAGCCAGCTGAGCAAGCCAGGAGAAGCAAGCCAGTAAGGAACATCCCTCCATGGCCTCTGCATCAGCTCCTGCTTCCTGACCTGCTTGAGTTCAAGTCCTGACTGGTGATGAACAGCAATTAGAAGTGTAAGTCGAATAAACCCTTTCCTTCCCAACTTGCTTCTTCGTCATGATGTTTGTGTAGGAATAGAAACCCTGACTAAGACAAGTAGCATACGTGATTTTTCTCATTTGAGCAAGCCTTATATCCTACGAGACAGCTGTTGGTTTGCCAACAAGTTATGAAACATAATTGCCACTGTTGTACCTTCAGTGTTATGCTGGCCATTGTAGTGGGTATCACAGCTAGAGAGTGCTATTATATTGCTTTTATCTTTTGGCAACTTGTGAGCACCTTCCAGTACTCAAATTCTAGACATCAGGGTAAAGGTAATCAGTCAGGTCCATCTAATTTCCTCAAAGAAGTGTATTCAAAGTGTGTGGTATCATAAATAATATAATAGGGACTTAAATTCTACATCTGGGAGGCAAACAAAGGCAATAGCATTACCCTATATTGTTTGGAAAGCTGGTAATATTCCCCTAATCAACTACTTGAAAGGAAATTTCTCAACCCTGGTACTGGGATTATGGGATTTTGTTAGAGAGTATATGGGTCCTAGCATCATTATTACTAAAAATGGCATAACTTAATTTTAATTATTGTATTATTAGAATTTTGTTTCATGACAGGAGTTTCTCTGTGTAATACACATACCTGTCTTGGACTTGCTTTGTAGATGAGGCTAGCCTTGAGCTCACAGAAATCCAACTGCCTTACCTCTATAGTGCTGAGATTAAAGGTGTGTACCGCCACACCTGGCTGGCATAACTTTATTTAATATAAATATGTTATGTAATATAGGAAAATATAATGTAATAAATTTCTCTATGGTTATGTCTTTCATCCTTAGTGTCACTTATACCTCCTCCCTCCCTCTCCTTCTCTGTTCTTTTTGCTTCCCCAACTAAACCTCCCCATACCACTAGTCTCTCACATGCTTGATACACATCTCGTAGACAAAATTGTCAATGAGCTCTAAGGGCCTCTCTATCTCTTTAACCAAGTTTAGGGCTATGACTACACACCCAAGATTTCCTGCAGGTGTTCTGCTAATGATGTCATGTATTCCTTCTTACAAGGCAAGTGTTTTATAGACTGAGTCCACTTTGATCACTTTCGTGTTTGTTTGCTGTGACTCTAAATTAGCTGCTGAGCAGAATTCAGTGTGTGGTTTCCTCTTTATGTACAAAGTAAATAATACTGATTTGTAGTTTATAATACTCACTCTTTTTTTCTATAATAGTTCAGTTTTCTATGAATACTTTGTATAAAATATCTACTTGTGTTTAATTTTTAGTTCAAATGCCACTCTTTATTCCCAGTCTCTCCTAAATAAGTCCAGGGTGTTTTCTCATGTTTGTTATACACTGTACTCCACTTACAGTTACTATGCAACATTACTATTGAAAAATGCTTAAAAGTCCTTGAAAACGAGTTCAGCTTGAAATATTTATGTATTAGAATGAAAAAAATTAATGTGCATATGCACCAACTTATTTAAATATCCTGAAATGCTACTATGCAATACTTTCTGATTATAAATACACTACTCTCTCTTTTTGGAAAAATCCACATTTTTATTATGATTAATCTAGTTACCACAGAGCACAACTATATAAATAGTGATCCTAAAATGTGGCTCAAACATAACCAATTTATCAATGTAAGAAACCAAATTGCAACTTTAGAAAGTGATATCCTGTGTTTTAAATGATCGTACTGCTTTTCCTAAGTTTTCATTCTCTGGCAAATCTTTCCCTGCCAAGTGTCAATTCTGTATTAAACAATGATAACTGAGAAATGTGAATTGATTTATTTAGGGTAAATTTGCAAATATTATTAACATAAAAATATTTCTTCCCAATTAATTAGTTTTTCTCATTCTTTCTAATAGATCAATTCAAAATTTGTCAATTTACAATGTCTCACACAAATTTAATATGCCTGTGAGCTCCTTAGACATTTTCAATTTATTTATTAAACATTTTGGAAAATGGGGTGAAAAGAAGTTTTTTTCTTCTTCCCCTATTTTCATGACCAAGACTCACTTACAAAAATGCCTTCTAACTGTGGTTTTTCTGGTAAATATTAATGTTTACTGTAATGAATACACAGAAAATAAATTGCCTGCAGCAACCCCTTTTGTAACAAGTTTTCTTTTTATACCACTACAATTTTTTTAAAAAAATAAACACCATTTTTTTCTGTCTATAGATGGAGTGAGGTAGCATGGCCATGGCCTACAGGACTCAGGTTAAAATCACAATGGGAAGCTTTGGGGATGACCTTTAAATACACACATTGCAGTATAGTTTCCTTTCTTAAGTGTTACTAGCTTTTTTATTTATGTACCACCTAGTTTTTGTTTTTTTACTAAAATACAGATATAATACCTAAATGTATAGCTTTCATCTATAGAAATGAGAATAAAAGACCCAAACAATGGTGATGGCTTTTCATAAAGACACACATCCCATTATCTTCACAAAGCCAAGATACCAGTCCAGAGCTCTGAGCCTGAGCCCCTCAATTATGTAAAATAAAATTACTGTCTTATGTACTATACAGTCATGCACTTCAGTGAAAAGAGATATCCTTTTCTGCTTTTTCCTTAACAAATAGCTAATACTCTTTTATAGTTTTGACAAAAATTTCTATATGGGTTAACTTAATATTAGTATTAATTATATTAATATTAATTAACCATGTTTTAAAAGCATTCAGATTCTTTTATCCTCTGTAAATGTGGTCTACTTTGTTCATTCATCATCACTTTTCTCTGTATCTGGTTCATTTATCACTGCATTGAATTTATTGATCCTAAATAAAATATGTTTTATCTGTACTTATACATAAAATAATTTTATGGTTTCTGATTAGTTTAATATGAAACATTACTCATTGAATTATTATTATTAGATATGTTATGATTTTTCTCATCATTAGAAATTTTATGTCACTTATAATTTTAATATGTATGTATATATATTTCATATATGTGTATATATACATGTATATATCATATATAAAATATAAGAAATAATTTCTAAGTGTTTCAATTGGGAGACACTTACAGATTTAATATTATAATAATGAACACATTGCTCTTATTTTTAAGTTATATTGCTATATCTTAAAGCTATTTTACCTTTTAAAATTTTAATTACTTAGTTTATTCATCTATTATAGTTGCAGATCATTTTCCTGTGTCCCAGTTCTTGAACAATGACTCAGGGGCTATTTATGTGTGAATAAATGCCTAAGCCATAAGTTTGGCTTGTTCTCCGATTATCTCATAACTTATAAAACCCACTTATTTTATTCTACATGTACCACATACCTTTGTTACCTTTCCTCATTTCTAGGTATCAGTCTCCTTCAAGTCTAGGGTGAAAGCTTTCCATATCTGTGTCTTTCCAAAAATTCCCTTTTCTCTCTGTGCGCTGCCACCTGATAATCCTGCCCCAGCTCATTGTACATCAGATTTTTATCCAGAGATGATGCTTCCACACAGCACATGAGAGATTCTCTCTACAATGTATTTAAAAATTAATTGTTTTGTCCCATTTTCGCTAAGTCCATGCATTTGAGTGACACAAAGTCTCTCCATACCTGCCTCAAGATCTATCTCACTTGTTCTTATCCATGCTTATAGATCAAATATAAATTTTGAGTGTGTTGCTCATTCTTCACATTGACATAAATTATTGTCATTTTAACAAAATGCCATATCTTATTAATAGACATATTATTGCAGTCTTTTGAAGTGGTCTTCTATTATGTCAGTATCATGGATTCTAATTCTTTAATTAACAAAATAAGAGAAGAAATTAAAGAAATAAAAACAAAACACAGAATCAAATAAGTGTTCTTTGTGAAGATAAATAGGATTGACATCATTTGGCTTAACTAACCACAAGAAAGAAAGAGGTGATTCAATTAAGCAGAATCAAATGTGAATAGGGAAACATTGTAGCAGACACCAAAGAGAGTTTGAATAGCATAAAGAAATACTTTAAAACCTCTACTCTATTATGCTGAAAATCTAAAAATAATGGTTCAATTTCTAGATTCATCCAAACCACCAGAGCTAAACCAAGAAAAATCATCAATCTAAACAGACTCATGATGCATGAGGGGATTGAAACAGTAACAAAAATCTTTCTAAATAAAGAGAACAGAACCAGATGGATTCACAGCATAATTCTACCAGACTTCAAAGAAGATCTATAGTACATCATCCTTAAAGTATTCAAAGAAATAGAAGAATCACTTCCAAACTACAATGAAACCAGTATTAATCTTAAACTAAAATCAGTAAAATGGAAGAAAAATAAATCTAGGAGGCAATACCCCTGAAGAACATATGATTAATAATTTTGAATAAAATACTTAGTTACTCAATATAGGCATATAAAAAAATTGACCAAAGCAAAGCTGGCTTTTAGATGCAAAAATGGTTCAACATATCCAAGTTAACAAATTTTATAAATCTTATACATGGGCATAAAGATAACCATCATATGATCATCCTACTAAAGAAGAAAACTCTTTTTCCAAAATCCAATATGCATGTCTTCATGATGAAAGTTTTATAATGAGTCAGACTGGTGGGGACATACCTCAGCATCATGGAGGCTATGCATGATAAACACATAGCCAGTATTATCTTAAATGGAGAAACACTTCAAACAAGCTTATTACACTAGTAATGAGATAGGGCCATTTACCATCTTTATTCCTTCTTAATATAGTACTCTAAGATCTAGCTGGGGTAAAGAAGGGAAGGAATGAACACATACAGTGGCAGTGCAGAATAATCCCCAATTAAAGAAGAGAGAGCAGCTGTATGTGAATAGAAGATACTTGGATAATTAAATGCAAGAGCACTGCACATAAGACCATTCATCACTCTAAACCTCATCAAACTGGAAAACACTGCTTTGTGTTAAAAGCTTTATTCTCCCTAAGAGGTCTGAGACACTTAAAAGAAAGTTGCAATTGCTTACCACTTTCACATCCAAAATGGCTCCAGTTGAGGACTACTGATTTAGGAGATATTTAAACAATATTTCCTTAGTTGTAGCTGGCTGGATGAGTACTAATGGACACTCTGACCTCCTCACATTGACAGACTTTGATAAAGAAAAGCATAAATACAGCCTAGAATTAAAGTCAGGTTTGGTTAAGTTTATATGTATCTCGTGATGATCAAATATGGAGATTTGAGAAAGAAAAACAAAACAACAACAACAAAAAAAAAACAAAAAAACAAAACAAAACAAAACAAAAAAACCAAAATGGCACTGTCCACAAAAGACGAGGCTTCAGTTTTCTTAACTTTAGCAATAAAAAACCACTGATTTGTAGGTCTTATCCTCTTCTGTCATCGTTTTATGGTATCCGTCCTTACTGCTAGATTTTATAAAAGCACCCATATATTTATTTCATGCCTTTATCCAGTTTTTCGTTTCTCTAGCCCTTTGTATTACTTACTAATCTGTTCATCATTCAAGTCCCAACTTAACATATGAGTACACTAGATCCTCTTCTTTGAAGACTTCTCAACATTTAGTTAATGTTTTTTACTGAACTACATTTTAATATGTGTTTGGAATTGGATTTAGTGTCATTACCTATTTTTTTGTCCTCTGAAGGGGAATGGGAATTGTGACTTCTATAGAAGACTTCTCAATTTAAGCATAAACTTAAATTTAAAAGACAAAAAAAAATTAGAAATCCATCACGGCACATGCACAAGTTGTAATGAAGAAAATCAAGATTTCTAAAAGTAATATTGCTGCACTAATTTTCTCAGGAGAAGAACAAACATACTTTCATCCCAGATTAGTTACTTATGACAGAGGAAAGCAAACACTATCAACCTACCTGAGTTTATCTTGATCGATGGTTGATCAAAGAGTTTATTTAGATTATTTACAAAAGTATGGATGAAGATATCTTACCTGAGCATGGGGGACTCACAGGCAACTACATCACTGAACGTCTACCCCAGCATGATGAAAGCTCACAAAGCCTGTATTGTTGTAATGCCCACTCACCAAACAGGCAGATACAATGAAAGAAGTTACTTCCTAAAACTACATTTATATTTAATATTTTCTATCCTCGGAAAGCTTTTAAACAACAACAACAAACAAACAAACAAACAAACATGCTGTTATCCTTAGCAATCAAGAAACATTGACTTTTCAATGTCTTAACCTTCCCCACACAACTTTTACTGTGTTCAAAAAAACAACAACAACTTAATATTCCAATACATAACAAATATCTACATCATAAATCTCCATCTTTCATAAGTAAAAATTATTTAATTAAGAAATTCAAGATTTGGCTGGAATGCAGGAAAAAGAATTCTACTACCTGGAATTTTAATGTACCACAGATTTCACATAAGATTCAAACAAATATATAAGGTATGGATCCAATTCAAGATCTGGAAGAGATTTAACATTACAAATGAGAAATTCACAAAGGATTTAAGCAAAATATTGAATAAATAGCACATACTTAAATGCCTACACATCAAAATAGATGTATTAGGAGAACAAATATCAGTGATGGAAAAAATCATTGACAAATTATATTTAGGTATCAATATGGAAAAATAACATTGCTATAACTTTCAAGGAATCTGTGAAGTGATTAAAAAATAAATCTACAAATTCATTAAGTAGAAGGAGTAGAAATGCAAAGCAAAAGTAAAATAATTTTTCAATGAAACTAGAGCAGAAAATTGCTGACATTTTGAAAAAGATATGTACATCAAACATAAGAAAAATAGAGGAATGGCTACAGAAAATGTGGTACATTTATACAATGGAATTCTACTCAGCTATTAAAAACAACAAATTCATGAAATTCTTAGGCAAATGGATGGAATTAGAAAATATCATCCTCAGTGAGCTAACCCAGTCACAAAGGAACACACATGGTATGCACTCACTGATAAGTGGATATTAGCCCAAAAGTTCGGAATACCCAGGATGCAATTCACAGACCGCATGAAGCTCAAGAAGTAGGAAGACCAAAGTGTGGATGCTTCAGTCCTTCTTAGAAGGGGAACAAAATACTCAAGGGAGAAAATACAGAGAAAGTGTGAAACAGAGACTGAAGGAAAGGTCATCCAGAGACTGCCCCACCTGGGGATCCATCCCATATACAGACACCAAACCCAGACACTATTATGGATGCCAAGAAGTGCTTGCTGAAAGGAACCTGATATGGCTGTCTCCTGAGAGACTATGCCAGAGTGTTGGGAGCCGCCACCCCCCAGCTGCTGAGATCTCTATAGGTCATGAGAAAATGAAGCCAAGAAGAACAAGAAAATATTATGACTACTCCGAGAGCTGAATATGAAACCACAAAGATCAAGGATACCCTGCTGTCGTAAAAGTACAACTGAGTCACTGTGACGGAATATGAAACCACAAAGATCAAGGATACCCTGCTGTCGTAAAAGTACAACTGAGTCACTGTGATTGAATATGAAACCACAAAGATCAAGGACACCCTGTTGTCGTAGAAGAACATCTGAGTCACTGTGACTGTGGACTGAGCCCACCTCCTCCCCATTACCTCATACCCCCTGTTTCCCCCCACCTCTGAGTTTCCCCCTTTTTGAGTATTGTATAAAAGTAGATGAGTTTTGAAAATTAAACGAGACCTTGACAAAGAGCTTGCTTGGTCTCCTTCTTCTCTCTCTCGCCCATTCTCTCCCACAGGTCATGGGGTCTCCTCGGGTTTCCCTCCAATAACTGGTCCC
>CM052711.1:42399322-42469752 GCA_028551405.1 Uromys caudimaculatus
CAGAGCCTTACAAATACAGAGGCAAATGCTAGCAGCCAACTATTGCACTGAGCACAAGGTCCCCAATGGAGGAGTTAGAGAAAAGTCTGAAGGAGCTGAAGAGGTTTATAACCCATAGGAAGAACAACAATATCAACCAATCAAACCCCGCAGAGCTCCCAGGGACTAAATCACCAACCAAGGTGTACACATGGAGAGACCCATGACTCCAGCTGCATATGTGCCAGAGAATGGCCATGTGGGTCATCAATGGGAAGAGAGGACCTTGGTTTTGGGAGGGCTCAATGCCCCAATGTAGGGGAATGCCAGAACTGGGAGGCAGGAATTGGCGGGATAGTGGGGGAGCACCCTCATAGACACAGGGAAAAGGACAATGGGATAAGGGGTTTGCAGAGGGAAAAATGGGGAAGGGGATAACATTTGAAATGTAAATAAATAAAATATCCAATAATAAATAAATAAAATAGAAAAATTAGAACATCAAATACATTTGTTCAGAAAATAATCTCTACACATCATATCACAGTTAAAATGTTAAGACTATAGAACAAGACGGGCAGTGGTGGCACACGCCTTTAATCCCAAGACTTGGGAGGTAGAGGAAGGAGGATCTCTGAGTTTACAGAGTGAGTTCCAGGACAGCCAGGGCTACACAGAGAAACCCTGTCTCGAAAAAAAAAAACCAAAAACCAAAAACCAAAAAACAAAAAAAACAAAAAAAACAAAAAAACAAAAAAACAAAAAAAAAGACTATAGAACAAATAATCACTATTGGAAACCGCAAAAGAAAAACTATTAACCTTTGTGCAAGGTCATTAGAAATAATTTAGAAGGAACTTTAGAATACAAAACAGCATGGACTTGTATATGTCAAGCCCAGGAAAGAAATAAATTCTATCCAAAATAGTCACAACATAAAGCAATATTTTTCCATACAATGATGCAGATTTCTGTACGGTAATCTTTATGTTCCCTGAAATAAATTCAATTAGGTATGCCTTCTAAAATACCTCGAAATTAGCCTAACCAAGATGTAAGAGCTCTCCAAAGAAGTGTCACCAGACACTGAAGAAGAAGTAGAAAGACAATGGACTATGGAAACTCTCTACTTATTGGTCATAAGCAAAATTTGTCATGTAGAATAAATGTTATACTATTCAGAACAGATTCAATCATTCCCCATTTAAAATACCAATACCAGTTTTTGGGTTTTTTTTGTTTGTTTGGTTTTGGTTTTGGTTTTGGTTTTTTTTTGCATTGGTGTTTTTAATCTGTATGTATGTCTATGTGGGGATGTTGAAACCTGAAATTACAGACAATTGTGAGCAACCATGTGTGTGCTGGGAATTGAATCTAAGTCCTCTGGAAGAGCAGTCATTGTTCTTAATTGCTGGGCCATCTCTTCAGCCCTCTAGACACATTTTTCTTCATTTATTTATTTATTTGTTTGTTTGTTTTTAATTGTTTACCTTTTATTGGATATTTTCTTTATTTACATTTCAAGTGTTATTCCCCCTTCCCAGTTTCCTCAGTTCCCCCCTCTCGCCCTGCTTCTATTAGGGTGTTCCTCCACCCCACCCCCCACTCTGACCTCCCCGCCCTCCAATTCTTCTACACAGGAACGTCTGTGAAGCCTTTATTGGTCCAAGGACCTCTCCTCCCATTGATGCCTGACAAGGCCATCCTCTGCTACATATGTAGCTCCAGCCATGGTTTCCTCCATGTGTACTCCTTCAGTGGTGGCTTAGTCCCTAGGAGTTCTGGGGAGTTTGGTTGGTTGATATTGTTGTTTTTCCTATGGGTTTGCAAACCCCTTCAGCTCCTTCAGTCCTTTCTTTAACTCCTTCATTGGGTACCCTGTACTTAGTCCAGGGGTTGACTACAAGCATCCATCTCTGTATTTGTCAGGCTCTGGCAAAGTCTCTCAGGAGACAGCTATATCAGGCTCCTGTCAGCAAGCACTTCTTGGCATCCGCAATAGTGTCTGGGTTTGGTGACTGTATATGAGATGGATCCCCGGGTGGGGCAGTCTCTGGATGGCCTTTCCTTCATTCTCTGCTCCACACTTTGTCTCTGTATTTGCTCCCTTGGGTATTTTGTTCCCCTTTCTAAGAAGGACCGAAGCACCCACATTTTAGTCCTCCTTCTTGAGCTTCATATAGTCAGTGAATTGTATCTTGGGTCTTCAGAGATTTTGGGCTAATATTCACTTATCCGTGAATACATATCATGTGTCAGTAGTACAAAACGACAACCAACAGATTGGGAAAAGGTCTTAACCAATCTTACATCCAATAGAGGGCTAGTATCCAATATATATAAAAACTCAAGAATTTAGATTACAGAGAATCAAATAACACTATTAAAAAATGGGGTACAGAGCTAAACAAATAATTTTCAACTGAGGAATATCAAATGGCAGATTAGCACTTAAATAAAAAATGTTCAACATCATTAGTCATCAGGGAAATGCAAATCAATATAACCCTGAGATTCCACCTCACATCAGTAAGAATGGCTAAGACCAAAAACTCAGGTGACAGCAGATGCTATCATAGATGTGGAAAAAGGAATACTCCTCCATTGTTGGTGGGATTGCAAGCTGGTACAACCACTCTTTAAATCAGTCTGGTGCTTCCTCAGAAAATTGGGCATAGTATTGCCTGAAGACCCAGCTATACCACTCTAGGGCATATACCCAAAAGATTCTCCAACGTATAGCAAGGACACATGTGTCACTATGTTCATTGTAGCCTTATTTATAGTAACCAGAAACTTTAAAGAACCCAAATGTACTTCAACAGAGGAATGGATACAGGAAACGTGGTACATTTACACAATAGAGTACTACTCAACTATTAAAAATGATGAATTCATGAAATTCTTAGGCAAATGGATGGAACTAGAAAACATCATCCTGAGTGAGGTAACCCAATCAGCAATATCATTCTTTGCAGAAATAAAAAAGAAGTATTAAAAGTCACATGGAAACAGGAAAATCTTGAGCATTGTTAAGCAACTCAAGGAAATGAATAACATTGAATGTATCACAATGTAGGATTTCAGAGTGGTGAGTGTGGTAGTAAGAAATCCAACATAATAACCAGAAAGAGAAGGATAAACAGGAACCAACAAAATAAGATCAAAGAAACAAGAAATAAAAGTACAGGTATATTCTTTGATTTCTGACACGGATACTAAAAACATATTTTAATGAAAGAGAAAAAAATCATAAGCAATTGACTCAGGGAAAGACACTATAACCACATAAAAGAGGAGAACAGGGACTATATTTGAATGTTTTACTGCTTTGAAGACCCCTATTCTACTGGATTGCCTTATTCAGCCTTAATATGAGGGGTGTGCCTAGACTTATTGTAACTTGATATGTCATGTTTGGTTGATATCTCTCAGAGCCTTGCCCTTTTCCAAAGAGAAATGTAGGAAGAGTAGATCTGAAGGAGAGGGTAGGTATGTGGGGATACTTGGAGGAGAAGAAGAATATGAGGTTGAGAGGCTTAATGTAGTAGAAAAACACACACAATACAATAAGACTGATTTTAGACCATTACAGGAAAACTAAATACAAAATGAACCACAAGTCTTAATTTATCATTTGGAACTTTAAAGGAAAGGAGCAAAGTAAAACTATTCAGTTACTATCCTGATGACACACTTCTGGACATGGAGGTTCATGTACACAGGATATAAAATCAGGAATTGATAAATAAGAAAATGTAAGATTAAAAATCTCACATACAGCACATGACAAAACATAAAATACACCCAAAAGTCTCTAGACATAGTGTCAGTTATTTTTCTGTCAATGATTAATAGGCAAAGTATATAAAAATCCCAAAACTTGAATGACAAAATGTCAATTGAACCAGTCAACAAGTTGTCAACAAAAAAAAGTTTTCAAGGGAAGATGCACAAATTGCCAGCATATACATGAAAAACATTAATAAACATTTTTACTGAACTAGGCAATTAAAAAATCTATGTTCATATTATATTCCATAGAAGTCAGAATGCTACCATTATGAAAACAAACAGCAGGTAATGCTGGCTTGGTTATGAAAGAAAAGGGACTTCACTTGCCTGTTGAGGCAAGAACTAGATCAACTATCACTAAAATCTGGAAAGAAGTTTGTACAAAAACTAAAGATATGATTGCTTTATGATCCAGTTCATTTACTCCTGAGTGTACTCTCAAAGATACCAGTTGTCAAATTAAAGTTCTAGCTGCACTCAAATGAGTGCAGAAGAAGGTATAGTGATTTGTGTCACTCACTGTTCATAATATCCAAGTGATGAAATCTAGCAAGGAACTCATCAACAGATGAATGGCAAAAGAAAATGTAGTATCTGTACTACATCAATGAGTATATATCACATCCTTAAAGAATAAGTGTGTATTATGTAGCAAAATGGATAGATCTGAAGTTTTAGTTAAGGAAAATAAAGCATATAAAGAAAGATATATTAAATTTTATTTATGTGTGGCTTATAAGTTAAAAACTATGAAAGAAGACACAGGGACATATTAGAAAAGGAAGGATACAGTAGAAGGATGACAAAATGGATATACAGTAAGAAAATGTAATGAAGGTCTGTATGTGATCAAAATAGTTTATTCATTTGTATTAAAATATATACGCTAATATACCATTTTAAATTCTTGTGTTTTATCTATTTTATGTCCACTATATGCATGTTTGGTAGTCAGAAGAAGGCATTTTATCCCTTGAAAATACATCTAAGTAGTTTTGAGCTACTCTGTACATATTGGAAACCACACCCAGGTCCTCTATACTAAAAGCAAGTGCTTGACTCTCTGAGCTGTCTTTACTATCTTGAATCCACCATTTTATGTGAACATTACAGAAATTAAAAACCTGTAAATTTTAATATATAAATCTTATAAATTATTGAAAAATTTGAAAATTGTTCCATTCAAGAGATTTAAATGCGAAAGTTAGGTTAGAGATTTGGTTAACTCTTTACAACTAAACTGAAAAATTATGTAAGTTAATGATAACATAAAAGTAATCAGGTTTTTTTTTTTGAGTCATTGAGTTCTGAGTGGAAGTATTCACAATTAAGCAGTATCATATATATATATATATATATATATATATATATATATATATATATAGTCTAATCAGGAATACATGTGTACATTTCTGTTGTCCTCACTAATATTAAATGTTCTTCACAAAGCAAACATGGGTGTCAATTCTTTGAGTTTCTTTTTGACACTGTATCTGAAAACATAGCCAGAACAATCTAAAAACTAATAAAATAAGCACCATACTTATATTGTGTACTTTCATCTTTATAAGTATATCTGTATACGTATCACATACTCATATCTGTTTTCATGCGATCTATTACACATCAGAAAATGAAGAAGCAAAATGGTAGTCTTGGAGCAATTAAATGAAATGAATAAAATTTAAGGTCACAAATCTTATTAATTGGTTGTCTTTTTATTGTAGACAGTAAATAGCCTGTAAAACAATTTAAAGGAAAAAAAAAGTCCTATTCATAGTAGTCACAATGATTAAATCTGTAGGTATAACATTACCTAACAGCAAATGACTACTACACTGACACATGTATATTAGTTAAAGAAACTAACCACAGAGAAGGTGCTAATACAGCCCATATTTATACATCATGGAATCCAAAATGATCTATAAAGTTGAAGGAATTTTTATTTAAAATGTAATTTATATATTATAAATAAATAACATTTTATATATATATATATATATATATATATATATATATATATACATATATTGTGTGTGTGTGTATGTGAGGCAAATTAGTATTGAGAAAGAACAAACCTATAGTTGTTATATTTCAGGATGCAATACATGGTTCAGAACTACTTTGATCAAAACATTATGGAACTGGAAAACAAACAGGAATGTAAACTAAATTAGCAGAGTAGAAAGTTCAAAGCAAAGTGTATGTATTTGATGGTCTGGGCCTTTACTTAGTGTAGACAGAAGATGTGTGGGGAAGATAATCTTGTGGAAGAATTAAATAGGATAAATTGAATATTCACATGGAGAAATAGCCTTTGAAAGTCATTGTAAAATGAGTGAAGAATAAACTAAACACATGCTAACTACTTGAATGAATGACATACAGTGTTAAAATATATAACCAAAGAAAACCTACTTTTTGTGCATTTGCCAAAATTCTGTGGAAAGGTTTTTGGATGACTTCAAAACCAAAGGTAGCTAAGGATAAAATTGATCCTTTGTATCACTTTAAATCAGCTTCTTCTGCAAAGAACATAGTCAACAAAGGAAAGAAATGGTCTTACTAAGTGGCAGAATGGCAGAGAGTTCTCTGCAAGCTACATGTGATAAAATTTAATAATACAAATTTATATGAAGAGTTCACATCTTCTGGAGTTAATAAACCACAATTCAAGATGAGAAAAAGCTCAAAGAAATTTCGGTAACATACATATTAATACAACAATTAAACATCATTAATTTTCAAGAAAATACAAATTAAAATCTTAATGGAATATCGTCTTGTACCTTTAAAATCACAAGCATAAAAACGACAAAAGGTCTTATGTTTTGTGGAGGATGGAATGATAAAAGAACCTTCTATACTCCCAGTGAAAAAAATCAATATAGCAGGCAATATGGACTGTGTTTGCCCAATTGTGATGAAAGTATCATGACATTCTTCAGTTGCACTTCTGGGTATAATCTAAAGAAAATGAAGTCAGCATCTCAGAAAGATGTCTGTCTTTCCAGTTCAGTATAGCATTATTTTCAGTAGTCACAATGTAGAGCATGTCTAAATATCACAGGAGTGTCTATGGCATATGTGGTAGGACAAATAACAGAATCCCATTTCGGCTCATAAAAGGAGGAAATTCTCTGATGTGGTACAGCGAGGAGAACATGGAAAATACGACACTAAATAACACTCAGACAAATCCTGATTGGTCTGTCTTGGATGTGGACTGTATAGCAGCCGGTCTCAGAAGTGAACAGTAGTAGAAGTAGAAGCAAGGGAAACCAGACACCAGTCTTTCACTATAAAAGACGAATAAAATTAGAATGACAATGTATGGCAATGTGACTTACTTAACAATTGTGTATTACATGTGATGTGGGAAGGTACACCCACAGCATCATAAAAAGAATAAAGAGGGATGATAATGATGTGAGGTGGCAAACTGTCAATTACCTTAACTTCAGTGATTATTTTACAGTACACAGACATAGTAGGCAGGAATGTAAGACATTCAAATTGTAAACTCTATTTTCTAACTCTAGCTTCATAAAGCTATAGAAAGACAAGAATTACAGCTACGTATACAGTAGAACAAGTCCTACAGATTACAGTATTCCTGATCCGATCTGGTTCTAAGCCAGATGGTAAGCTCCGTAACTAGACAGCTTGATTAATATATGCCTTTCACACTTCTATTTCCAGGGAATTCTAAGGGCCTGCAATTCTGAGTAGAAGGATGCTTCAGTCATCTTGTTTTAGTGACTGTTTTTTCCTTCTTATGCACACACGTACATACCTGGTATGTAGGATAGTTCTTATTGTAATCATTCAAAAGTATTGGCCATGGGTCATATTACGTGGCTGCTCAATGGAGCAGATAACTTTAAACTTCTAAAAAGTTTACTAAAGGCCGGGCAGTGGTGGTGCACGCCTTTAATCCCAGCACTTGGGAGGCAGAGGCAGGTGGATTTCTGAGTTCGAGGCCAGCCTGGTCTACAGAGTGAGTTTCAGGACAGCCAGGGCTATGCAGAGAAACCCTGTCTCGAAAAACAAAACAAACACTCAGAATTACTACAGATATTTTCATATATTTGAATGTTATCTGTTCAAAGTTGAATTTGTAAACTTACCTTTTACTCTACATGCAGCTTAAGCAAAATATACTGAACTATCACCAGTGAGAATCTAGTGCTAATATGCAGTTCAATGATAAAGTGTTTCCTGAGAACATAGAAATCCTGTGTTTATCCTCAGAAGCAAAACTTCAGTTGTGACATGATAGCAAGCATTCAAGAAATTTCCTTTTTTTTTTCTAAGATTAATCATTCCATTCGCTTACATCCAGATGATATCCCACTTCCCGGTTACCCCTTCCACTAACCCCCTTCCCCATCCCATGATATCCCACTTCCCAGCTACCCCTCGGCCACTCCTGCATCCCACATCTGCCCTCCTCTCTCCCTTTTGCCTGAATATGAGTGCTTCCCTACCCACCCACACTCTCCTGCTCCACCACTCCAGCATCTCTCACTCGGGCATCAAATCTCTCTGTATCTGGAGCCAAAGATCCCTTTAGGTTAACTCCATGGTTGGTGGTCTAGTCTCTGGGAGAATTGGGTGGTCAGGCCAGCCTATGTTGTTCTTCTAATGGTGCCGCAACCCCCCTCCGCTCCTCCAGTCTTTCTGCCAGCCTCCCCTACCGGGTTCCCCCTGTTCAGCCTAGGGGAAGCACCTGCCTCTGCATTGGCCAGCAGAAATTTCCTCAAACTGCTACATCTATTATGCAGGTGATGAACGCTAGGTTTAAGAAAATTTGTCTGTACTCAGAGCATACTGAAAACCAGGTCCTATAGAATAAAATTATCTTTAGAGCCTAGTCAGGGGTACTGAATGGTTTCTGCTCAAGAGGTGGACAGTACATACATGGTTTTTCTCCCAAATATCTGTAGATATTTTCAAAAACGAAATATCAAGTGGCGAGAGGGCGCAGGGGGAGGCTGTCACAAAACATGAAGGGATGCCATGGGGAATTGCTTCCAACGGGTTCAAGCAGTAGAGCACAGCACTTCCTGCTAAATTCACAGACTATAAAATCTAGACAAAGATTGTAATCTGTATCCAATGAAGAGAAGGCAGCTGTTCCTCACAAGGAAAAGCATGTACTGCCCTTCAGCGTGAATGTGTTCCTTTCTTTCTTTTTGTTTTCTAATAGCAAGCATTGTGAAATGAATGCTCACCTGATCTTTGAATTCATAGTAGATTACACAAACTATTATTTCGCAGGTCGTTGTTTTCTACACCTTAATAAATATAAAGTTTCAGAGCTAAAACCAACTCCATAAAATAAAAGACAAAGTGGGCGAGAGATTTATTGTTGTTGGACAAATGGATTAATTAACCACTATCCTTTTGTAACCTACAAGAGATATGTTTCTTCTTAATTTAGTGCATTTGGAGCTGCAGATTTATGTTCCAGATGATGTTCCTCAAGACTAATCAAAGCTAATCAGTCCCTGGTGTTGAGCCTCAAAATTAAATCCACCTCATATGCTTTATTTGCCTTATTTTAAGGTTTGATAAAATCCTATGAATTATTCAAGACTTTTAATTATAAAACCATGCCTTATACAGAAGTCTTCATTGTAAGAAAAGGTAGATTTCTTCAAGTGGAATTTTAGAATATATTTAAATAAAGTACATGGAACAAAAACTTTCAAATGATATCAAAAATTACGGAAAAAGTTATCTAAAAATTTTTGTTTTATGCGTCAAAATATTGTTGTACATATACCTGAAGCATGCAGTAGCAAAAGCAGTAAAACATACCTATTCAAACATAAGAGCAAGTACCATCTCAGCACACAATTTTAAACTATGTTCCATAAAACTTCCTGAAGTCACAGGGGAAATGTCCACATTATTAATGGTACTGTCATTACCTAATTTCTTATTTTATATGCAAATTATTTACACTTCAAAATAAGTTGTAATTTTCCAATTCTGTACACAAGGAGATTGTATCTAGAATCAAGTTAGTTAGCATACATTGTTATCTTACTTTACATTGAGAATGATTTTTTCATTGCTAGTTCAATTGAATTAGCAATGCTTACAAGTTCAACAACATTTCTAGATAACAACAAAGGAATAAATAACTGTAAATTCAAAATATATTTATCAAAATTTCCATACTAAAAATCACATAATTACCTCATTGCATAGAGATATCTGTCTCAGAGCTTTTCAAACAGCAATTAAAATCAATGTATAATCCATTGATGGTAGGGTGATACACGCATTAGCAAGATTTATTAAAAGTAGATTATTTTCTTATATCATATATCCTGATTGTTTTCCCCCCTCTCTCTCTACTATTCCTAATTCTTCCTTACCTGCTCTACTCTGTGGATCATTCTCACACACTCACTCCCACAGTCAGGAGTCTCGTAAAATATTAGAATAATAGAATAAAATATTAGAATAATAGTCTCATAAAATAATGGAATAATACATGTATATGTACATGTATGTATATGAATCTGTAGAGGACCTGGCACAGACGCATGTAGAGCCTGTGCTTGCTGCTTTAATCTCTGTAAGTTTATATGCATCTTGCTTAGTTGATTCAGGGGTCCTTGTTCTCGTGGTGTCTTCTATCTCCTCTTGCTCTTACGATTTTTCTGTCTCCTCTTCCATGGGATTCCTCGAGCTCTAGGGAAAGGATGTGTTGGTGACCTCCAATTTAGATGTTCTCTCCAATCACATCTGGCTGGGAGTCTTTCCCATCTGCTACCAAATGGAACCTGTCCAATGATGACTGGACAGGACACTGATATATGACTAACACAGAATGTACTTAGAATCATTCAGTGATTTTTTTTTTTTTTTTTTTTTACTTTTTTTTTTTTTACTAAGTTTTATTGGTTTTACCCCTGATCTCTTTGCTATCTAGTTTCTTGTTCTTGGTTATCTCAAGTAGTGTTGGTTATAAGTTTTTTCTTGTGGAGGGGACCTTATGTCAAATCAGACATTGGTTGGCTACTCCTATGAATTGAGTTCTGGGCCACTATTTAACTATCATATTTTTGTAAGAGGACAGATTCTACATCAAAGGTTTTGTGGCTGGGTTGGTGTCCACAGTTCTCTGTGTATCGTTCTGCACCAAAGAGCCTAGTATTTAGGCATGAGACCTCCCTGGACTTCTAAGTGCTTAATGAATTGTGTGGATCTTGTCCTCCTCTATGCTGAGGTTACTTTTGCATACAGTCTGGATTATTTTAGGATTTCCATGGGAAGCCTCTTGGCCTACAACTTAACTAAATGTACAAGATACAGCCAGTTGAGACTCCATTCAACCCATTACTAGGAGTCTTCATTAAAATCGCATTCGTAGGTTCCAGAAAGTTTCAATAATACCCCAAAATCTTCCCTAATTCCAACTGTCTCTCCCCCTACTCTCTTCCTCCATCTCATCTTTGTTCCCACCTAATTCTCTTGCTCTGGTCCCCTACAGCCTACATTACACTGTGCAAATCCACTGTATTTCACCCTCCCATGGAGATGCTTGCTTGATATCATTATCTAACCTCTGTAGGTTTACACATGATAGCTTGACTATCATTTACTTAACAGCTAAATTCCCTTATAAGTGAATACATGCCTTGTTTGTCTTTTTGTAACTGGGTAACTTCAATACGGTTGATATTGTCTAGTTCCATCCATTTTCCTGAAAATTTCCAGATGTCATTTTTTAAACAGCTGAGTAATGCTCAATTGTGTATATGTACCACATTTTCTTTATCCATTCTTCTGTTGAGGGACCTCAAGGTTGTTTCTAGCTTCTAGCTATTATGAATAAAGCTGAAAAGAACATGCTTAGCAAGTTTCTTTGTAGTAGGATAGAGTACCCTGTGGGCATATAGGCAAGAATGATGTAGTTGAGTGTTGAGATATATCAATTCCCAACCTTCTGAACAACCACCATATTGATGTCAATTTTAGCTGTATAAATTTGTATTTCCACCAAAATGGAGGACTACTCTTATTTTACAACCTTGCCAGCATGAAGTCAATAATTTGTGACAGGTATAAGATGGGATTTCAAAGCAGTGTTGGTTTACATCTCCTTGATGGCCAGAGAATGTTGAACATTTCTTTAAGTGTTCCTTGGCCATTTGAGATTCCTCAATTGAGAATTACATTTAGATTCATTCTTTTTTTTTCCTAAAAAAAATATTATTTGGTTTTGTTTATATCGATTTTCTTGAGTTCTTTCTTTATTTTGGATATTAGTCCTATATTAGATGTTGAGTAGGTAAAATGGTGGGCAGTGGTGGCTCACGCCTTTAATCCCAGCACTCAGGAGGCAGAGGCAGGTGGATTTCTGAGTTCATGGCCAGCCTGGTCTACAGAGTGAGTTCCAGGACAGCCAGGGCTATACAGAGAAACCCTGTCTTGGAAAAAAAAGGAAAAAAAAAAAAAAAAAAGAAGCTTTTCCCAATCTGCAGGTTGCTACTTTATTCAATTGATAATATCATTTGCCTTACAAAAGTTTTTTGTTTCTTGAGGTCCCATTTATTAATGTTGATCCTAGTTCCTGTGCCATTGGTGTTCTTTTCAAAAAGATGTTATTTCATGTGCCAGTTCATTCAAGGCTATTCTCCAAGGCTATTCTCTTCTATTGAGTTTAGTGTATATGGTGTTATTTTTATATCCTTGATCCACTCAGACATAAATTTTTGCAGTGTGATAGATATGGGTCTATTTGGATATTTCTATATGCAGATATCCAGTTAGGCCAAGATCATTTTTGAAGACACTATCCTTTTTTTCCAGTGTGTAATTGTGCCTTATTTATCAAAGTCTATATGTGATTGAATTTATGTCTGGATCCTCAGTTCATTTCTATTGATCATCTTGTATATTTTTATGATATTGACATTCATGTGATATACCTATATGAATTGAGAATTATGAACTAAGAATTGTTGTTTCAAAGTCTATAAAGAATTAGGTTGTAATTATGATGGGGATTATATTCAATCTTTAGATTGCATTTGGTAGTATTTAATTAGAACATTTTAAGAATGTGTTTGTTTATTTGTTTTT
Organism: Uromys caudimaculatus; assembly: GCA_028551405.1. Lineage (NCBI taxonomy): Eukaryota > Metazoa > Chordata > Mammalia > Rodentia > Muridae > Uromys > Uromys caudimaculatus. Next base: position 42,412,208 of record CM052711.1, read on the forward strand.
TAATTACACTAGTGGAATATGGGTCTGCTTCAGATTTTCCTGAGCTGCAGAATATGATTTGCCTCCTGTTCTAGGAGGGTTGTGATTTTACCAGCTGCAGCTAGTTTCTGTGATTGTGTGATATTTGGAATTCTGTGGACCTTTTAGAGGGTATATAAATGGTTCAGCTCCAGAGGCATGGTGGATTGTTGGTTGTTGGTGATTATGGTTTGTTAAGTAGTTGTGTGCAGAGAAGAGACAACAAGAGAAAAAGTAGATATCTTGAATGTAAGACCAAACTTGTCCCAAGAAACTTGAGGTCTCTAATGAACAGAGAGTAGTATGATGATGTCATTGCTCCCTTTCACCCCTTACTTTATTCAAGGATGATGATGCCATCACCCTTCACTCTCTATCCTTTTTTCTGTGTTCTCTAGTATTGGGGAGTTGAAAAAGTGGAAGAAAATGTGGAAGAAAGAAGACCCTCAAAGTATCAAGTTAGCTATGGTAGGATGGCATTTTTACTGTTGAACTTTCTACCCATGTGCATGAGAGATCATTCTGTCTTCTGACATCTTTTTTAATTTCTGTCTTCAAAAGCTTGAGGTGTTTATCACACAAGTCTTTCAACTGCTTGCTTAGAGTTTCTCTAAGTTATTTTATATTATTTGAGGCTATTGTGTTTCCCTGTTTTCTCTGTCAGTCCCTGGGTGTGCCATTTGTGTATAGGAAGGCTCCTTTTGTACTTCTTGTTGCTGTTGTTATTGTTGTTTTGTTTTCTAGTTAGTACATGCAGCCACTTTGCTGAAGGTATTTCCAGCTGTAGGAGCTCACTGGAAGAACTTTTAAGGTCACTTATATATTATCCTATCATATGCAAATAAGAATACTTGATAAATTTCCTTTCCAATTTGCATCCTTTTTATCTCCATCAGTTATTTAATTACTTTAGCTAAAACTCCAAACACTCTATTTAATAGAGATGAAGAGTCCACAACCTTTCCTGTTCTTGATTTTAGTGCAATTGCTTTGGGTTTCTCCCTATTTACTTTGATGTTGGCAATAGGCTTGCTGTAAGCTTTATTATGTGTACGTATTCTGATATAGATATAGATATAGGTATAGGTATAGATATAGGTATAGGTATAGGTATAGGTATAGGTATAGGTATAGATATAGATATAGATATAGATATAGATATAGATATAGATATAGATCTCAGGAGCCACAATGGGACTAGCAGGTGATCTTCCTGAGATGGCCTGCTTCAGATTATTATATAATTTGTGACAGATTCGTTCTTATTGCAAGGTTATAAGAGAATTCATTCCAGGAAAGATTCTTGCTATTAATATGCTTTTCCTGTTATTATTAGACATATATAACAATAACTAGGTATTAGCCTACCACTTTAGAGCAGATCTATGAAGATGCACTGCTTTGTAGTGATGTTATATAGACAAAGCGATGACTTCTTAAGTCTTAATGATGATCCTAATTCACAGGCAAATGGATGGAACTTGAAAATATCATCCTGAGTGAGGTAACTCAGTCACTAAAGAACACAAATAATATGTACTCACTGATAAGTAGATATTAGCCCAAAAGTTTGGAATATCCAAGATTCAATTCACAGAACACATGAGGCCTAAGAAGAAGGACAACCAAAATGTGGATGCTTCAGTGCTTCTTATAAGGGTGAACAAAATACTCACAGGTGGAAATATAGAATCAAAGTGTGGAGCAGAGACTGAAGGAAAGGCCATCCAGAGACTGCCCCATCTGGGGATCCATCCCATATACAGCCACCAAACTCTGACAATATTGTGGATGCCAGGAAGTGCTTGCTGATGGAAGCCTGATATGACTGTCTCCTGAGAGGCTCAGGAAAAGCCTGACAAATACAGAGGCAGACGCTCACAGCCAACCATTGGACTGAGCATGCGGTCCAGGATGGAGGAGTTGGAGAAGGGACTGAAGGAGCTGAGGGAGTTTGCAGCCCCATGGAGGGAGCAACAGTATCAACTGGCCAGACCCTCTGGAGCTCTCAGGGACTGGACTATCAACCAAAGAATACACATGGAGTGACCCATGGCCTGCTGCATATGTGGCAGAGGATGGCCTTGTTAGACATTAGTGGGAGGAGAGGACCTTGGGCCTAAGGGTGTTTGATGACTCAGTGTAGGGGAATGCCAAGGAGAGAAGACAGTAATGGGTGGGTGGGTGGGTGGGGGAGCACCCTCATAGTGGTGGAGGGGAATGGGATAAGTGAGGAGAGACCCAGAAAGGGGAAAACATTTGATGTAAATAAAGAAAATATCCAATAAAAAATCCTAAAATTATATCCGTGATTATTAAGCTTTTTTATAGTGGGACTGCTATTAGGTCCTTTTCTGATAGTCAAAACTGCAATGAGAACTCTGCCAGTCTCCCATGTGTCGCCAGTTAATTGCTCTTAGATAGTAACCAGACTCTCTTCTACTCAAAGCACATTCCAAGAGGTTGCAAAACAATTAACCAAAGATCATTAAAAGGAAACTAATGATTTATTATAGGTGCTAGGACAGAAGATAAGATATTGACTGGGTTTATTTATACAAAATTTCACTAATAACTTAGTTATGGTTTTCAACCAACCTTCAGTGAACCTATGGAGCTGTGACAGGTGAAGCATGTTTAGCTAGATAATTACTCCTAATAGATATGCATGTAAATGTTCTCTGTTGCAAACTTCTATTTCAATTTATGATTTGAGTTTTTGAGTGAACTTGTGATGAACCTTTAAACATGTGATCATGTATTTTGAAATATGTATAAGTACTAAGGACAAAGAGATGAGAGAATTTTTCCCTTACTAGAATTTTTTGCCTTTCACCAATTAGGACTTTTCTGCTTTTCCCCTTAAATAGCTTTCATAGGAAACTTTCCACAACGTAATAATAAATGCTATATTCACTTTTTTTGTTTAATTTTGTTTGGTTTTATTGATACCTATATAAGCATACATTCTTTTGTGTACAACTGTGTATATTTAGGTTATCAATTACAGAATTATATCTGTTCTTCTTACACTAAACATAGAGCCCTAAATCATCATAGCCCTAACTCTGCATTTGTTTAAACATTTAATATCAAATATAGTTACAACTTCATATTTTAAAGAATACTGAGAGTACAAATATCAGTAAAAGTCTATGACAATATTCATATATTTCTCCCTTAATCTAAGATGTCAGTGCTAAAATGGTTTTAAAAAGAGTATGTAGAAACTTGATAACAGGAACCTGTGTTTTCCATTTTGCTGCTATTGATACTAACATGTTTTTCTTCACTTTTATTCCTGGAAAAGTCTTCCAAACTCCTATTTCTTTCCAAAATCTCAGTTCTCTGATCTTTGCTATTGTTCTCTTTTGTGGAAAATATTTAAAAAATGATTGTCTGGCTTCTCGGACTACACCCTGGTTCTCTCTGCCCCATCTGCCTGGCCAGTCATGTACTGGTGGGAAAAGGCAGACCTGTTTTATCTCATGTAGACTCTGACTCAGAGCTCCATGATCTCTCCACCCAGTTCACTAGGTTCCCACTGGCCGGTTGCTTCTACACCAGCCCCATGTTTCAATGCCCCCACAGCCTTTGTAGTGCTCATCAGGCACACCTACACTTTGCCACTGTACCTTTCTCTCTGGAACCAAGTCAAGTTGCTGGGAAAAGAAAAACACCACACAAACTTAGCTCAGAAACAATGGTAAGTGAATCTCTGGGTGCAACAATTAAAACCTAATCTTGTAAGCCTTATTAAATCTGATTCCTCTGGTGAATCCTTGCAGATCCTTCCTGATACCTGGAAACTCTGGCAGCTACATCTTGCCCTTTTGCTATCCCCATTACAAAATGCCGCTTTCTCTCATCTCCTCCTCTCTTCCTTGATCCAACCTGGAAGTCCCTTCTACTCGCCCAGAGATTGGCTCCTTTGTTCATTAGAGAATTGGTTCTCAAGAAGTCACCTGAGTACCTGACTCAGTCCTGGTCTGCAGCACTTCCCAGGAGAGCAGAATTAGCATCAAGATACAAGCAACCCCAGGGCTATCCACAACACTTCCCTCTTTCTGCCCACTTAAAAGATGCTTATATCTCAGATATAAATTGAGTACAACTATTATCATTTTGTAATTTGTAAAGTACAAGATAGACTTAACATCCAGTCTATCATTTATGTCATAAAGATAGAACATTGTCATGTATCATAAAATAAAAGACTTAATATTCTACCTTGACTTATGTCCTGTATTTAGATCGTATGCCTATCTGAAAACCATCCTCTCACATCTTTTCTCTCAATGTAAATAGCCTGGGTAGAGTATGAAACAATAAGTAGTTTTATAACCCTGCTAGAAATCTGAGAATGACCAACATAAACTGAAAATATATAGGAAGCCTAACACAGTTTCCAGAACTGAGAAAAATGGTAGAGACAGCTGCCTACCTATACAACCACAGTAAGTCAGAAAGTTGGAGCATCAGTCTTTGGCCTTCTGGCCCAGAATTATCTGACAGACCTTTGAAAAACAGGAATTTTTAAGGATGAGCCTATTCTGTCTTGGCAGAACTAAGCTGTCCTGACCTGTAAATTGTGTCCTTTTTCTGGACAGTATTTTGTCTGTAGATGATATGAGGCAATTCTTGCCTAGTGGCTATCTCGCCACACCTGGAGCAACTCCATTGATGCTCAGTTTCTTCTTTGAATCCAAGAAAGGGATGCTGTCAGGAGCAGACTTGTCTCAACAAGAAATGAATAAATAATATTAAATGTCACATTCTGAGGATTTCTGACATTTTTGAAAACCAACTATCTGTGCAAAGTAATCTGGACTGTTCTCTGTTAGCTATTCTCAGCTATTTTTAATTAAAGATCTTGAAAACACTCTAACAATAAACTCAGAGCCATGAATTTGCTATTTGGCACATAACTCACAGGCTTAATCATCTCAGATAACTTTATAATAACAGTTATAGAAGAAATGGGTCTAAGCCCTGTACTTTTAAAATTTTTGTATCAATGGAAGAAATTTATATCAATGAAGACCTTAATTTTGTATCAAAGTAAATTCTGTACCAATATAAGAAATTACGACTTCAACTTAGTAACAATTATAAAGATTTCTACCAAATGAGAATATAGCTATACAATTAATTCTAGCTATTTCTTCCCTGTTCCAATTATGACCATTTCTAAATTCCCTAGAAAGACAACCTAAGATAACTACCTCCAGTCTCAAAGACCAGGGAACTGGGATGATGACGCTTCATAACTTCTTCAAGCTGAATATGAGTGTTGAGATATTTTAGAAGTGCATGGGGAGGGCCAAGAAAATAGGGAAGTTGGTTGGCCTTAAGAAGGCCACAGCAATGATTGATTTAGTCTCTGATACCTGTGTCCTGACTGGATCCAGCTGAATGTCCAAGACATCAGGAGTTCAAGCAGTTCAGTTCAGCATGTCTGACAATAAGATTCACCAGGGTGTATATTCTGTAATATACAAATCTCAAAACAAAATTTTAGTATTATCAAGATAATTTTTTGCTTGATTCTCTGGAATCTAACCCTCTGGGGGGTCTCCCTTCTTCCTATCTGATTCATAACTCTAGAAAGTGTAAAGACCCTAATCCCCTTTTCTAAACATACCAATACAAAACATTTTTCCCAAAATAGCATATCCTTCAGTCTAGGTGATCTTACCTCTGAGTTTAGGAGTGAGAGCACTCCTGCGAGACCAGCTCTCTCCTGGATTTGTGTGGGGAAGGCTGTGGGACAGCTTTAGCTCCTGGGTGCAGATGGAGACTGTGGTCACTTTTCTGTCTCTTTTTCTTCCTGAGACTTCCTGCTAGAAGGCTGAAAGTTAGAGCAGAGCAGTTCCTGCTGCGATAGTACAAAGGCTATTTACTTAATCTTTTGCTGTTTGAGGAAGAGGTGCTAAGTGTCAGAAACTGCAGTTCTGACATCAGAGGATCAGAGAAGGCAGGTCACCTACAGTAGCAAGGTAACTTAGACTTAGATAAGTAAATATTTTTATTATTATACAGCCACCCTAAATATCTCATAAGACAAAGTCTTACCCCCATATCTCTTAAGACCAAGTCTTACACTCCACCCACACTCTTCTCCCTCTGCTGGTCAGGAAGAACCAACAAGAAAGAAGACCCCCGCCGGAGCTGGGTCCCAGCATATATATAGGAGAAAGTTATAAAAAATATTGTGACAGTAGACCTTCCATATAACAGTTGCATTGTAAATATTAGAAACACTTCGTGACCTTTACCCTTATTTGTGTTCTTTTCTCTTTTACCCCTCCAAACTTCTACTTTATTCACTGTTTCTGGCAGAGGGGCTTATAAACAAAGTTTGAAATAACTGTATTGTTAAAAGATTGATAATGTTGTATTCATTTATTTAGATATTTATATATTTACATTTATATTTATATTTTATGTATATAATGTATATAATATATATTTATATACATTTGCATTTATATTTATATATTTGCATTTACACATATATATATACATACATGTATATAAAAGCATACACATATGCGTGTAACACCAATTAATAAAAAAGAACAATAAAGTTGAAAGACAGAAAGGGGAGTGGTGGATTTGGAGGGAAGAATGCAAAGGCATAAATGATTTACTTACATTACAATCTCAAAAATAAATTAATAATTAAAAGAATATTAGGATTTCTTGGCAAATAATAAGAATCAATAACTTAACTATGAAGAAGCCATGTGTAATTTCCTATACATCAAAAGCTGATTTAGTCATGATTTTTCAATGAGCACTTAGACTAATTGTTATTGCTTCATTTTGTAGAGGAATAAATTATGACTAAATGACTATAAATCATAATATCAATTATATAATTTAAGCTACATTATGCAATGGAATATACATGATTATTAATCTCATAAAGTAATAAATATAATGATTACATTGTATCTATATATGTGCACATGTGAATGGGTATGCATGTAGTACCAATAATAATCAAGAAAAAAAGCTATAAATTTGATTGGGAGTGGAATGTGTTGGAAGGAAAGGGCATATGGTATAATTAAAATTTAATTGAAGTTTTAAAATTAAGTAAAATTTAGAATTGTGTTAGAGAAGATTACTTGATATCAACAACCCTGTTTATTATTTAGCTATGCATATCTATATTTGAAGCAAGTAGAAATCTCAAATGAGCAGTTCTCTGTGATATTCTCACCTCTTTGAATGACTTTACTTACCTGGCAGTGAGAAATTTAAGAAATATTTAACCCATGTGTAATGAAAAATATTATCAATAAGCATGTCTTAATATTATCTTTTTAGATAGAATCAAATCTGACTGCTTACAATGTAGAGTTAACTATCCTTAATTTTATCTTTAATTTAGAAAAAGTGTCAATATAGATATTTTGCCCAGGTTGTCATCATCAAGGCTCATTAGTTTATATATAGTAATGTAGGTAATAGTTAAAGATGTTGGATTTTTTAATGTAACAATACATGTTCTTGAAAATCTAATTTCACAGAACGTCAGTCAATAGACATTAGTCAAATCTTCTCCAAAAAAAGAGAAAAACCTGCTATTCTGTATTTCAAAAGCTTTGTCTTCACATCCAGATTTGCCATTGATTGACAACTTTAGGGAAATTAAGAACACCATGTTGCTGGGAGCATCAAACAATGAACTAACAAGAGATATAAGAGCAGCATTTAATAACTGCATGGCTCATGTGGTCAGGAAGAATGATAAATGGTCTTCATAATCATTGTTTTAATCTTTGTCATGATCATTTAGCATAGGGATTATTACTCATGCTTAAAAGAAGAATCACAAAGACTTAGAGACAGTAATTTTTCTCAAGATCTGCAGATTTGGTAAATAGTATGTGTGGAATCATAGATCCAAGACATTTATCCTTAACATCAACAAGCAAGGAAATGTGCACAACAAACAGAGCTGTTAAAGAAGTGACAGTAGTAGTTTTCAGGGAGAAAAATTCAGTCATCATTTCTTCGATCAGTTGCCATTAAAAATGCCTGGTCACCTTACAGTGAAAATTGAAAGTTGTTTAGGTAACAGAGTCTCAGTCTTCAGCTTGGGTAGTGTGTAGTGAGTGAGATTCTCTATGTATCTGTTCCACACAATATACTTCTACATACTCAGCTAATGTTCCTGTTCAAAGTAATATTTGCTTCTTTGTCAGAAATTTTATGCATGGTCATAGCATAGCCAATCTGTAGCCAAGTTGAATTCAGTTCATCAGTTCTAGTTTATTAATCACATTAAATGTATAGCTATGAAGGAAATATCTCTGAGTCTATATGTGGTCAATTTAGATTTGTAATCAGTAGCTCAGTTAAAGAGAATGAACATTTATGTACCAGCCCAAATTCCAAAGTCACATGAATGATATTAGTGTCTTTATAAAAGGCATAAAACTAATTCATCCCTGTTGTTCCGTGTGTAGATACAGTAAGAAGCAGGCAGTCTACCATCACCATTTACATTTCCCGCCACTGCTGCTACTCCTACGTTTACTGAGTTTTCATCATTTATTATAAGATTTTTAAAAATACTATTTCTTTCATCTTTGCCTAATACTCTAAATAATCTCTGCTATGGCACCTCTCTAGATTGAACGTTTTCAATGAAAGATAATCATGTCAAAAATTTCAACAGTGTAGTATCATTTCAAGGTGATGACCTTATACCTGCCGATAGGTAGATGAATTTGTTTGCTTCATCTCTCCTCATGGTTTCTTTTTTTAAAAGACAGCTGTAGAAGTAATAATGAAGTGATGTTTTTTTTTGTGTTAGTTCCTTTCTTCATGTGCTAGTGCTATATAGAATATTGGCAGTGTGATTCAGAGAAATCACACAGATGAAAGTATCATCTTGGACTGTTCACTGAACCAATTATATCACAATGGATTTTAAAAACAAAGAGAGTTAGAAACCAGTGGTAATAGGAAATTATGGGGGAAGATTAATGAACCTACAGGCATGGAAATCTTTAGAGCCTGTAAGAGAAAAAGTAAAAGATTGTCCCATAAAAGTGTTTTAAAGATAGATGTCTTATAGAAACCTAGATTTGAATTCAGTGTTACTTGTGGTATAATTCTAACATGCAGAAGTATAAAATGATAAATCTGGTATTATAAGAAACTACATTTTTAGAAATTTATTACAAAAGCCAGAGGAAAGTAAAATACCTAAGATCCAGAAAAACAGTAGCACCTTCTTCAATCCTTGACCATAGTTCCAAGCTAAAGTTTACTAAAACTTTTACATATTTATATTTATTCATTTATTCTATATTTGGCAAGGTATAAACACAAGAAGTTATAAACAGTCTGTGCAAAAGGTAAATTTTTACAATAGAATTGAAGATATGCCGCTACATTATTAAAGCCATGTTATTTTAGTAGTTTCCACATTCTTTCTCATGATATTCTGAGAAGAGTGGGAAGTGAGATTTCATTCTGAATCTAAAAAGTCCACAAATCTCAGAAAAGCAGAATTATCCATTTTAAGGCTACAATATAAAATACAAGATTTGTTTATTTACATGAAATATTTGATTACATTTTCTATAAATAATTTTACTTGTAAATCCAAGAGTAGTTTGATTTTTGTGATAAGACAAGAAGTCAATTTAATGACCAATTTTGTACTGTCTATATGAGCAATATATAGCAACACAAGAATAATAAGCAGGTCATGAAAATATCTCTATATTGTACTGAAAAAACTCACACTCAGGCTTCAGTTGGAGTAAATACTCTAATTTCAATGTTATATAATGAATAGCCATTCTATTAAATCAAAATTATCACTGAACAATATACAATTAGACATTACTTTATATTTGATTATTTTAAAACTTGATTTGTCTTGTTAGGCTGCTAAATGATGAAATCAAAATTTTTATGTTTGATTTGCAGTGAATAGTAAAGTTTGCCAATTGCAAACAGGAATTTTATATATCTATCAGAAAATGAAGTTCTGATAAATTTTGTCCATTTCTTCTTTTATAATGCATATTTTGATTTATAACTGTGGATATGTAATTTTATAATATTAGAAAGTAAATAATCTTGATATCTTCTGAAGTACTCTAGCTTCATAGATATTACATTGTAAGAAAAACCCAAACAAATCACATCTTTAATATAGTACCATGCAGGAATATAATGGAAAAAAATCTGATAAATTTAATAACAATATAAATTTAAAATGGTATACCTACATAAGTAATTCAACATTTAATAATTATAAGCCATTTTGATTGTCTAACTGCTAAATGGATAAAATAATTAGATGTTAAATTCATCCATAAAGCACTACAGAGACTAAGAGAATTAAAACATCATATTTATATTAAAAACCTTAATCATTATGTTCATTTGAATAATTAAAAATTATACAACATGATACAGATAGGTAGATTGATATATATTTGTTTACTTTCAACATAAACTTCATAGAATATTATCATATATATATCTTATTGGATTCTAAACTCAGCTTATTTTCATATAGACATATTATAGAAATAGAAAGCAGCATATAATATTTTAAATATAAGTAGATGAATTGTTGTATGCATTTTGATCATAACTTACCTCTGCCCAATATACCCAGGTTTTTCTCCTCTTCTTTACTTACATAACTTGTGTTCTCTGTCTTTTCTTTATGTTACCATCAGCTACAATCTGTGTTTCCAATTTAGTCTTGAGTCTGTTGCATACCACTGGAGCATATTCAATATACCAGGTGCCACACTGTTAAAGAAACTTATCTCCCTCTTGAACACCAGTCACTAGCCAGTTCTGCTTGATTAGAGTTGAAGCTTTATGTGCATCTTCCCTCTCCACGTTATTATTAGTTTTTATTAATGGCCTGTGATTGCATGGCTCTTTTGAATGATCTACACTACTGTGCATTGATATGTACAATAGTAATCTGTCTGCAAAATATTCTTTCCTTTTAGTCTTCCATGAGCTATGCCCATTATAATCTCTTTATTCCCTCTTTTGAAATACTCCCTGAGTCTTGGGAAAATGGTATGTGCTGTAAATATTCCATATAGAATAGAGTATTGTAGTTTATAATTCTTTGGACCTTGGTCACTCACCACAGACTTTCATATAATCATCATATGGTAGACAAAGGAGTTTCCTGAGGAAAGGTAACAGAAATCTATGGATATAGTGGTAAGTCCTTAGGAAAAGGTTTAAAAATATATAAATGAGTAGAAAAACAATGTGTTAATTCACAGGTGCTGTGATTATGAGGGCAAAGTAGACGAGAGACTAACTATCACTAAAGAACTTTCAATAAAATAAAATGAAAACTTACAACTCTAGAAGTTTACAACACACACACACATACACACATTAATTTTATAAAACACCATGCTTTTATTCATTGCAAATGATTTTCAAAGTATAACCCACCATCAGTTTATAGTTTTGTAAAGAGATTACGATAACTGTCTTTATTAATCACATATTCTGAAAACTACTTTATTTTCTTTAACTAACTTATTTACTTTACAGCCTGACCCTGATCATATTTCCCCTCTCTCTTTTTCTCACATTTTCTACTCTCCCCCTCCCACCTTCCCCAAATTCACTGCTTCTTTCTTTCTTTTCAGAAAAGGCTTCTTTTCAGAAGCCTCTCATGGATACCAACAGCATTGTCTTAGCAAGTTGGGTTTATCTTCTCCTATTGAGACTAGACTCGGCAGCCCGAAGAAGAGAAAGAGTCCCAAACGCAGGCAAAGGAGACAGAGATATCCCCTGACCCCACTGTTAAGATTCCCACGTGAAGACCAAGCTACACAGCTGTTACCTATGTGCTGAGGGTGTAGGACAATCCCATGTATTCTCTCTGGTTGGCGGTTCAGTCAGTCTCTGTGAGACCCTATGAACCACTGTTAGTCAATTGTGTAGGTTTTCTGGTGGTTTTATTTACCCTTTTGACTCTTATAATCCTTCCTCCCCATCTTCCAAAGGATTTCCCAAGCTCTGACTAATGTTTGTGTGTCTCTGAATATGTTTCCACCAGTTGCTGGGTGAAGTCTCTCTGATGACAGTTATGCTAGGCTCCTGTCTGCAAGTATAGCAGAATATCATTAATAGTGTCAGAAGTGGCTTCTGTCTCTGTCATGGGTCTCAAGTGGGGACAATCATTGCTTGGCCATTCCCTTTATTTCTGATCCATGTTTACCCCTGTACATCTTATAGGCAGAAAAAATCAGGGTGAATTTTTGATCCTGGGTTGGTGACCCAAATCTTCCATTGAACGTTTTGTTTGGTTAAAGGAGATGGCTGGTTCAGGCCCCATATGTCCCATTGTTAGAATATTAGCTAGGATCACCCTCACAGATTCCTAGGCGTTTCCATTGCCCTAGGAGTTCCCAATTTATCCTAGAGATGCCCCCAATCCAGTTGTCTTTCTCAATACTCTCTCCTCCATCCTCTGCAATCCTGATTCCCCCTGTTCCTATCCCCACCGTCTCCCTTATCCAATCCCTCCCACCCACCTACATCCATCCAGATGGTCTATTGTATTTTCCCTTCTCAGTGAGATTCAAATGTCTTCCCTTGAGCACCTCCTTCTTTGTGTCTATCGATGTGCAAACGGATGGAACTAGAAAAGATTATACTGAGTGATGTAATCCAGGCCCAGAAAGGCAAACATGGTATGTGCTCACTTATAAGTGGGTATTAGTAAAGAATAACCATTCCATAAACTACTCTTTATATTTTTAATCTTAGATAATGTGATGGTTAATCTGATCAAATTAGTTGGATTTACAATGATGAGGAAAACACACTTGCTTGTGTGCATACAATACATTTATTCCAGGGAAGTTCATCAAAAGAATCAAGAACTATACTGAATATAGACAGTACAGTCCCTTTGAATGGAGTACCAGTTTGAGTTTAGAGAGAAAGAAAAGTGGACACCAGCATTCATTTCTCTTGTTTCCTGCGTGTATACACATTGTGACCAGCTGCCTAGAATTCTCACCATAATTCTTAACCAACATGACCATGATATCTCCCTGAACACTAATGCATAATAAACTAATTTTCCATTAAGCTGTTTTTTATTAGTCATTTGGTCACAACAATAAGAAAAATAGAACTAGTACAAATTTTATTTAATATTATATGTATAAGTAAGAAATTTATGATTCACAAGTGTATACTCAAAATTATCTCGAATAACAACACACAGCACATTAGTAGAGCTAATGAGGAAAACCAGCATAGATTTTGTTCCACTTTTTATTCAAGATTATAAAATGATACTTTACATGAAGTGGAACATAATATATAACATTATATAATTTTGTGGCATGATTTAGTTTGTGCTTTACATGGAAATATTCTTATTCATTCTCAAAGTATAGTTCTACTCACTTTTGTCCTCATATTTTGGTGGTTAACCTGGGGATGTTATTTATGAAATAATCTTTTAGATTAGTCACAGTATGTGGTTTTCATTAACCCTTCTTATTTATGTTTCATGTTTTATTTATTTTTCTAATTAGAAATCCAGCCAGGTTTAAATGTTGAATTCAGCAGGTAGGCTGAAGGGACCTGCATTTTGTCTCTTGGAGTCTAAGGTGAACATAATCAGCGCCCCTTGTAGAAATTCGCAACATGAGCTAATTTTTACAAAACTAGAACAAGCCTCTCATATAATTTTTATAACACCATAAAACCTAATGTTATGTTAAATTATTTTTTTATATTCGACAAGGACATTGGGAGGAGACACAGCAATGAAAGGTACTAGCTTTTATACATTCTTTGCATTTCATTCAACATTGGCTATGCTAACTTTATTGCCAGAAAATTATAAAGATTACAATTACTTCAACAAAGAGGTCTTTAATATTTTAACACATGTCATTTATAATGTTTTTAAGTTATTCCAAGCAACAGTGTTTTATAGTTGATACACTTGCTGCATAAGAGAAATGTTATTGTTGACCTAAATGGCTGCTTTCTTGAACCTGTAAAAAATGTTCTATGTTCATCTCTTTCCAGATTTCAAATATAACCTATAATTTACCTAATTGTATACTTTCCCTAGGAAACCATAATTTACTCAATTTGCCTTCAAAACTATGGCAAATTCTCAGTTATTATAAGTATATTAAGAGCTTCAAAATCTGAGTATGTAGAAAATTCAGAGAGGTTTTTTATTTATTTATTTTTTTTACATACAACAGAGAATAGATTGTAGGTCAAAGGTTTTCTGCCCAGTTTGGTGACTATGTTTCTGTCAGGAGTCTGCAGAGGACCTTTTTTACTTAAGACCTACTCCATCAGAAGAATCTCCTACTCGACACTAGTTGTTTAACCAAGAACTAGAAACTAGATAGCACAAAGACAGAGGGTACAGCTAAGCAGGACAGGTTGAAGCATCCTGCATGCACACCACACGCACACGCATATTCACATACACATGCACAGACACTTTATAATGATTTTTAATTATGCTTTGCTATACTCAGAGATCAGTGCCTTATCTAGTTATCATCAGAGAGAATGCCTCTGAGAGCAGATGGGGACAGATGCAGAGACACACAACCAGACAGTATGCCAAATCCCTCCCTTTGGAACCCAGGGAAACTTGAAAAACAGAAGACAGAAAGATTGTAAGAGCCAGAAAATATAGAGCACACCAGGAGAAAAACCCTTCTGACTTTTTAACATAAGGCATACATGAGCTCACAGAGATTGAAGCAGGAAGCACAAGGCCTACATACATCAATACCAGGTCCTGTTTATATATGTTGTAGCTGTTTAGATTAATATTTTAATGGGACTCTTCTTTATTATTTTTATTTTTGATACTTTATTTACATTTCCAATGTTTCCCCCTTTCTAAGTCTCCTCTTTGGAAACCCTGTATCCCCTCCCCCTCCCCCACCTCTATGAGGGTATTCCACCTCCCACCCACCCACCCACCCACTCCTGTATTCCAACCTTGACATTCCCCTTTACTGGGGCCTCTAACACCCTCAGGCCCAAGGGCCTCTCCTCCCTCTGATGGCCAACAAGGCCCTCCTCTGCCACATATGTGGTCCGAGCCATGGGTCCCTCAATCTGTATTCTTTGGTTGGTGGTCCAGCCTCCAGGAGGACCTTGGGGGGGTTCGGGCGAGTTGACAGGGTTGCTCCCTCCATGGGGCTGCAAACTACCTCAGCTCCTTCAGTCCCTTCTCCCACTCCTTCATCTGGGACCTCACTCTCAGTCCAGCAGTTACTGTAAAGTGAAACTTGGGTATTCCTATGAGAGCAAGAGTGTCTTTGATACTTTTGTCTATTCATGAGACTCATTTATTTCTTTTGAGTTGCCATGTGCAACATTGATTTTTAAAGTTATTGCTTCCTACTTCATGTTATTATATTTTATTTTGTCATATTTGGTTGTTATGTTTTAGAAATCCGTTCTTTTATATTTAGTGACAGAAAGGAACTGGATCTGGAGAGGAGGGATAGTAAAGAGGAACCTGAAAGAGTAGACAGAGGGGGAATTACAAATAGGATTCCTTTTAAGAGAAAAATCTATCACATACAAGAAAGAATAAAAAATAAAAATTATTCATAATGTTATCATTTCTACCTTGGAATTTTAAATATGCCTGTACTTATAGTGTCATACTGTGTACAAGAAACTCAATATGTCTTCCCATCATCATATGCTCTGTGCTGTGATTGCTCTTCCACATCTTACTAAAATATGTTGAATACCAAGATGCTTGTTCCAATTTCCATAATTTTTAGAATTTTGAAAAATCCTTAATAGTTAATCACATATTTAACTTCTTATTTCTCTCTCTCTCTCTCTCTCTCTCTCTCTCTCTCTCTCTCTCTCTCTCTCTCTCTGTAGGATTACAGGCATGCAAATGAAGATCTGAAAACCTCACATTTTATTCTTTGCTTTATTTGCAGTTGATATAGGATCACTTGCTGTTAGCTAAAGAATAAAACAGGCTTTACAGATACTTCCTTAGCTGCGTTCATTTTCACTCTATCCATAAGAGCTGATAGTGTAAATTTCTTTCATGTCATGAATGGGCAATGAAACTGTGTATAAGTACACTATGGAAGTGTATTCAGATATAAAGAAAAAGGAAATCATGAAAATTTCAGGTAAATAGTTGAAAGTAGATTGTATCACAGTGAGATGACTAAGACCTAGAACTGAATGATGCCTACACTCTCAGATTTATGGATCTGGCCCTCCATTTTTAATGTGAGTCTAAAAGCTGAAGTAAAATGGACCAAAATGAACCAGGGAAGGAGGGGTAGAAGGACTTTAGAATAGAACCAACCACTACCACTCTCCTAAACCAGAATAATGTCTCCTTTCAGTCTAAGATTTATTCTTACACTAACAGGTAAGTGTACCTTTCACCATTCATCAATGAAGCCCAACCCTAGATTAAGTATTACAGATAATTAATGGCTGCTGTGAAAGGAGAATTAGTCTTCTTCAGAGACAATTCCCCTGACAGATTATCCACTCCAAAATGGTTAGCCATAATTATTTAGTCATACACATAATGCTAAATGGACTCAGCAGGCTGAGTGTGTGTGTGTGTGTGCACGCATGTGCATGCACACGTGTGCACATACATGTCACAAGAAACATTAAAGAAGGAGGTTCCATGAGTTTTAAATGGATTTGGGGTGATACAGGAAGAATTGGAGTGAGGGATTGGTGGAAATGTAAATGCAATATACATGTAGGAATTTAAAAAAAATATTAAAAACAAAATTATGTACTTTTTATCTTTTGACATAGGGAGTACTGTGAATAAACACAAGTCAAATAATGGCAGAATTATTATGTTGCCCATGAAATAAATTATATATTCTGAGCAAGTGAAAGTGGGAATAGTGTTTTATGTTCTGTCAAAATCAAACACACAAATATATACCTATGCAATGCATACATGCACACAGAAAAACAAACAAGGTCTGGGATTTCAGAGCACAAACACGAGCATTGCTACTATATATCCAAACAAAAATACTTAATATAAACAAATTGTCCCTAGGAAGTAGCATTTAAAACAACCAAACCATGTTCATTAGTTAATTAGACTAATAAGAGGGAACAGTAGAATCTGCTGTAGGAAATGTTGCTGACAGAGCTGAAAGACAGACTGTGTATACAAGTGCAGCAGAAGAAGCCAGAATTCAGAGAGGACATCAGTTTTGAAGTGTTCTTGAAATGTGTGTTATGTAAAGAGCAATAAAAAATAATACTAAAAATAAAGAAACTTAAGCTGCATTGAAAAAGTACTATGGACCATAGCACAATTTTCTTTTACTTTACAGTTAATTTTCACTTCCGAGAGAGTGCATACATATATGTCCTTTGGGGTCTGGGTTACCTCACTCAGGATGAATTTTTTCTAGTTCTATCCATTGACTGCAAACTTTATGATGTTCTTGTTTTTAACAGATGAGCAGTACTCAAAATCTTCAACCAAGAGTTTTTCCTGCCTACAGAGTATTCTTGGACCAGAGCCTAGCAGAATCATTTTCAAAGAGACTAGAGAGAATTCATCTAGCAACCGATGGGAGCAGATCCAGAGTTTCATAGCTAAATATTAGGCAGAACTCAGAGAGTCCAGCTGAAGTGGGGTAAGAAGGACTGCAGAAACCAGAGAGATCAGGGACACCACAGGAACACACCCAAAGAATCAAATGACCAGGAATCATGGGTGTTCCCAGAGATCAGAAATCTTGTAGGTATCTAACCTAGGTCCTCTGCATATATGTTATAGCTAAGTAGACTGGTGTTCTTGTGGGGATACTAACAGTGGGAGAAGGAAGGTTTTCTCTGAATCTTTTTCTTAATTTATTAACTTATTCACTTTATACTCCAATTACATCCTGTCTCTGACTCTTTTCTTACTTGTGAGACCCTTTTTTTGTTTCTTATTGAGTTGCCTAGTCCAGCCTTGATGCCATAGTGGCTGCCTCGTCTTGTTGTAGCTTGATATGTAGTGTTTGGTTGCTGTCCCTGGGAAATGTTTGTTTGTCTTAGAGGAGGCAGAGAAGGGAGTGAATCTGGGACATAAGGGAGGTGAGGAGAAGGCACCGACTGTGGGATGACAGACAGGAGAAACAGTGGTCAGGATATAATATATGAGAGAAGAATTTTAGAAAGCTTTATTTTTTTAAAAAAATGCAGTGTTAATCCATTTCTAAAAATTGAATAAGAGAAAATAAATACAGATTCAGAAGGTGTCTTTATATAAAATTGTTACCAATCAGGTGATTTGAAATTCAACCATCTGTGGTAAGAATCTATAGCCTTGTTTTGGAGGAAGAGAGAGAAATACAGATGAGATTTTGTCAAATAAATGGGGAGAGACGGAAATATTTAACTTGGGAAACCATTCAATAGATGTAATTTGCTCAAGAGAAAATTCTGGAAAATATAAATGATAGTGGAATGGCCTGGAAAGATCCATACTTGATATTATCTATTATAGTGCAAGCCTGTAACACAGGTTAAGTTTTGGGAATCTGGAGGAGGTTGATTTTCAATTTAATGTCAAATTAGTATTTTCAACTCTATAAAATATGATGCATATTTTTGCTTTCAGAGTTAAGAACAGATTTGATAACATAATGAGACAATTATTTGTCATGTAACAATATATGACCTCTTAAAATCATTTTAATTTCTGGTTACTATGGATAAAGAGAAAGACAATATGGTACATGACATATGAGGTTTGAAAGACAGTATTCCAGCAGCAGACAAATTGCTTACTCTTCTTCTTCAATCATTCAGTTATTTAACAAATGACTTTCATATATTTATTGTAAGACAAGATGCAATTAACACATATGAATTGTATATATGGCCACCAAAACATTATACCCATCTTTTTGTGATCTAAAGTAGTTTTATTTATGGATGAAACATTCAGATTTCAAAGGATGCATGCTATAGTGAAAATGACTCTTTATGCACTTAGATAATGCATATTGCGAAAGTGATTTTCCCCCACTAGGCATAGGTAACAAAATATGATTTTACTCTCTGAGAGGTTTGTTTTTACCATAATATCTTTCTATGTCGTTTTTTTATGCCTCAATTTTGAATATAATATTTATTGTTTCTCTGAAGACTCAAACATTTCAAGGTTCTCACAGATAGTAATGTTTTGTATTGTTTTTGAAATGTTAAATAAGACACATCTTATCACTAGTTTCTGGTTAAAATGTTTTTTACTCAAATTGATTTGAATTGTAGTAGTAGTAGTAGAAGAAGAAGAAGAGGAAGAAGAAGAAGGAGAAGCAGGAGGAGGAGGAGGAGGAGGAGGAGGAGGAGGAGGAGGAGGAGGAGGAGGAGGAGGAGGAGGAGAAGAAGAAGAAGAAGAAGAAGAAGAAGAAGAAGAAGAAGAAGAAGAAGAAGAAGAAGAAGAAGAAGAAGAAGAAACTGTTAAGAAAACAAGCTGAATGAATAAAAGAGCAGAAGTTTTCATAACTATTAATGTGCAATAGTATATGAATGCCATCTAAACTATAAGGATAGCTATTGAAAATTTAGACATCATTAAATTTTTGATTTTGTATTTGTTATCTAGCACCAGATATATATGCTTAATATATATATTGGATTTGACCACCATAGACACATCTAAATATGTGGACTACACCTTCCCAAACACATTGAGGTAATAGGTAGACATGTGTCCCTTTCAAAAAACATAGTGAAATGAGTCCCCTTTTAAAGTAAGATTCACCAGTGTGATGGTTTGTATATGCTTGGCCCAGGAAGTGACACTATTAGGAGGTATGACCTTGTTGGAGTAGGTGTGTCACTGTAGGTGTGGGTTTAAGAGCCTCACCCTAGCTACGTTGAAGTCAGTCTTTCACTAGCCACGTAGTGATGAAGATGTTGAACTCGCAGCTCCCCCTCCACCATGCTTGCCTGGATGCTGCCATGTTCCTGCCTTCACGGCAATGGAGTGAATCTGTGAACCTGTAAGCCAACCGCAATTAAATGTTATCCTTTATAAAACTTGCCTTGGTCATGATATTTGTTGGCATCAGTAAACCCTAAGAATTTATAAGAATCTGTTTGATGATGGAAGTTAATTATTAACAGAAATGAATGAGTTAGCATTTAGTTACAATAATAAGTGTCACAGTAACTTACCAGCATAATTATTAGATTCCATGGAGTAATCATTAACCTTACTTAACTATTAAACGCTGCAAAATATAATAACAACTGTCCTGGAAAAATGTGTCTACTATTGCAATAGTGGCACAAATATCATAGGTATAATCAGTCACTATCTGCTTGGATTGAAGACTACTCCACAAATGGTACAGTTATGGGCATTGAGAACCTATGGCTAGTCAGAACTTGGGCCCTACAAAGAGCATACTTTTAATACTCTGTTAATGGGATATACCATTAAACTGACTTCTGACCATTTCTCACAAACACATAGTTAAAAAAGAATGCTTAATATATAAATGATGACACCCATTGCTTTAGTAACCAATTTTAGTATGCTAATCATTAGAAGTATTTAACAAACATTTGCTAAATATACTCAAATATAGAAATTATAAAATTATGTAGCAATACATTGAAGTTCTCCAAAACATGGTTTGAATAAAGTATAGCTAGAGATTATTAGCTGAAGGATTTTAAAGAATAAACTTTATAGAAGCAAATATTATTTTATACTTTTACTAATTTTTTGAGTCCTGCTTACTATGAATCTTCTTGAATTTACTTTTTTATGAATGATTTTTTAGTCTTTGGAAATCTCATACATTACTTTGATCATGGTAAGCCCTGTCCCCTGTCCTCTCCCAAATCAATCTTCCCATTTCCATTAAGCACAAAATATTGTATCCTCATTAAAAATTTTTTATAAACTCACTTAAATTCCAAGGAGAGCTGCCTATATACTCTTGGTTGTGTGACCCATCACTGGAGTATGTTAGACTTAGCATGGTCAACACATTAAAGCAAGTCTCTCTCTTTCAGCTGCTATAATTACCAGAATCTCCTCAAGTAGGGATATGACTGCATGTCTACCTGTTCCATTCCTCTCTGGAAATTTTTTCCAGCTTAAGCTTGTTAAGGTTTTTTAGTTTGTTTGTTTGTTTGTTTGTTTTTGTTTTGTTTTTTTTTGTGTGTGTGTGGTTTGTTTGTTTTTTTTCATACAACCACAGCTGCTATGAACTAACAAGTACAACTATTCTGTTCAGAAAACACTTTGTAGCTTTTTGGTTTAGCTTTTACTGTCTTCCCTCCCTTTCCCCACAGTGATCTCTGAGGCTTGGGTGGAAGGAGGGGATATATAATATTATAGAGGTTACCACAGGTGATAATCATTAATCAGAATTAGGATACTATGTTAGTCACCATCTCTATAGAAAAAGCTTCTCTGATATAATTTGAGAGATGCAATAATATATGGGTATATTGAGAAATTGTCCAAAGTCAGTTTTACAGTATGTCCCATTAGCAGAGTAACAGGAGTGTGTACTTCTGTAGGGCTCAAGACCTGACTAGCCACACGTTCTCAGACCCTATAACTGTGCTGCCATCTTGAGACGGATTCCTTATTATAGAATAATTCATTATTCCTATGACATTTGTGCCACTATTATAATATTAGACATATCTTTCAAGGAAGGTTATTATTGTTGTTGATGCAGATTTCTTTGGGTCATTTCATCTCTTGTAAGTAGTCTCAACCAAACTCATTGATAACTTAATTTGTTCTGACCCTTATTCTCTATTTGGCATGAGTAGATATTTTCTCACATCTCCCCAGGAATAATTCTGTGTAATAAAGTGTAATTTTTTTTAAAAACTAGAACTCAGAATTGTTAGACTAGAGTTGCATTACTTTGGTACTTCCCAGTCCGTCTTTTATGGATTTTATTTTTGCCTCACCTTTCTTTGTTCCTTTAAATGTTGAAGATGCAATTCACAGAATTTATTTATGAGTTATTTGCAAATATTATTTTTGAACTTATCTGCTCATACTCTGTTTATTGTCTTTCCTTGCTATTTACAGTTTTAAATTCAGGGTCTGAAAAAGTTGACGCCATTTTAATACTTACATTAAGGGAAAAAGTAGAAAATTCACAATAGCACTTCTCTTTTATTGAAGATAACTTTAGTGAAGTAATAGTACTTCTTAAATATTGAAATAATAATGACTGAATATTTCACTAATTATCTAATCCACTTATCTTTTGCTAAGATTTCATTTTCCTTTGGGATTCTATAATCTTTATACCTTCTCAAGCAATATTCTCTGGATTAGAGAAATGGTAGTTCTTAATTCTTACACATGTTCCCATGGGTGCTATTTTATACTAAGCATAGTAAGATTCATTAGATGTATTAAAAAGTCCAATTTTATGATACATATGAGAAAAGAAAAGAGTCTCTTGATAGAAGGAAAGTATTACGACTTAAATTCTCCAGCCTTGGAAGAGCCATTTAATGCAGCATAATTAATGGTTATTATTGTAATTTTCTCTTGTTTGGTAATACTACCACATTGAGTAATTTATATAAAATAGAAACAAATATTTCAGCCTTGAATCTAATTTTATCCATATGTATCAGGATCACTGTAGCAATGTCTATATAATAAAGTCATATATCATACTTTGGAAGCATATGTATTGTAAAACCTCCTGAACAAGAGGACACTAGTGGTTGTTAGCATATCACCTTTAAAGCAGTTGTTCTCAACTTTTCTGATTCTGCTGTACTATAACACAGCTCCTTATGTTGCTTTGATCCCCAACCATAGAATTATTATGTTGCTACTTTATAACTGTAATTATGCTAATTTTATTGTAAATAACTGATATGCAGGATATGTAACTTACGTGAAAAGATCTCTTGACCAATAAGTTTGTGACTCTCAGTTTGTGAGCCACTGCTTTAAAGTAACACTAGAGGTGTTTCAATTTATCTGACTTAAAATGTGCTAAGTGATTAAAATGAACAATTTTGTCATTATTTTATATATGTGATTGATTGTGTAACAGTAAAAGGATGTCAAAAGTAATATAAACAAATATTGAGAATGTAATAAAAATTCATAACAACTTATATTATTTGATCAGTTCAAATGTATATCTCACTTCTAAGCAAATTCATTTAGCGCCTTCCTAAATGTCTTCTAACCTCTTAGTATGTACTAAAGGCATGGACCTCATAGTACTATTTGTGAAAGTTAAACATCTTGCAAAATGTATTTAAAGGTGGTTACAAATGTGTTTCTAGTGAATAAAAATGTTTCTTAAATCTCATGTGTCTTTCATTATGAAAAATTCTTATACTTTTTTTTGTTATATTTTCTGCTAACTAATCTTCCCTTGTTCTAGGATTTTAGGGACCCATTTTCAATTGTGCTAAGACAAACTAAACACATGATAAATTTTATACATTTAAGATGTGAACAATTTCAATATTCTATTACACATATACATGTGCAGGCTGTTTATTGTTCAGTGATGGTTGTGGCCACTTTCAGCTTCATAATTGGTTTGTTTCTCTGTGTTCTCCCTCTGTCTTTTTCCAAGAAACATGGAACTGATTTACATCATAGTTTGTGTTTGTTATAATTGTATGAATGAAGCCAACCATTAATGGCTCTTTTTAAATGTTTTGTTTTTTAAAAAAATAATTCTCTTTTTACACAGAATTAAAATCTTTAATTAAATCTTTAATTAAAAGCTGTGCAGGGATCTTCCTTAGTTCTTCAGGGTAAAACTCCCTTTCAATCTCTAGCTACCTGTGCACACTGGAGGACGCATGAAAACTGTGGCTACCTTGGCTTCCTTAGACCACCAAATCTGTCTTCTCTATAAGGGATCATCTCTCCCTGACAGCCTGAAAAGTCATGTGGGAAGGGGGTTAGTTATGATCTTTTTATTAATTTTCCCTTGGAGAACAGACTGCATCATTTTCTAATGTCAAAACTTTATAACTGTTAGGTTTTTTTCAGGTTCTATTGCTGCTTTTGAGTATATAAATCAACTTGATTCAACACGGACAGGGGTCCCAATTCATTGTCAAAATTGTATTTTTAAAAAATATGCTAAATAAATGTACAAATATAGTTTGAGAAAGAGTATATTTAGGTTTTATATTTTATATCCCAAGTAAATTTCTAAATTGTAAATCACTTTAAAAAATGAATTAGGAAAACTTATTCTAACGTGTACTAATATAATATTTAGAATATTTTTTGAATTAAAGCATACATTTGAGTAAAGAAGGACAAAAATAATCTTTTGTTTGTGTGCGAGTGTGTGTTTCTCTGTGTGCGTTTGTGTAGGTCTAATAGCTCTATGTTTCTTAAAAGTGAAGGAAATTGTATGATCAACTCTTCAGCATCTTCACCATCTTTGGTTTAATAAAAATGATTATGACATTGGATTATAATGTGCAAAGCTGCAAAAGATTTATTTCAATGGTGGAGGGCATGTGGAATATTACAAATTCAATTGCCAGTATAAATATCTGAATTATTAAATAAATAATAAGGTCATAAAAACAAGTTCAGTGTCCATTCTTTCTCATAATAAGTTCTCATCATTTGATAAAATTACCACGGAGAAAAGCAATGAAGACAGTTACCAACAGTATTTGACATTTCAACTAAATTGTATTTGACTTTCTTGTATACATTCTAAAATGATTTGGTTGATCTAGCATCTTTTGTTTTCAAGTGGTTCTTCCTTTAACTCTTTTTAAATCCTCATATTCAGAAACTAATTATCCTTAGGTCACTAATCTGAAAGGTTTTCCATTAGTACTATTCTGTGATTCCATCTATTCTTTTACCTTTAAGATCTTGAAACTAAAATCAGAAATCATCTTCACTGTTTAATCTTCATATGACATTTCTATGTCTCATCCTTTGATGATAAGTGCAGTAACTATATATTTGACTAATAATTTCAATAACTAATACAATGATTAAAAGTTTTAACTGTCACATGCACATTAAATTTCTTTTAAAAATATTTTAAAAACAGAGAATTAAATAGGTAAGTATCTTTGGTAAATTGCACCACGTTCCCCTTTCCTTTCCAGCCATAATGTTCTGTACTTTATTGAGAGTCGCAATGATCTAATTTGCTCACTTGTTTTTAAAAATTAAAAAGAAATTAGATAGTACTAGCATTAAAGACATATGAAAGTAAAAAAAAAAAGTTTTGACTGTCATTCCTCCCACAAATGAAGGTATTTTTTAACTTTAATGATAATTTTAAATAATAAGATTTTTATCACGTATCTATACCATATATATATGTGTGTATATGCATATGTATATGTATTGTCTTATTGCCTTGAATTAATAATCAAACAATAGATTCACATGGAAAAGCTGAAGTTCATCATAATGTATGCTGCATAATGAATAATTCTAGATTAGTACAGATGTACAATTGCTAGAAATACAAAAGTTTTGCAAAGCATGTAGAATAATTGTGGTGGTTAACTCAAAGGCTAAATGCTCTATTCTTCCTATGAATGTATTAGAAAGAAACAACTCACTTTCAACATGAAGAAAACAACTGAGCATGCTTTTGCATCATAAAGTTATGCAAACATAAATTTTGTGTACTTGTATTCACGGTAAATGATAAAACGCATTTATGCCATAATTAGGACCATATAAAATTTTATGTGAGTGTTAAAACATGCTATAAATTATCATGTTTGACATATATAGATATGTATCATGAAAATGCCTGGTGAAGGGCCACTGCTCTGCTGAAACAAATGGAAGAATATGTCTACCAGTGACTTTCAATCACTTTCCTCAGCATCATTGAAATAATCACATTTTTCCTTTTCTTATTCTTAAGGTAGATTACATTAGTGGATGAAGAGGTAATAAAATGATTTTTTCCGTCAAATAAAAAGGATAATTTATAATTTCCTTTTATATAGAATTACTTTTAATTTTTAACTATTTGTCACTAAGCTTTTTATTTTTATTTATTTTTATTTCTTGAGATAGGGTCTCTCTGTGTACCATGGCTGTCCTGAAACTTGCTTTGTAGACCATGTTTGCCTCGAATTTGCAGAGAGCCACCTGGCTCTGCCTCCTACTTCTTATGATTAGGCTTTTTTGGGGTGTGGGTTTAATTTTTTTCTCTTATGTTTTTCATCTCAACTGCTCTTTCATTCTCTACATTACTACTAGTAATACTCCTAGCTCCAATATCCCTGAGATCCACCTCTTCGCCTCCCGCCCAAAAGAGTAGTCGGCCCAGGGGACAAGAAATAGAATAGGTTTTCCAGGTGAACTGTGGGAAAGTGGGGATAGGAATAGGAAGGATCAGGCATGGGGCACTGTAGAGGGAGAGAAAGCTGACAGGGATAGCTAGAGTTGGGGGCGTTTGTGGGGTGATGTGGAAACTTAGACCAGTGGAAATACTGTAGAATCTAGGAGAGTGACCCTAGTGAAGACTCCTAGTAGAGTGAGATGCAGAGCCTAAACCAGCCATCTTTCATTATTATTATTATAATTATCATTATTATTATTATATCATTCCTGAGTGCTTTATGCATTTATTAAATATATTCTTTATTTACATTCCAAATATTATCTCCTTTCCTGTTTTCCCCACCAGAAAGCCCCTAGCCCATACACCCTTCCCCTGCTTCTATGAGGGTATGGACTTACCCACCCACCCACTCCTGCCTCCCCACCTTCACATTCCCCTACACTGGGGCATCCATCTAGCCTTTACGGGACCAATAGCCTCTTCTCCCACTGATGCCCCACATGGTCATCCTCTGCTACATATGTGGCTGGAGCCATGGGTCCCTCCATGTGTACTCCTTGGTTGGTGGTTTAGACCCTGGGAGCTCTGGTAAGTTGATATTGTTGTTCTTCCTATGGGGTTGCAAACCCCTTCAGCTCCTTCAGTCCTTTCTCTAACTCCTCCATTGGGGACACTGTGATCAGTTCAATGGTTGACTGTGAGAATCCACTTCTGTGTTTGTAAGCTCTAGAACAAAAAGAAGCAAATACACCCAAGAGGAGTAGAAGGCAGGAAATAATCAGGGCTGAAATCAATGAAGTAGAAACAAAAAGAACTATACAAAAATATCAACAAATCCAGGAGCTGGTTCTTTAAGAAAATCAACAAGATAGATAAACCCTTAGCCAGACTAACCAGAGGGCACAGAGAGAGTATCCAAATTAATAAAATCAGAACTGAAAAGGGAGACATAACAACAGAAATGGAGGAAATTCAAAAAATCATCAGATCCTACCACAAAAGCCTATATTCAACAAAACTGGAAAATCTAGATGAAATGGACAATTGTCTAAACAGATACCAGGTACCAAAGTTAGATCATGATCAGATAAACCATCTAAAGAGTCCCATAACCCCTCAAGAAACATCAGCAGTTATTAAAAGTATTCTAACCGAAAAAAGCCCAGGACCAGGTGGTTTTAGTGAAGAATTCTATCAGACATTCAAAGACGACCTAAACCAATTCTCTTCAAACTATTGCACAAAATAGAAACAGAAGGAACACTACCCAATTTGTTCTATGAAGCCACAATCATGCTTAAACCTAAACCACGCAAAGACCCAACAAAACTTCAGACCAATTTCCCTTATTAATATCAATGCAAAAATACTCAATAAAATTCTCACAAACTGAATTCAAGAACACATCAATACAATCATCTATCATCAAGTAGGTTTATTTCAGGAATGCAGGGATGGTTCAATATATGGAAATCTATTAATGTAATCCACTATATAAACAAACTCAAAGAAAAAAAACCACATGGTCATCTCATTAGATACTGAGAAAGCATTTGACAAAATTCAACATACCTTCACGGTTAAAAATCTTGGAAAGATCAGGAATTTAAGGCCCATACCTAAACATAGTAAAAGCAATATACAGCAAACCTGTAACCAACATCAAACTAAATGGAGAGAAACTTGAAGCAATCCCACTAAAATAAGGAACTCTCTCCCTACCTATTCAATATATAGGTACGTAGTGACTCTCTCCCTTCCTATTCAATATAATACTCCAAGTCCTAGCCAGAGCAATTAGTCAGCAAAAGGAGGTCAAAGGAATATATATTGGAAAGAAAGAAGTAACAGTATCACTATTTGCAGGTGATATGATAGCATACTTAAGTGAACCCAAAAATTCCACCAGAGTACTTCTAAACCAGATAAACAACTTCAGCAAAGCGGCTGGATATAAAATAAACTAGCCAACTTTCATAACCAGGCAAGTGTTCCAGCACTGGGACTAGGACATCAACGTAGCCAGAAAACCTGGCAAGTGATTTTTTTTTTATCACAGGATACTGTCTATAGGTACCATTAAATGAATGCAGTTTATGTATGTTTGTACACACAAATAAATCTGCTTCATCACTCATGAGAGAGGCTTTTTGTTTGTTTGTTTGTTTGTTTTTAGCAAATTGAGCTTGGAGCAAAAAAGTACTTGGCCAAATGTTCAGAACAAATGCTCACCATGGTTTGCCCAGCTCCTACTGATACATCTGTAACACAATGCCTGTAATCAAGGATTATCAATATCAGTGAGGACAGATCAAAAAGGTTGTAAAAAGGTTGTAAGAGCTAGAGTAACTAATAGCTTATTACTAGAATTTCTTCTAAAAATGTCAAGAAATTTCTACCCATGAAATCTAAATATAACTGTCTAGCCATATCCTGAACAATGAAACACCAATGGAAAACCTAATGTGAAAGGAGAAGTATCATTGGGCCTAGACTAAGGTCTACAGGGACAGTTGTGGACCATTGAAAGAAGAAAATTGTTCTTCACGAAGCATGGGCCCTTTTATTGTCTATCAAATGCCAAGTGCTCAACATTAAAAGCAAATGCATATAAGCCACATTAAGTAGAATCTGCAGGTTGTATTTATTCATGCATGTATAACAATAATGATAAAAAAACAGGACCATAAATTTTTGAGAAAGGAAAGAAGAGGAAGGCATAGAAAGATACAGAAGGCAAAGAAGGAGGAAACAACAAAAATGTTTACTTTAATTAACAATAACATAAAAATTTAAACATGTTGACTTTAATATCATGATATCCCATTTTGAAATTTACTCAAGAGAGTGTCTCTTACTCATTTGCCTGCTCTTGGGACTCTTTTCCTCCTACAGGGCCTCCTTGTCCATCCATGCTTGACATGAGGGCTTTTGCCTTGACTTACCTGTTTTTGTTTTGTTTGGTTGTTGTCTGGAGGCAGGGCGGTAACTTGTAGGAGAGAGAACTTATGGGGATGCTGGGAGGAGGACTTATGGGGATGCTGGGAGGAGTGGAGGAGAAGCTATGATCAGGATAAATTGTACGGAGAAAATTCTCTTCTAAATTAAAAAGGAATTTTACTCTCAAGTTTATATTAACTATAATTGCTTTATTTTTGTTTTCTTTTATTTGCTTTTAGAATCATATAAAATGTTTTTAAATGTCATCATGCTTTTCTACTGTGCTTTCTAACAGTTTGTTTTTATTATATCATCCTGACATATATAATCCTTTAATGTCATTCTGAACAGAATTTTGCCAAATGATTTTGCTATTTTTTCCTAATTTGGAGTTTCCTATACACTTTCTATAAATTTGGAATCAGGAGAAATTATGAATTGAGAGTATATATTTAATACCAATAAATTGAAATGTTAAGAAGCTCTAGTGAATATTGTCTGACAACTTAAGAGGGAAAGAGTGATTACTTCTGTGAGTTTTCTATGTTCAGTGTGAGCATTATCCAAGGTGTTGAAAGTCTTACTAAATGTGGAGGAAAGTGAAGAAACACATCATGAAATTTAGTTGTGGAAATACAGGATTTCAGGTAGGGAGCAGGGATGATGGGTGAGAAAATAAGCTAGGGAGACAAAGAAGGAAGGGCAGAAAGGTGAAATTGCGAAGCAGAACAGGGAAGAGGAGAAGGGAGAAAAAGAAACAATGGACAAGAGAAAAAGAAACAAAAAGCAAGAGAGGAACACACAATGAGTGGTTAAATGTAGATCACAGTCAAGGAAGCCCAAGGTAGACAGGGGGAGATATTGTAGGAGTCAGAGGGGATGGAGCATGCCAGGAGAACATGACCCACCTAATCAACTAAGCGGGATTCAAATGGGCCCACAGGCATTGCCCGGCAAGCGCAGGGCCCTGAGAGTCTGCACCAGGTTTTTCTGTTTATATGTTATGACTGCTGGCTTGATGGTCTTGTGGGACTCCTAACAGCCAGGGTGGCTGTATCTTTGACTCTTTTATCTGATTTTGTGACTCTTTTTCTCTTATTGGATTACCTTTTTCAACCTCGATATGAGATCTTTTGTCTTGTCTATTGTATCTTGATTTGTCCCATTTAGTTGTCTCTTGTGGGCATGCTCTATTCTGAAGGGACGTAGTTGGGGTATATATCTGAGGAAGAAGTGAGGTAGAGGAGAGCCTGGATGGGGAAGGGAGGGGACACAATGGTCAGAATATATTGTATGAGAGAATAATTTATTTTCAACAAGAAAGAAAAAATTAGAATGTAGAAGTGATGAATATTAAATTTCAAGTGTTTGGAAGAAGGGATCACATGATATTTACAACAACTCACATCTGACCAAGCTGAAATAAGTTAAAAGCAAATGATGGCGATCTTTCCTCAATATTTATATTTTCAACTCTATGTATCATAAATTAAAGCTAGTAGCATTATATGGCTATATATTTTTAAAACTTCATCTATAAATTCCACTGTGCTTTTAGATGTATCAGTATAAAGAAAAAGAATTCTATGGTATAATTCTTGGTTCCAAATTCTAATGGCTATTAATTTTATACTGTGAGTTAACAAAAGCCTTTGTGAGCAAGACAAATCCAAAGACAAAAGTATTCATGATGAATGACTTATTAATGTTAGACACATAGACATTCAGGGACTATGAGAGCTTGATATCAGGGTAGCGGTTCTTTTGAGTCAAATCATGCTCTGATCTTCTGAGTCCCAAGTTGGGTGTATGATATCTCCTACACAACAGGTAAAATTTTGCTTTCAACTTCTGGGAGGCAACCAAGGGCAAGAACAATCAATATGCTTTATATTTTGAGGATTTTCTTGGTTCCCCTGACAAACAATTTGACATGAGTCTTCACAGTCTACCACTGGGGTTTTTGTTAGATATTACATGGCTCCTGGGAGAACATTATCACTCCATGTGGTATACATATCCTTGATTTTATAAATATTAAATCAAATGGATGCCATATATATATATATATATATATATATATAAAATCTTTAGCGACTGTATTTTATTATACAGTTGTAAATCATTCAGTAAACACAGTTTTAATCATGTATAGCTTTATTACTTTCTTCTGTGTCAGTTAAAAACTTTTTGAGAGGTATCTACAAAAGAAATAGATGTGGAATTAACATGGAATTTCATTTCCCAATTTTACCTATGAACATGTATTCATTGGTCACTGTGAACCAAAGGAATCTACTGAACTATAATTAAACCAGTCTAAATAATCTTTGGTACATTACTAGAAAATTCAGGATTTTCTAGTTCACATTTCATCAATTATATTTACTCTGCCTTGATAAAATATTGTGAAACTTTCATTATTTTGCTGCATTTTGAATGAGTTAAATTTACTTATTAATCATTCCTTCTTGAACACTGTTAAAATTAAGTTAAGTTTTGATTTTTATCTTTTACTAAGAACTTTCATTAGCAGGAGTTCTTAAAAAAGCTACAGTATTTTCCATACAGGTAGCTTTTATGACATTTTGCTAACAGGCAAACAGTTCTAGAATGAATGCTTTTTCAGTAGAAATAATAAAATACCACTAATAACATCAGAAAATTTAAAGGATGTTGCCTAAGACTTCATCTTTTCCTAATATTTCAGTGCCACCACAGGAATAATTAGAGTAGTAAACTTTGCCTTTAAATAATGATATCTAGTTTCAAGAATCACATTTATCTCAATAAAGCAAGTAAGACATCAAATGGTTTCTTCACAGAGCAGCATGATTTTCAGTTTGCTTTGCTCAGACTCCAAGCACTCTGTTTCTAGACATTGTGTCATGAGGGCTAGGAATAATGGCAGTTCCTTAGGAGTTTTCATTAGGGAAGCTCTTTATTTATATTTAGGGACAGTCTATATTTATATTTAGGAATATTCTGGATTTGGGAAAGAAACAAAGACTATTTTCCTGACCTCAGACATCTTGAATTTTCTACTAATGAACTGATCATTTCTGGAAATAAGAACACTTTGAAACATCTGCATACTTTAGTGCTGATTAGAATCTCTCCCATGATGTATGGATTAACTATTTTCATATCAACGTTGCTTCAATAACCACTAAGCTACAGAATCCCATAGATCCAGCTGATCTTTGTCTTTTTTCTACATTACCATCAGACTCTGGTTCAGCACAGTAGTTTTATTGCCAGAAATCACTAAATTTTTATTACATCAAAGTTTCTGATATTAAGAATGAATTTAAGGCTACTGATGACCAACCATTCCAAGTACTACTTACAAGCTTCTCTGATTTTATGAGACTGATCATCTCTAATTTGTCTTCTCTTCAATAATAAAATACAAGTGAAATTTACATATACATGTAAATTTTTAAGTACATGTCCTTATATATATATTTTTTCTGTAATATATAGGTTATAACTTTATACCCTCTGGGAGATTATTAAATTCTCCAAGGATGGGTTGTTTCACCTTAATAGAAAGCATTTTCCCTTGAAAAATAAAAGAGATCCTGTAACAGTTTTCTCACATTTTTGAGAAAAATAAAGGTTTCAACTTTTAAAATTAGTTTATTTCTTCAGTCTGCTGCCACTAACTATACCCCATTTCCCCTTCTTCTAAAATATTGTCAGCATCATCTTGAATGACTTCTCGATATTTTTCGTGTCATGTTCCTATGATCTCAGGACTCTTTCTCTCTCCCTTTTTTGCTATAAACATGAGATTACCATTTCCTTAATAGGTATAAAATTTCACATTTATATTTGTTACTACACTTTTTAAAATCCAACTGATATGTCCGAATGTTGAAGAACTTTATAGAGTCTTTCTGTATGATGGGACTAAAGTATTGGTTTGTCACTGTTTTCATTTGTCATTGGAGGAACCCATTAGAAGTAGTAGTTCCCTTCAGAGCTCATTATTCATTGTGATGAGAAGATAGGCAACATTTCAGTGCTACAGGGAATACAGCTGTACATTCATTTTAATTCAGACACTAATTGGACTAATTCTCAATTCTTCTGTTTTAAGTTTTTCTTTTCTCACCAGCTATAGCACTGGAAATAATGACAGTATATACTTATATGATATTAGTAATATTGATTATAGGGGTTAAAATTACTTGTGTCATTAAGTCTGATCAATATTTTGCATGATAATTATACATGAACCCAGGAAGAAAAATGTAGACAAAATCAGGAAATTTTTGACTTTTGTATGAAAGGGTCTTTACTAAGGACTTTAGATGTTCAGTGACAGTTTATCTTGTTACCACATCATTCATCTTGGTAGATGCAATATATTATCAGTTTATAAACATAAATTTTGTTGAAACATACTTATACATTTTATTTTCAAGTGTTTCTGTATGACCAAAAGATATCTGGATACTTGAGGCTAAGTATGTAACTGTTTCTAGATAACAAATTCTGTCTCAGTCTGACCACTAAAAAAATCTCATGCAGTATCTAGAGAATCTAGGCTTTTCTCCCTTTCTTCCCTTCCCTTCCTTCCTGCCTTCTTCCTTCCTTTCTTCATTTCTTTCTTTCTTTACCTCCTCCACATTCTCCTTCTCTTGCTCCTCTTTTTTTTTTTTTTTTTTTGGAGACATTTCTTCCTGCAGCAGATGGGAATGAATATGGAGACCAATAGTCAGACATTATGTAGAGAGAGAAAGAGTGGGGTGGGGGAAAGGGAGAGAGAGAGAGAGAGAGAGAGAGAGAGAGAGAGAGAGAGAGAGAGAGAGACCTTGGAACAATCAGCACTAAATATGATGTTTCTATCAAATCCATCTCCTCACACCTCTGGGAAACCCACAGAAGAGGGGGCAAAAAGAGTTTAAGAGTCAGAAGAGATGGAGGCAACCAGAACAAGGCCCTCTAAAATAATGAAGCAAAAGTCATATGAATTCACAGAGACTGAAGCATCAAACCCAGGGCCTGCACAGATCTTCATCAGACACTCTGCATTTACATTATGGCTTTCAGTTTAGTTTTTTTAATGGCATTTCTGAGTGTGATAATGAGTGTGTCCCTTATTATTGTGCCTTTTCTTGGGCTCTTTTCCTTCTGTTGTTTTTCCTGATCCAACTTCAATATGATGGTATTTGTTTATCATATTGTATTTTATGCCATTATATTCTGTTATTATCTATTTTTAAAAAGGAGTTTTATTCTTCTCACTGACATCCTCTTCCCATAAAGCTACCAGGATGCATGGATGAACACTGATAATGTGGATGAGAACCAATCTTCTGAAGTCAAATAATTCATCACATAACTATATTTTAAAAGTATTAGGAGCAATAAAGTAATTTAATTTTTAAACAAATATATTAGTCACTCATTTGTAAACCAGTTAATTCAGAAATTAGTATAATACTTCACTATAACTAAAATTGTAGTTTAACCTGAAAGAATGTCTTAGAATGTAGTATTTAGCACAATTTTGTTCTCATATTTTTGATGTATATATGAACACGATGTTCCTAATATTTATGGAAATAATTTATTGCACTCAGATTATATCATTATGCTGATCATATAAAATAATTTTACAGTATATCAGAATTTTTGCATATAACAATCATTATTTTTATGAACAGTAATTTTCACCAACTCGAGAATAATAAGCTATTATTTTACATGGGGAAATTCAAAGATGACTCATATCTCTATAGAAAACATTTGTTTTGTGCAATGCTTGAACATTAACCTGTCATTGATTTATATATATTGGTGGCAGTTTTGGAAGCAAAGTTGCATTGAATGAAATGAAAGCACCATATTAGTCGATTAATGTCATGTGATCTGAGAAATGGAAATATCAATCCAATATTGAAATAAAAAATATCAGTCAGCCACCATTTCATTCTGTAGAACAATAAAACTTTGAGTCGTTCACAATTATGGAAATAATAAATCATATTTGGTAGTTCATGTGCAGTCTGGATGTGCATGAATGTATGTACACACCATATGGTTTTTTAATAGGTAATAGGATGAAGGTAAATATAGAAAAATGACCATAATATCTAACGTGGTAAATTAAATTCAATACTTACAATATCAGAATGGTAACAACTTTGCTAATGTTTTTCTTTATATATTTCTATGTTATTCTGTAGATTTGCTTGAATCTTTTGACCATAAATGTACTTATGTCAGCTTGAAATTCTATGATCTATTATGTTATTCTTGATGATTTTCTTGGAGGTGATGTGGTTTTGCATTACCGCTACTCATATTTAATATGCCATGATTTCTCCTTTTAGATTCAAAAGATTATATATATATGTGTGTGTGTGTGTGTGTGTGTGTATATATTTCATTTAAATCCTATCATCAATAGTATAACATGGCATTACATCAGATTAGTTTTGTGATAAAACTGAATTCCTGCGATTTTGGTCTTATTATCTATGAAAAGATAAAAAACATTTATGTATTAATGATGAATATAATTGAATTATAATATAAATTATATTAAACAGTATCCATTAAGTATATATATGTGCATTCAATTCCCTTACCTTTGACAAAATCATTTATCTTTTTGATAAATAAAATAGGCATGCAAAAAAGACACTTTAATGACATTTTATTTTATTCTGCACTTAATATATGAATGTGATTTCAGTTAGGGAGTTTCAGCCTCACCCACTCTTTACGAAATGAGCAACTGTTGGAGGTTTCTTGATAAGATCATATATTCCAACAATGCTTTTCCCAACCTGCAGAAACTTAGCAAGGTTTCTTGGTTAAATTCTAATTTAAATAATTGAATTCTGCCTGCATATCTGACTTCTTCCATTTCCTAGCACCCTTTATAATCTTGTTATTTCCTACTTTGAATTGAAGACTGCGGCAGCTGAAGTCACTAAGGCTAGGTGATGACAGCCCAGGAAATAATTTGCTTTGCTGCTGTTACAGTTGTGTTACCCTAAGTCTCCAGCTCCTGTTTCAATTGCAGCCTTTGTGAAACATTAACACTCCTTAATTCCAGTTTGTAAGGAAAAGTAAACAAGAAGAAAAGAAGAGGAGGAGGAGGAGGAGGAAGAGAAAACTGTTCTCATGCAATTTCTATTAAAATAGTCATTTACCTATTTGCAAGCTAAAGTATCTTTAAAAATATGTGTGAAACCATACATTAAAACTTTTTCAAGGATCACAAAATTTGCAGGCAAATAGATGGATCTAGAAAACATCATCCTGACAGATATAACCCAGACCCAGAAGGATATGCATGATATGATCAGTGGGTATTAGCCATAAAATACAGGATACACACACTACAATCCACAGACCCAGAAAAGTCAAATGACAAGGAGATCCCAGGGATGGTGCTTGAATCTCATTCGGAAGAGGAAATAAGATAGTCATCTATGATGGCTGGAGGGAGAGAACTGAGTGGGAGAGGGATGGAGAATGGAGGCAATGAGATCAGGTTTAGGGAGAGTCTAGGAGAGAGGGGCTGAAGAATGAACAGAAGTATTTGGTAGGTGTGTGTGTGTGTGAGTGAGTGTGTGTGTGTGTGTGTGTGTGTGTGTGTGTGTTTCTGTGTCTGTGTGTGAGTGTGTTTGGGTGGTGTTGTCTAGGACATCCCTGAGACCAGGGATGAAAAAAATTCCAGGGAATCTATTAGGGTGACTCTATCTGAGACTACAATCAATGGGGGTATGGATCCTGAAGTGGTTACCTCCTGTAGACAGGCAGGACTCTCAGTGGAGAGAAAAGGACATGAAACTACCCACAAAACCTTCGACTCAAAATTTGTTCTATGTACAAGTAATATAGGGACAAAGATGGAGAATAGATTGAGTGAATGGTCAATCAATTACTGGCCCAACGTGAGACTCATCCCATGTCTAGGAACCAATCCCTGACACTATTAAGGATAGTTTATTATGCTTGCAGACAGGAGCCTAACATAACTGTCCTCTGAGAGGCTGCACCCAGCAGTTGACCAAAACAGATGCAGAAACCCATAGCCAAACATAAAGGGAGTTCAGGAAGTCCTGCGGAAGAGTTGGGGGGATGATAAAGAAACTGGAGGAATAAAGACTTGATAGGATTACCAAGAGTTAACTAACCGCGACCTTTGGAGGCTCTCAGAAACTTAGCCACCAAGCAGCGAGCATAACTGGGCTGGACCTAGGCCTCCTGAACCTACGTAGAAGGGATGCAGCTTTGTCTTCATGTGTGCTCCCGACAAAATGGAGAGGGGGCTATCCTTGACCATGTTGCATGCCTCTAGATCCTGTTACCTTAACTGTATTATTTTGTCTGGCCTCAGTGGGAGAGGATGTGCCTAGCCTTGCAGTGATGCGATGTGCCAGAGTGCTTTGGTATCCAGGTGGTAGGCTCCCCCTTATCAAAGGAAAGGAGGACTAAGAGGAGAGGGCAGGCTGCAATCACGATGTAAAGTGAATAAATAAATTAATGGAAAATAATGAAAAAAATCAAGGAAGTTTTGGGAATCCAATGCTTACTAAAAATATTATGTATTCATTTTGCTTCAAATAATATCCCCCTTTCCATAATGTGCATAAATACTAATTAAATGCCTTGCACATAGCACTTTTTATGATGTATATTTAGTAAATAAGTATACCACATACCTAACACAACCTAACATAAAGTTTAAATTTGTGTTTCTTCCTCACATAGGTGAGCTATAGATAGATCCTTTTATGACCTTAAAGGACATCCATCTGACAAAATTATGTTATAATAACTCTGAGTATGGAGAGAAATTAACTCTAATACTCACTAGTATGTCTCTGTAAAGTTTTACAAAAAGTTATTTATTTTCCATTTTATAAGCCTTTTCCTTATTTTACTTGCTTGGAAGTTTTATAAGTAAGACAAAGTTACCCAGGTTATATCAGCCCTGACTCCCTCCCACTAACATTCCTTCTACCCACACAACACATGTCTGTCCCACTTCTGTGTCTTTTTAAAAATGCTGTAAGATAGGTTTTTATCAATCTTGAATTCTTAATGTTTTCATTATAGAGAATTTTTTTCCTTGGTTATGTTGTTTCCAAGTATTTTATTTGGTGGTGGTGGGTTGGGGGATAAAGAAATTACCTACCTGGATTTACACTGGACTATTTGGAACTATACTGATTTTAAATGTCCTTTTAGCTCTTAGGATCATGATTCCCCCTATAAACAAAAAATACATCCTTATCTTAAAGGTAAAGAATTTATATTTCATTTTGAAAATGTTGGAACATCCCTGTTTATCAGAGTTCTTATTAACCTTGTCATTCTGAAGTATGTAACTTATGCTTGATTTTCTATATTTCAGAACGAAAAGAAAAGAATAGAGAACAGTTATCTTCTAAATAGTATGTTACACCTTTCAGACTGTTAATGCATGTCTAAAAAAGATTCTTTTCTTGTCTGAGTGCTAAAACAAATCAGCAAACCTTATAAATCACTTTGTACAAAAGACATAACTAACTCTGAGGCAAAAATAATACAAATGGTATTAAATAAATCCTTAAGAGGTTGAACAATAGGAGTAAACACACACACACACACACACACACACACACACACACTCAGACACACACAGAGAGACTCAAACACACTATTTATTTGCTTAATATAAGAGCTAACTCATCTTGATTTTTGTAGGACAGATGATGTAGTGGCTATTTCTGATTGTCAACTTGACTATATCTGGAGTGAATTACAACCCAGAATTAGAAGGCTCACTTGTGATCTAGTTCTAGAGTTTGGAAGACACAAGTTTCAGGTGTGGTGGCACACACACCTCTAATCTGGGCCACACCTGCTGCTGGAGATCTACATAAGGACATTGGAAGGAGGAAGATTCAATCATCTTCACCTGCGAGCCTTGTGGGACTAAGAGACTACTAGATCCTCTGGTTTTCATTCACAGCTACTGCAACCATTGTTGGTGAGTTTGACTACAGACTGGAAGTCATTAACAAATTCCCTTACTATATAGAGACTACATATAAGTTCTGTGACTCTAGAGAACCCTGAATAATACAGAGGTTGGTAGTGGGAGTGACTCTAGAGGAGCAGAAAGCAGTATAAGGATGAATCTTTTAAGAATCTGGAGTTGGTTTAATAATTCACCAGCACCTTCAACTGCTGAAACTTCTCCAGATACACTCTCTTATGGGAGCTTGGAGGATTTTGAAGACCCCGTGGTTGGAAATATATTTTAAACTTAAAGAAACTAATGCCATTGAGCATAGTGATGAATTGGGTGATTGTGAGCTCAAAACTTTTTGCACTATGGGAAAAAATATTGAAAATGACATGGCTGGCCAGTTGCTCTTCTTATCTCTGGAAAAGATGGTGAAGGAAAAGAAGGAGTTGTATAATAAAATTGAACAGATTCAGATGCAAGTGACCAATCTAAAAATTGCTAAGTGTGTCCTTGAAGAGAATCTTCTCTCCAGCAGCCATAGAGCCCAAGTCGTAGAAAATCGAACTGAAGCCCTCATTATAAGGTTGGCTGAATTGCACCTCAAGTTCAGGTCTCAGCCTCAGAGGGTGTCAGCAGTTAAAGTAAGGGCATTAATTGGCAGAGAATGAGATTCTATAACTTGGGATGGGGATGTGTGGGAAGACCGTGTTGAAGCTGAGAATTCTGAGTCTTCAGATTCTCAATGGTTTACCCCACATGAGGAAGTAGTATCCTCAGCCCCACCCCTTGAAATAATGCCTTATCCACATGAGGAAGTTAATCCCTCAAAGTCTGATGGGCCAGTGGTGACTTTCCCTGAAGAAAATGCCAGACAAGATAATATTGATGTTTCTCAAGGCTCACCAATAGTTTCTTCTAGACCTATATCCAGACTCAAGGCAAACCAGGCCCCTAGAGGGGAGGTAGAAAGTGCAGTCCATGAGGAAGTGTGCTACACTAGTAAGAAGCTTAATGAGTTTGCTAATTCATTCAAGCAGAAGTCTGGAGAATATGTGTGGGAATGGATTTTAAGGGTGTGGGATAATGGTGGAAGGAACATAAAACTAGATCAGGCTGAGTTTATTGACATGGGTCCTCTGAGTGGAGATTCAAGGTTTAATATGGAAGCTCGTACAGGTAAAAAAGGTGTCAGAAGTTTGTTTGAATGATTGACTAAAGTGTTTATCAAAAGATGGTCTACGGAAAAAGAGTTGGAGATTCCTGATATCCCTTGATGAAGGGATTTTAAGGCTCAGGGAAATTGCAATGCTAGAGTGGATATGTTGCATAAAACCTGATTGTCCACAATGGGAAGGCCCAGAAGATATGCCCTTCACCAATCCTATAAGACACAAACTGGTGAGAGGGGCACCAGCACATTTGAAGAGTTTTGTTCTTGCACTTTTCCTTGTGCCAGACCTCGGGATTGGAGATGCTGCTGCTCAATTAGATGAATTAAATGCAATGGGTTTAATTGGGCCTCGAGGTAACAAGGGCCAGGTGGCAGCATTGAATCGCCAGAGACAAGGTAGTCCAAGTTATTATAATAGCGTAGACAAAACAACATTTATAATGACATATACTGTGATGGTCAGAACAGGAGAAGTGAAATTTATAATGGCATGACTCGTTCAGACCTTTGGTTATGGCTAATCAGTCATGGTGTTTCCAGGTATGAAATACATAGGAAGTCTACTGCATATCTGTTTGATCTGTATAAGCAGAAAAATTCTCAAACAAATGAAAGAAAGGCTACACTGGATCTTGGCAAAAGGCAATCTTGGCCAGTGAATCAATTTCCAGACTTGAGCCACTTTGCAGACCCAGAACCCCTTGAATGAAGGGATAGCCAGGTTACCCTGAGGAAGGATTTTAATTAGACACCTAAAATTTTTGCTGTTAGTCTTTCTCCAGTCCTTCCCCAGAGGGACCTACAGCCTTTTACAAGGGTGACTGTACACTGGGAGAAAGGAAAAAATCAGACTTTTAGGGGTCTATTGGATACTG
This sequence comes from Uromys caudimaculatus, assembly GCA_028551405.1. Classification (NCBI taxonomy): domain Eukaryota; kingdom Metazoa; phylum Chordata; class Mammalia; order Rodentia; family Muridae; genus Uromys; species Uromys caudimaculatus. The sequence continues at coordinate 42,453,581 of CM052711.1, forward strand.
GCTCTGAATTGACCTTGATCCCAGGAGATCTGAAGAAACACTGTGGCCCTCCAGTTAAAGTAGGGGCTTATGGAGGACAGGTGATTAATGGAGTTTTGACTGATGTCTGAATTATAGTAGGTCCAGTAGGTCCCCAAACACATCCTGTGGTCATTTCTCCAGTCCCAGAATGTATAATTGGGATAGATATACTTAGAAATTGGCAGAATTCTCACATTGGTTCCCTGACATGTAGAGTGAGGACTATTATGGTTGGAAAGGCTAGATGGAAGCTGTTAGAGTTGCCTCTGCCAAAGAAAATAGTGAATCAAAAACAGTACCATATTCCTGGAGGAATTGCAGAAATTACTGCCACTATCAAGGACTTGAGAGATGCAGGGGTGGTGGATCCCACCACATCTCCCTTTAACTCTTCTATCTGGCCAGTGCAGAAGACAGATGGATCATGGAGAATGACAGTTGACTATGGACAATTAATCAGGTAGTAACTCTGATTGCAGCTGCTGTACCAGATGTAGTTTCGTTACTTGAGCAAATTAACACATCTCCTGGTACCTGGTACATAGCTATTGATCTAACAAATGCCTTCTTCTCAGTACCTGTCCGTAAGGACCTCCAGAAGCAATTTGCTTTTAGTTTGCAGGGCCAACAGTATACCTTTACAGTTTTGCCTCAAGGATATATTAACTCTCCTGTCCGGTGTCATAACTTAGTTAGAAGAGATCTTGACTGTTTGTCTCTTCCACAAAATATCAAATTGGTGCACTATATTGATGACATTATGCTGATTGGACCAAGTGAGCAGGAAGTAGCAGCCACCTTGGGATCATTGGTAATGCATATGTGTATCAGAGGATGGGAAATAAATCCAACCAAAATTCAAGGAACATCTACCTCAGTGAAATACTTAGGAGTCTAGTGGTGTGGGACTTGTAGAGATATTCCTTTTAAGGTGAAAGATAAATTATTGCACCTGGCTGCTCCCACCACCAAGAAAGAAGCACAGCGTTTAATGAGTCTATTTGGATTCTGGAGACAGCATATTCCTCACTTGGGTGTGTTTCTCAGGCCCATTTACCAAGTGATTCGGAAAGCTGCTAGTTTTGTGTGGGGTCTGGAATGGGAGAAGGTTCTTCAACAGGTCCAGGCTGCTGTGCAGGCTGCTCTACCACTTGGACCATATGATCCAGCAGACCCAATGGTACTTGAGGTGTCAGTGGCAGATAGAGATGCTGTTTGGAGCCTCTGGCAGGCTCCTGTAGGAGAATCACAGAAGAGACCTTTGGGATTTTGGAGCAAATCTCTACCATAATCTGCAGACAACTATTCTCCCTTTGAAAAACAGCTCTTGGCCTGCTATTGGGCCTTAGTGGAAACTGAACGTTTGACAATAGGACACCAAGTTACCATGTGACCTGAACTGCCCATCATGAGCTGGGTGTTATCAGACCCTTCAAGTCATAAAGTAGGACATGCACAGCAGAAGTCTATTATCAAATGGAAGTGGTACATCCGTGATCGAGCCCAAGCAGGTCCTGAAGGTACAAGCAAGTTTCATGAAGAAGTTGCTCAAATGCCTATGGTTTCTACTCCTGTAATAATGCCATCTGCTGCCAAGTATGTGCCTATAGCCTCATTGGCTGACTGAAGAAGAGAAGACTAGGACCTGGTTTACTGATGGTTCTACACATTATGCAGTCACCACTCTGAAGTGGACAGCGGCAGCATTACAACCCCTTTCTGGGACAACCCTGAAAGATACAGGTGAAGGACAATCTTCACAGTGGGCAGAACTTCAGGCAGTACACATGGTATTACAGTTTGTTTGGAAGAAGAAATGGCCAGATGTACAATTGTTCACTGACTCATGGGCTGTAGCCAATGGATTGGCTGGATGGTCAGGGACTTGGAAAGATCAGGATTGGAAAATTGGTGAGAAAGACATCTGGGGAAGAAGTATGTGGATAGATCTCTCCAAATGGGCAAAGGATGTGAAGATATTTGTGTCCCATGTAAATGCTCACCAAAAGGTGACGTCAGCAGAAGAGGAGTTTAATAATCAAGTGGATAAGATGACCTGTTCTGTGTACAGTCAGCCTCTTTCTTCAGCCATCCCAGTCATTGCGCAGTGGGCATATGAATAAAGTGGCCATGGTGGCCAAGATGGAGGTTATGCTTGGGCTCAACATTGGCTTCCACTCATCAAGGCTGACCTGGCTACAGCTGCTGCTGAATGCCAGATCTGCCAACAGCAGAGACCAACACTGAGCCCCAGATATGGCATCATTCCTCGAGGTGACCAGCCAGCAACCTGGTGGCAGGTTGACTACATTGGACTACTTCCTCCGTGGAAAGGACAACGTTTTGTTCTTATTGGGGTAGATACTTATTCTGGTTATGGATTTGCCTTTCCTGCATGTAATGCTTCTACCAAAACCACCATCGGTGGACTTACAGAATGCCTTATCATCGTCATGGTATTCCACATAATATTGCTTCTGGCAAAGGACCTCATTTCACAGCCAGAGAAGTGCGACAGTGGGCCCACTATCATGGGATCATGGAATTCACTGGTCTTACCATGTTCCCCATCATGCTGAAGCAACTGGTCTGATAGAAAGATGGAATGGCCTTTTGAAGACCCAGTTACGGCACAAATTAGGTGGCAGCAGCATGGAGGGTTGGGGCAGAATTCTTCAGGAGGCAGTATATGCTTTAATCAGCGTCCAATATATGGTACAGTTTCTCCCATAGCCAGGATCCATGGGTTCAGGAATCAAGGAGTGGAAAAGGGAATAGTTCCACTCACTATCACTCCTTGTGACCCTCTAGGAAAATTTTTGCTTCCTGTCCCCACAATTCTAGGTTCTGCTGGCCTAGAAGTTTTGGTTCCAGAGGGGGGAGTGCTCCTACCAGGAGCTACAACAAACATTTCATTGAACTGGAAGGTCAGACTTCCCCCTGGTCATTTTGGGCTTCTAATGGCCTTAAACTAACAGGTTAAGAAAGGAATAACAGTGTTAGGAGGGGTGATAGATCCAGATTACCATGGGGAAATTGGATTGCCTCTCCACAATGGAGATAAGAAAGACTATGTCTGGAGTGCAGGAGATCTCTTAGGGCATCTCTTAGTACTACCATGTCCTGTGATTAAAGTCAAGGGGAAACTACAACAGCCTAATTCAAGCAGGATGACAAAGGATGCAGACCCATCAGGAATGAAGTTATGGGTCACTCCTCCAGGAAAAGAGCCAAGACCTGCTGAGGTACTTGCAGAGGGTGGAGGAAATACAGAATGGGTAGTAGAGGAAGGTAGTTATAAATACCAGCTAAAACCACGTAACCAGTTGCAGAAACAAGGATTATAAATAATATGAATGCTTCTGTTGTATTTTGTTAAGAACATATTTGTTTTCCAATTTCTTTAACATCAGTTGGTATTTAAGTTGAGATACTGAAGGAATGTTCTCAAGGGACATTGCCCCATCATAAGTTTATAAATGTGTTTGCGACTGTAAGAGGAATAGTTATATCATGTTAAGCATATTTATGACCTTGTTATTGTTTCGTGTGGATATGAGATATTATTTGTGTCAAGTTGACAAGGGGTGGATTGTAGTGGCTATTTCTGATTGTCAATTTGACTATATCTGGAGTGAATTACAATCCAGAATTAGGCTCACCTGTGATCTAGATCTTGAGTCTGGAAGACACAAGTTTCAGGTGTGGTGGTATACACACCTCTAATCTGGGCCACACCTGCTGCTGGAGATCTACATAAGGACATTGGAAGGAGGAAGATTCCATCTTCTTCGCCTGCGAGCCTTGTGGGACTAAGCAACTGCTAGATCCTCGGGTTTTCATTCACAGCTACTGCTGACCATTGATGGGGAGTTTGACTACAGACTGTAAGTCATTAACAAATTCCCTTACTATATAGAGACTACCTCTAAGTTCTGTGACTCTAGAGAAACCTGACTAATACAGATGATGACCACAGTTACAAAATATATATGGTTGAGTGTGCCTGTAAAACTCGAGATACTATGTCATATAAAAATGCATACTTATAGAAAATGTATGAATGAGAAAACACAGTTAAATCTTTGAGATCAGCTGACATAGACTAAATAACCAAACTAATTTTGCTATTATTTCCTGTGTATTCCTGTCTGACTTAATTTTACTGTATATTTTAGCCTCCTCTTTTACTTTAATACTTCTGGGCTCTTCAGTAGCCATTCCATCATAAACCACATGCACCTAAAAGACTAATTATTTTACGGAAATGCAATCATTAGCTAAATTGTACTTGGATGCTTTTATCAATGCAACAACTTTCAAAGAAAATATTTTTCATTTTTGTAAATATATAGTTTTTGTAGAAGACAACTTTAAAAATCTTCATGATTTTATGGATGCAGACAAATAAAACCTCATCTGAAAATGACTGGTTATTGTTATTAGAGAAAACCTCTAGATTTTTACTTCCTTATAAGTAGGATAAGTAGGAGATAGTTACTGTACTGTACAAATGAACATAGAGGTCGACTTTTATATCATCTGCTCTGATGTTTTTATCTTTCAAAGGCTCAATTTAAAATATTTCTACCTGGTTGTTTACAGATTAAAAAAATACTGTTTCCAAAATAACTATTGAAAAAATAAATTTGATTTGATATATCTTTTATTAAGAAAATATATTTATATTGGCTAATTATAAAATAGGGTTATATTAACTATGATGTATATTTAATACATATAAGTTATTGTATAATACATATAAGTTTATGTCTTTATCTTCAATCCTATAGCTGTATCTAACAATATGCTGAGTATGTAAGTGGAAGTAATAGTCTAAATTTCAAATGAGACAGGACAGTGAATTTTTTTTTTTGTTTTGTTTTGTTTTGTATTTTTTGAGACAGAGTTTCTCTGTGTAGCCCTGGCTGTCCTGGAACTCACTCTGTAGACCAGGCTGGCCTCGAACTCAGAAATCCACCTGCCTCTGCCTCATAAGTGCTGGGATTAAGGGCGTGCGCCACCACTGCCCGGCATGACAGTGACTTTTGAAAGCCCTTTCCATACATCACATTCATTGTCATCAAGAAAACTATTGAGTTAAATAAAGACTTTTATTAAACAGTAAGAAATGTGTGCTGGAGGGAGGAAATGCTCAGGTATTAAAGGCTAGGCTCACAATGAACATGAAGTAATGGAAGACACTGACTCACAATATTAGATGGAATCTGAGGCTCCTCCGATAGCATAGTCCTCAGTCAATGCTGAGTCCTCAAAAGGCTAGGACTGAGGAGGAGCTGACAGACACTGTGAGACATCATACTATTCTCTGCAGTGAGTAGATCACTAATCATTGGCTGAGAGTAGTTTGGTAGCAGATGGTTTTCTTTGCACAAGTAAACGGTTCTTAGACAAGTGTGGTGACAGGACACCAACTGAACATTGCATTTAGAAATAATGCCTTTTGCATCTTTGTTTTGTAAAATGTATTGAAAACCAACCAAAAAAGAATCTTATATGTATGTATTTATATATAAATATACACAGAATATTTATATATTACAATGTATTATATTGTGTATGCTCGCAATACACACACACACAAATATAATTATTTAATAACTTGAACCTTAACTAGTATTCAAAAATTTTAACTATTTATCTCCTATATTAAGAGATTTAAAGATCTTTACTGGAGCTATTATTATAAAATAAATCTGGTTGAGTCTTGAGAGACAGCTCAGCAATCACGAGCTAGTGCTTGCAGCTCTATCAGAATACCTCACTTCATTTAACTCCAGGTCTAGTGAATCTACTACCATTTCCTCGTTTCCGCAGAGACAAAAACATATACCCCCAACACACAGACATACACACCAAAAGTGCTTAAAATAAATGTTTATAATTAATATAATACTTGAATTGAAACTATTTTCCATTTTAGTATAAAAGCTCCATGAAGCATTTTTGTTTATAAAATATATAATTCTATCAAGAAATATTTAGAGATTGCTCTGAGACTTTGAGAATTTAAAAACAAAATTTCAAATTCTGACACAATGCTTATATGTATGTACAAACAGCTTATAAAGCATAAAGCATCCAAAAATTTCCACAGATTTTCTTTTATGTGGTATGCCATGAAAGTGCTTGAAATTGAAATACAATTGTCTTTTTCTTTTTTATTAATCTTATATATATAATATATAATATATATGTTATATTATATATATGTATGTATGTGTGTGTGTATGTATATATATATATATATATATATATATATATATATATATATATATTTTTTTTTTTTTACACTTCAGATTTTATCCCCCTGGCCCACCTTCCAGCCATTCCACATCCCATATCTCCTCCTTACTCCCCTGTCTCCACAAGGTTAATGAAATGTTTTAAGTAGAAGCTTATTCATGCAGAACTTCAAGTAAATTCAATCTAACATTTTGTGATAGTAATTAATGTGAGTTACATAGTAACTCAGATAACTGAAAATCCAAATATGTATTAGAGTTCCAACTTTATTCAAGTGGGTGAATTTTTACATCACCAAGTTTGAAAAAAAAAAGACTTTGAATTAATTCTAAAATCATTCATTTTTCCAGTTTATATAAAGCACTGATAATGCTGAAAGTAATGACTAACCCTGATCTAGCTTTATGTTGTATTTATTGATGTTATGATTATTATCAGACTTTGTATTCACTACAAGTTATTGATTTATTCATATTTTTACTGATATTACAGATGAGAAGAAGTTAAAATTACATGTTCCAAGTCAAAAACAATTCAGTGTCTTTCTGTTTGGAAACAATCTTGGACCTATCCAATGTCAATTTCTTCAGAGTGTTCAGAATACATACTGACTTTCAGTCTGTTTCATTAATCATTGTCATTGGTACAAGAGGTTGTTCTTATCTGTGACTCTTTCAGAACTTGTGGTAGTGGGATATAATAATAACAATAATTGAAAAGCATCACCAGGATTTTAATGTCATGATAAAAATAAGCATTTTTATCTGAATGATTTAAACTAAAAATATTTCAGTCAATATTTGCTTGTGTATGTGTGTGTGTGTGTGTGTGTGTCTGTGTGTGTGTGTGTGCGCGTGCACAAGCATGTGTGTATGTGTGTGTGTTTGGTGGGTAGATGTAGTTATTTAAGTATGCTAAACTGTGTTGGTATGTCAGTTGAAATAATATCCAAATGCAGAGAATAATAGACTCACATAGTAAACAAGCCAAGGTGGTTAGCTATAATTTATTTCTGCTTATACACTTTATTTTTAGTTTTAATGAAAGTTAATCATTTTGTTAGAAGCTATGATTATTTTATTCTTAGTATTAACTTTTAATGAACATGAGATTTTATTTTGGGTTTTTGTAATAAAGGGTAATTAAATTGTAAAAGAGCATTTGATGATGGGAAAATAGAAACTACATTGAACTCTGATGAAAGACATGTAAGCATAAATCACTTTTTCATTTATTCAAAACAATGTGATATTAATTTATTGATGTTGACTGACCTATATTTCAGTATAAATCTTATCTATTGTGCATGTAATCAAAGTAAATTAATTACCTAAACTGTGAATACTTCATGATTAAAAAGGCATAATAGCAAGCATTTCTTGGTATCCACAATAGCACCAGGTTTTGGTGACTGTATATGGGATAAATCTCCAAGTGGGGCAGTCTCTGGATGGCCTTTCCTTCAGTCTCTGCTCTACACTTTGTCTCCATATTTGCTCCTGTGAGTGTTTTGTTCTCCTTTCTAAGAAGGACAGAAGCACCCACATTTTGATCTTTCCTTTTTCCTGAGCTTCATATGGTCTGTGAATTGTATCTTGGGTATTCTGTGCTTTTGGGCTAATATCCAGTTATCAGTGAGTGCATACTATGTGTGTTCTTTTGTGACTGCGTTAGCTCACTCAAGGTGATATTTTCTAGTTCCATACATTTGCCTAAGAATTTCATGGAGTCATTGTTTTTAATAGCTGAGTAGTACTCCATTGTGTAAATGTACAACATTTTCTGTATCCATTCCTCTGTTGAAGGACATCTGAGCTGGGCAGTGGTGGTGCACACCTTTAATCCCAGCACTTGGGAGGCAGAGGCAAGCGGATTTCTGAGTCCAATGCCAGCCTGGTCTATAGAGTGACTTCCAGGACAGCCAGGGCTATACAGAGAAATCCTGTCTCGAAAAAAAAAAAAAAAAAAAAAAAAGAAGGACATCTGGATTTTTTTGAAGGTTTTGGCTACTATAAACAAGGCTGCTATGCTCAGGTTGTTTTGATTTGCATTTCCCTGATGACTAAGGATGCTGAATATTTCTTTAGGTGCTTCTGATACATTTGAGTTTCCACAGTTGGGAATTCTCAGTTTAGTTCTGTTCACCATCTTAAAAAAAAGGCATAATAGCTTAATTTCATAAACACTGTTACAAAAATTACAGGATAAACTCCTTAAGACTATTCTGGTATGCTTGAACTATATTTATAATTATAATGGACACATAGTCCTTTAAAATGGTTCTCTCATGACCTTCTACAAGTTTGAACTTGTCCAGCTAAAACTAATTATTCAAATTTTAATTTACAAAAGTGGAACATCAGATATTTGCTTATTAGAAAGTATCTTGTCATCATTCTGTGTGGAAATCTCTATACTGTTTAATAAAAAAATCCTAATTTTATCAGCTTTAGCTTATTTCTCAGAATGGGTTTTTTTAAAGACAATATAGTGTCTTATAAATACATGCATACATGTGTATGTATATACATATGTGTTCCTAAAAATAACCTATTCTGTCTTTATATTATATACTATACATATGTAATATGTCATATTACACATGTATATCTGTTTTTAAGTCAGGCTAATTGGTTTTTGATAACCAATTGGTATTGGATAACTGACTGGTATTGGATAATCGAGTCATGTGCACTTCCCTAAGCAGACTGTCTCAGACTTTTAATATCATAAATATTAATTAAAAATCAAGTAAATATTTTCATATACACATATTATACACTCATATGTACAACTTTAAATGCACTATAAATCTATAATGATGAAGTACAAATATACTGGTACATGATTACATGCATCAGTTGATATAGTTTGACACTTAAATTCACTTAAGGTTTTCGATATTAATGTGTTCACCTTCAGTGTGGTGTCGTTGGGAGTTGGTATAGACATTAGGATCTGGGTTCTATTAAGAGACAGGCTATTGAGAGGATCTGCTTGATGAGGCTATGGAGAGCCCATCCCTTCCTTTGCTTTTTTTCATGCTAGCGATTTTAGACAGTACACCTAAACACATATTCCCTCATCAACCAGCTGTGGTTTTGGAAGCCTGAAAGCAAAGGGTTCATTATAGTCTTGAAATGAAACCTCCACAATTATAAGATAAAATGAACTTTTATTATTGATATAAAAATTACCTCTCATATTCTTTAACACTGACAAAAAACTAACAAACATGAGGTAAACTAAATCTTTTCATAATAAATACATGTTTTAGAGTTTGGCTTCACAAAAAAATCTGTTTTTCTTGTATTTAAGTACTGTTTCTGACAGCAGGTCATGTTGACCACACATTCTGAAGACATTTAATTCTGTTTCACATACCACCATTTACATTTGCTTTCCATCTGAAAAGTGCATGAGCTGTCATCCTCAGTTCACCCTGCAAACCATTCTCATCTCTGCTTTCCTATTCAGAACTATGCTACCCATCATTTGACAGGATACAAAATGTAATGGTCATAAAAAAAATGTCTGCTAACTTTCACTACTGACAATTTTTCATAAGGCACATTAAAAAATAATTGGAGAGAAACTGCACAGATTTTTAAAATATATTGAGTCATTTTTCTTCAATGCTTGACTGGTCAGCTTGCAAGATACCGTTCTCCCCATTATTAACAAGCCAGCACTTGCTTTACTGGAAGAAATAGTGCTGTACTGCCCTCAACTCTCTCTCTTTGGGTTTGTTGCAGCAAACCTCTGATTTATAAGAAAAATCAACAAGAAAAATAATCTTTAAGCATGAGAATAGTTTATGCTTTCAATTTTATCCTATAAAAATACTTCCCTTCCTTAAGCTAAAACAACTACAATAAATACCAACTGAAGTTTGAGTAAGGAGTGTTTAAAGTTTTACTTTCATATTTTCTAATTATATTTGAATGATTAGTAAGATTCATGGAGATTCAAATATTGTACAATGCTATTCTCAAACTATTATGAACTATTCAATCGTACTATGTCTCAGTGGTCTTATTTGGCAATCATATAAGTCTCATAGGAGTGTGCAAGTTGAAATATACCAAGTGTTTTAGTGTTATGAGTTGGTAAATTCATATTACTGTTCTTTTTCTTAATATTTGGTCATGTTGTGAATTTAATCCAGAAAATTGTGCACGGTAGACACATGGTCTACACTGAACAATAGCTCAATAGTACTCATAATAAGTACTATAAAATGTTTTGCAAGATATAAAATATCTCCTAGCACTGTTTCATAAACATCCAAATAAAACTTTAAAAAAATCCATTAGCGAACATTTTTAAGTTTTCACAAATAATTTGAGAGAAAATGTGAAAGAATTAAACATAACCCATATGACGTGATTCAGTGAGGAATATGACCCAATTCCCATGGTGGAATATTAGTCATTAAAATGTGATGCGGTGTCCTCTTCCCTGTTATCTCATGCACCTTCCACTTCTAATTCACTCAAAAAGCTAAGTCTAGACTGTCTTCAAAAGATTTAGCATCTCCAAATCTGCCTTTAAGGACATTTCTGGAAAACAATTTATCTTCTGCTAAAATGAGTATTGAATGAACTGAAATCCTGGGTTAAAGGAACGTTAGGAAGATGTCTCAGCAGATTCCCCTTTCCTTAGCTCTCTTCAAATAAATTAAGCATTTACTTCTGTAAAGCAATAGTGGAAGCAATTCAAAATTCCTAAAGACAGATACCTTTAAGAAGGATTTTAACAAAATTAGTTTATAGTGTTTTCAAGAAATATCATGTAATTTAAGGATATATATAATATCTACTAATGTTAATCCAAAACTGTTAGGTTCTTAAGGAAATATATTAGAGGGATGATGTCACCAAAGCATAGTAACATTGTTTTATGAAGTGTGAAAAAGAACTACCCTGTCAACTTTGAAATTTTGGGTTCTGTGTTGGTTAATTTCTAATCAGCTTGACAAACAGTATGTTCATCTATGTAAAAGATATCTGGGCTGAGAAGATTCCTCTTTCGAATTGGTCTATAGAAAAGACTGTAGAACATTTTCTAGATTAATATTTAATGTGAAAGGGAGAACCCTACTCTGATGTGCAAATTCTGGGCAGGTGGTCATATGCAGAATAAGCAGTCAAGCTAAACAAGCCATTGAAAGTAATAGAGCAAGCTTTATTCCTTTTACCAGTTTCCATGTGTTCTACATCACCAGTTACTTCTGAAAGCCAGTATCATTCTGATTACTACTTGTATAAAGACAAATAGTTTAATTAAATCCACACCAAGAAATTCAAGGACAAATTTCAAACTTCAGGAAAAAAATAACCTACACAATGGGATAAAAACAGGTATTTTCCACCAAAACTATTTCTTTTCTTTGGTTCTGGGAAATACTAGTCAATTGTATATTTCATAAGTACCTCAAGTGTAATTTGTACCAAAAATATTCATTTTGATAGATTTTATGCAGCCATCCCTGAATACTGTTTTCAAACATGCCTCATAAAATCATTACCACACTAACTTCTTCAGCTCCATAATTCTATTATTTTTAATCTCTACATCTGTTTAGGTCAAATGTTTTATATTTTGTGTCTTCATGCCATCTCTAACTAATTTAACCTAAAGTTTTATATTCCTACTAAAATTTAAATGTGATGAGAGTTCATGATCTAATTTAGCTACCTCTCTAACCTTTGTTCTTAAGTCACAAAATAAATGTATATATCAATCAAATGATGCATTACATTGTTAATCTTTATACATGTAAGACTTGAGAAGGCAATATAGTTCAATATGTAAATGAAATCCATGCTAGGTTCATTGGTTTGGGACCTGTGAATATTCATCATCCTCTCTACGTAGTCATGAAAAGGGATATATGTAGAATTGTGACTTTAATCCAGCATGATGTCCCTAAAAATTCTGGAAAAACACATTAATTATAATGACAGCAAAGAATCCTTGTTAATGATATAAAATTGTATGTTTGATCAAGTAGAGGTGGCAACTATTCATTATAGTTTTAAAGAAATGTGATGTTAAAAACTTAAGAAGAGAACTTTAGCCAAAGATTATGAAAGATATTTTTGGATTAATTTTTTAAATTTAGTTTTACTTTTTTTCTTATTTACTTTACATCCCACTCACTACCCCTTCCAAGTTACCCCCTCCCTCAACTCCTCTCTCCCACAGTCCTTCCACTCATCCCTTTCCCCTTCTCCTCTTCTCCTTTGAGCAAGTGGGGGCCCTCTTTATATCCCAACTCTGGTACATCAAGTTTCTCAGAGGCCACACAAAGCAGTTCAGCTAGAAGAACATCTCCCATGTACAGGCAACTGCTTTTGAAAGTTATTTCTTAAAGACATATCTTATACTCACTAAGCTTTGGGTAAGTAATTCAATGTGAAAGACACATTTATTTTATACAAAGTATGTATTAATGGCAGTAGTGATGTAAGCTAAGATATATACATGATTAGAATAATAACCCACAGAAATGTGATATCAGGAAGAGAAAATGCTCAGGGAAATTTGTAGTAATTCTAGACATGTACTTTAATAGATTGAAAGATGTTGTATCAATTAGAATGTAATCAGTTCTTTTTTGGAATTGCCAAGTTTCAGAAGACAAAGAGTGATTACCACAGAGTTTACAAGAACCCAAGAACTGGCACCATCAACAAGTAGGAGAGTACAAGGAAGAGGAGAGAATAAACAATGAACTCTGATATAAGATGTCTCATAGATTTAACTAAGGTGATTATCTTCATCAAGTTTATCAATTTGGGGAAGAATTAGCACATTGTGAGTGGTACCATACTCTAGCTTAGGAAATTGAAACTGTTAAAGAGTAGAGAAATACAGTTTAACAAAACCATGCAAGTGAATATTTATTCATTTCTCTCTGCTCTTGATTGTGGATGTGAAATGACCAGCTGTCTGTGGAATACAACCAAGTATTGTAAGCTAAACTAACTGAGAGTGGGGGACATGGAGAGGAAGATTCAAATCATATACATTAAATATTTGTCAAGGATGTGATTTGTGAGAAACTAAAATAGTAAAAGTATTTTTTTTCCTTAAAGGTTGCACTTATTGGCAAGTTAAAACAAAACAAAGCAAAACAAAAACAAAAAACAAACAAAAAAAAAATACCAAGGAGCCAAAAGAAATCTTTATGAAATAGGACTTGCTAATGAAGCAATAGGACCATGAATATCACACAACAACTAGACAGTATTTCTAAACTTTGGTTGAAGGAAGTGTATATACTCTATAATACAGTAGAATATAGAGTATTATATAATATATAATATAAAATAAAAATATAAAATATAGTAGAATGTAGTAACTCTCTAATGTTAACTAAACATTAAGTAGAAACAAGAGGAGCTTCAGAGGGCTGTGGCAAATAAAGCTAAGTTTTAGTCCATTGCCAAGATGTATTGTCTGTGGTAGTTTGAATATTTGGGGATGTGTCCATGTTGAAGGAAGTGTGTCACTGTGGGCATGGACTTTGCGACCCTTCTCCTAATTGCCTGGAAGCTAATCTTTTCCTAGCGACCTTCAGATGAAGATGTAGAACTCTCAGCTCCTCCTGAACCATGCCTTCCTGGATGCTGCCATGCTCCTGCCTTAGTACTAATGGACTGAACCTCTGAACCTGTAAGCCAGCTGCTATTAAATGCTGTTCTTATAATAGTTGCTTTGTTCATAGGGTCTGCTCACAGCAGTAAAACTCTAGTAGAGATAGAAGTTAGTGGCTGAGACTGAGGTATTTGTTGTGATAGGCCTGACCATGCTTTTTTTGGAAGAATGCAGATTTGGGGATTTTGGATTTGGAAAGCAGTAGAATGTTTTAAGTAGGGCTTAATGGGCTATCCTAGTAGGAATATGAAAAATGTTGATGAGGGTAATTTGAACTGTGAAAGACTGGCTCTAGAAGTTTCAGAGGAGAGATTTTTTTAAATGTGATTTAATCTTTTTTTTTTTACACTCCAAATTTTTAATCTGTCCAGGAGAATGCTCTTGTGTATTTTAGTGAAGAATGTGGGTGGTTTTCGCCCTTGTGGAAAAGTCTATATGAGGCTAAAGAGATATATATTAATTGCATTGACAAAGGAAGTCTCAAAAAAGCCCAACAGAGATTTTGTTTCCATTTAAGTCTCATGAAGAGTATTTGGAATAAGCATAACAGACTTAGAAAGGAAAAGTAGGACAAGGGTCTTAAAGCCCATGCCTACAGTGACACATTTCCTCCAATAAGGCCACACCTCCAAATAGTCTCTCTCTCTCTCTCTTACACACACACACACACACACACACACACACACACACACACACACACACACTGTTCCATCCTGAACAAACTTGAAATGTTTTGTCAAAATGAAAATAAACAGAATTCGGGGACCCCTGTGGTTGAATAATTAGGGAAAGACTGAAGATGTTGAGGAGGAGGGCAACCTCATAGGCAGACCAGCAGTCTCAACAACCCTGGACCTCCAAGATCTCTCACTGAGTTACCAACCAGACAGCATACACTAGCTGGTCTGAAGCCCATGACACATATAGCAGAGGACTGCCTGATCTGGCCTCATTGAGAGAAGATGCGCCTAACCTTTGAGAGATTTGAGGACCCAGGGAATGTGGAGGCCTGGAGAGGTGTAGGGGGTTGTGGGAGTATGAGAACATGCTTGTGCAGATGGGGCAGGAATAATGGAATGAGGAACTGTTGGTGGGTAGATCACCAGTGGCATAACAACTGGACTGTAAAAAAAAATATCTAAAGATAATTTTTAAAAAAAAGTAAAAGAGGAAAATGATACATTTGATTTCATTGGTGTACTGTGTTTTGGGAATTTTTTTTTCTATGATGGGTAGAGTAACTTCAAACTCATCTTCATCTGCCTTAGACCATTGCATTGTTGATGTTAGAGTTGAATTTCATTATGCATGATGACAATGTTGGTTTTACTGTACATTATTTAACACTTTGTACTCATTGTTTGCATAATATAAAAATAATGTGAACATACTAGATGATTCTCTCCAATGAATGAGAAAAATCCTTGATTTAAAAATGCTGTTTTGTGGTTGGAAAGATAGTTCTGCAGGTTTGCACTTGTAACCAAGCTGGAAGGCCAACATTTGATCCATGAAATTTAAAGTTGTCCACTTTTGTATAGTTAACAGTAGCACTCGTGCACACGGACACACACACACACACACACACACACACACATACACACATACACACACACACATAAATAAATAATAAATAATATAAAAACTTTAATTTTTACTTTGATATTATTTTAAACATATCTGGAAGGAATAAAAAACTTTTGTAAAATATAACTATTACATATGAAAACTTATTTGTAATTGTGATGGAAAATACAATCAATGAACCAAATGTGTATATTTGTATTTTTGTCATATGAACAAATATGTATAGTTTTAAATATGTAGAACATTCAATATACAGTGTAAACAACAAAAATAATGAATCTGGCACAGGATGCTATAAATATTATGATATTCATTTTAGTTTGTAATGCAACTAGAATATAGCAGGGATAATTTTCTTTCTTCACATTTGTTTACACTATATATAGAAGAGACACTTCTGGAGCCCTGCTTCCTAGGTTTTTGCTTTTATTCTTAAATATGAATTCAACTATGAACATTTTTGGCTAGAGAAACTAATAGTCTTTCTGACAAACTAGCATTGCAGATTTTTCAGAAATACATGAATTTCATTAACATATTTCTAAAGTATTTAATTAGTAAAGTTTGGACAAGTGAAATTAATTATTTTCATTTGCTGAATTTTCAGACAGTAGAGTATATTTCTGTCCCCT
>CM052711.1:42470252-42502159 GCA_028551405.1 Uromys caudimaculatus
ATATCATCCTGAGTGAGGTAACTCAGTCACAAAAGAATGAACACGGTATGTCTCACTGATAAATGGATATTAGCCCAAAAGTTGGGAATACCCAAGATTCACTTCATAGTAACCATTGGACTGAGCGTGAGGTCCCAGATGGAGGAGATGGAGCAAGAACTGAAGGAGCTGAAGGAGTCTGCAGCCCCATGGAGGGAGCAACAGTATCAATGTGCCTGACCCCCAGTTCTCCTGGAGACTGGATATCACCCAAAGGTACACATGGAGGAACCCATGGTTCAGGCCACATATGCGGCAGATGTGCCTTGTTGGTCATCAAGGGGAGGAAAGGCCCTTGGGCCTAAGTGTGTTAGATGCCCCTGTATAGGTGAATGCCAAGGAGGGAAGATGGGTGGGTGGGTGAATATCCTCATAGAGGCAGGGGAGGGGAGAGGGGATAGGAGGTTTCCAAAGTGGAGAGCTTTGAAATGTAAATAAAGTATCAAAAAATAAAAAAATTAAAAATTAAAAAATGATTTAAGAATAAAGAGAATGAAAAAGTAAGAAAAGAAAAAAAAGAAAAAGAAAGAAAGAAAGAAAGAAAGAAAGAAAGAAAGAAAGAAAGAGAAAGAAAGAAAGAAAAAGAAATAATCTAAGTTCCTTGATGCTCAACATCACTGCAGGATTATGTCCAAAGTTTATGGTGTCGTCCACTGTTTTCCTGGGATCTATCACCTAAACCCTGTGTCAAAAGATTTTATTTCTTCTCCTTCTTCTCCGTCTTCTTCTCCCTCTTCTTCCTCCTCTTTCTCCTCCTCCTCCTCCTCCTCCTCCTCCTCCTCCTCCTCCTCCTCCTCCTCCTCCTCCTCCTCCTCCTCCTTCTTCTTCTTCTTTTGTTTTGCCATAGTAGTTGAGTCCATTACAATAAAATCTTTCTCAATATTATTGCTGTTTTAGTAATCTAGTAATGGGTAGCAATTCAATGTTCTTTTCACATACAGGGGAAGACAATTTGCTTAGCCAGTGTTCTATTGCTGTAAAGTCACCAGGCCCACACCAATAAAGGAAACCATGTAATCCCCAAAGCCCCCTAGGGACATGCTTGATAATAAATCCAAACATACCTCAGCAAGAGGACACCTGTTAATCCTTTCAAGTAGTGCCAGTCTCTAAGCATTCAAATGTATGAGCCTCTGGGGGCTCAGCACAACAGTGTCAGACAAAATTTCCCATACTAGCTGTAAAACTATTCATTCAGCTTTGATATGCCAATGCCTTGCTTTAGTTTTCTAATCAACAAAGGAAAATAGACTGAGGCTGCCTAGCTCATCTTAGTTTTAAAACTGCAGATTCATCTTTAGTTATCTGACAGTATTCTTGGGTTAGTATTAAAAAAAAATCTTACTCATGTCATATGAGGAGGTACTAAACTACATACAAAAGCACACAGACCTTCACAGTTCTGTTTGATGAATACATCAATTTATTTTATTTATAAATAAAACATAAAAACATAATTTATATTATTTAAAATGGATTGGTGAAAGGTTGCATATAGGAGCATAGATGACTCAAAGGCAGCTACATCTCAAAATTCTCACTCTTGCATTGATGGAATAACAATGTCAAATTGTAAATATACCTGAAAACAAATACAGTGAATATCAAGCTATGCTTTTGATATAGCTTCCAAGGAAATTGATTTAAATTCTAGGTCAAATCTGTGTGACATTCATGAAATCCATATAAATTATTAAAGTTATTATTATCTACTTAACAGTCATGAAAAGGGAATATTTTAATGAAACTAATTAAAGTTGTTATAAAACATCATCCTTGTAATATAATTTCAATCAAATACTTTTTAAATATACATGTATTTTATAATTCCTTTCATTGAAAATTGTTTTTATAAGTTATAGTCATAGACATTATTTCTATATTTGTTTAACCTTGGCATTCTGAAAAATAACATGCTTATGGAAGAATATATATATATATATATATATATATATATATATATATATATATTTTAAAGGAAAATGAAGGAAATAATAAGTACTTGAATAAGAAAAAGAAATACTTGTAAAACTTGTAAGAAAATCTTCAGACTAAGATAATTCAAAAAAGCCCTATATTCATAATAATCAGAGTCCTACACAAGGCAAAGGGTACCTGTAAGCACTATTTTATGTGTGTTTTATGACAAAGACAACATGACTTCATCTCAACAGGCCATGGTCCAGATTTATTTTTCAATTTATGCTCCTGACTCAAGTGGGAAAATATAAAGTTCTATTTTTTTTTTTTACATAAAGTTCAATCATATATTAAAAGCATTCCCAATAAAGCAGCAATATGTTTAATAAAATACAAGTGTTTCTAAAACCGTATCAAATTGGTGTTTATATATCCTTCAGGTAGGGATATTTAAAAATAATTTATTAAAGGGTTTGAGGAAATGATTAGCAGCTAAGATCATTAGTTGCTCTTTCAGAGAAGCCTGGCTCAATGTTCAGTACCCACAAGGCTGCTTAAAATTGTCAGTAACTTTACTTGTAGGTGATACAATGCCCTCCTTTGGCTTCTGCAAATAAAGTACAGATGTGCCCAGAGAAAATCATTTAGGATGCACACACACACACACACACACACGTGTGTGTGTGTGTGTGTGTGTGTGTGTGTGTGTATATATATATATAAGCTTATTGAACTTTGCAGCTTGTGTCCTTTTCCAAAACTGTCCATATTCATGAAACAATGTTTCCTTCTTCACTCCCCTTATTTTCTGAGTCTATTAGGTTGTTCTGCTTATATCATAATTATTAAAACACCAGATAAAGTGCTTTATATTCCACCTTTTGTTATAATGGAGAAAGTTGATGCTTTAAATTTTCAAATCACATTCCCTAGGACGGAACTAGAGAGAGAAAAGTCACTGCTGCTTGAGAATTGTAAATTTATACACATTTTATGCCAAAAGAGTAGAGGAGAATATGTATATCTTAATTACACACAGACAGTTGCAGTCACAGCACCAGCAATTGAAACACTATATTTTGGGGAAGCACAAGAAGTGTTACACGTCCTAGATAGAGCACCTGTAAGCCTATATGTTGCAAAGAAAAACTAGCATCAATGTTGCACGTATGTGTTTGCAACAGCACTGTTCAAATTAGCACCATTTTAGATAACTGATCATTTTCATAAATTTTGCGCTGGTGTCATTAAAGTTTGTAAAGTGACTATATTGGCTTAAACATATGTTATGGCTTTCATGTCTTAAATTATCTCCTCATCCCTAAAATAATGCCTAAAATAAGTAAAATCAATGAAAGCAAAAGATACATAGGAAAAGAAAATAAAAGATTAGCGTAAGAATAGTTCATTAATTGGTAGTATTCATCTCCAAGAAAATGGGGAACCACAAGCAACATTGATAAAATGTAGTTAACTTTCGCTTTCATAGTTATAATTCCATTTGAAAATATTTTGAGATTGAAAATGAGTGTTGAGGTCTACATACATTGTTAATATAAGTGCTAGGTTGGCAGTAAAAGGAAAGTTATAATTAGCTTTCAAGATTCAATTATGTCACTCAAAATTTCTTACTAAATTTATCTAATTTTGAAGGCTTCTAATTATGGGTCTGAAGAGAAGTGTCTAACACTTCAACAATTAAGATTCAAAAAATCTATAAAAAAAATAACAGGAATAAATGTAAAATAACTAAGTGTTTGAGATCTATGTTTTGCAATTACAAAACACTATTTTAGGGCCTGAAAAAAACTGGAAAGAGAAACAGTATTGTTTATGGTTGAAACACTCAATGCTGTAAAAATTTCATCTCTCTAAATTAACCTATAAATTCAAAAGAATTTAATTATAACTATTACTGGATATTTTAAGGCTGAAGAATACATGCCTGCTATTCATCTAGACGGAAAAATGAAATGCCTGGACAGGAACTTGAGTGTGATGGGCTGTTTATTTATTATATTTTCACAGAACATGCAGCACTGTACATATCTGAGGAGATAGGATGGCAAATCAAAATGAAAATAAACCTAAAACAGAGTCAGAAATACAGAAGGATTTAGTGCCTAATAAAGGGTAACTTCTGCCTTGGGGTTAGAGATGACCCAATACCTTTTGTTCTATAAAGAGGAAGGCAATGTCCAGCTTCATTACTGGCACTGGAATACATAAACGAAATGAAGCAAATAAAATCTTCATGAAGACTTTCTTTTATAAAATAAGTGTATGCAGAAAAGTATTTTAAACTGAAAAATTAATATAGTTTTGTAAACATATGTCCTTTCAGATATATGCACAGTGTTAAATATATCTCAAATAAGACAACCATAGTGAAATATTCTTAACATTGGTAAGAATATATTTAGTATTTAGAATGAAGAAAACTAATAACAAATATTTTTTTAAATTTGTAATTTGTTTTTAAACTGAGGAGCAAAAAGCTTCATTGGACATTTGACAGTTGATTTAACTTGTCCAATGGGGAAGGAAGTTATTTTACTTTCATGGCAGTCCTCATCATGACAGTAATTAATATATTGTAAATGCATCATTGGGTAGCCTGTCAAAGAAAAAAATAATTAACATCAAACATTTCATGTGTTAAAGAGCAGGAAGGTTTTGGGAACATTTTATGACTAACAGAAAAACAGAGCATTGAAGTGTATAAAGAATCAAGAGGGAATAGTGTGTTTCTTATTTGAGCATGGCACAATATTTATTTAATTAATTTAAATTACTCATTTTTTTTTTGTTTGAAAACTAAAAATACTGCCTATGGCCTCATTAAAATTTAATAATCCCAGGAAAGTCATCTAAGTAAATATTTTGGAAGATCATTCCAAATTTCTATTAATAAGCTTACTTAATGAGATTCAAAAATGCATTTCCACTACTTTTCAAAGTAGATAATACCATGATAGTGAATAAAATCTTCCGAGGATTTCATGGTTTATCAATAATGTGAGCTAACAAAAAACATTATTTGATTAAGAAATTCTATTAATGGAGAATCATTGAGCGGGGAAAACTAATGTGTTGAAGTTACTTCTGCATTCTCCTATCTTCTGAAACACTGCTTAGAACAACTGACAGATAAACTGGTCCAAAATGTTCACAAGAGAAAAGAGGAAAGAAGGATATTTGGTGTGTAGCTGCAAAGATGGTTCATCAGTTATAAGCATTTTTTATGCAGTAATGAGTACTAAAGATTGGATCTCAATACCCATGTAGCCAGCCATGTATCTTTCTATCTACTATAACCCAAGTCCTAATAGTGATCAATACAGGAGACTCGCTGGGCTTTGCTAATTTGGGGTTTAGCAGACAAATTCCAAGCCCCAGATTCAGCTAAAGACCCCACTTCAAAGGAGTAGATGGAAAGTAATAAATGAGATGCCTAATATCTTCCTCCAGTCTCTGTGCATGGGCATACAGGCATGGGCACATACACAGGTCCAAATGCATGAACATATGTGAATTTTAATATGTCTTCAAGAAAGGAAGCCATCCACATATAAATATTTTAGAATTGGGATAATCTGAGACAGGGAAGGTTGTGATGAAGGCGAAGAGAAGAATTGACTATACATATAAAAATATATTTAGGAAAATTAAATGTTATTCTTCTACTGCACAATAGGTTCACAGTAGTTAAGACGATTTTGGTTTTTTTTTTTAGTTCAAGACAGTAAAATGGGATACTAAATAATTTATCTAAAATTATACATAGTTGTGTTTATGAAATGATAATTAGCACTTCAACATAATTGTGCTGTATACATAGTTTGAAATATTGCATTGGATTTTGCATGTATGTATGCTGGTGAAAGTGAGTAAAAAAGGAATGATTAGGCATTACTGTGAAAATCTAAAGCAGGGAGAAATTGTGGAATATGGGGAAAATTAGAGAGTGAGGGTAAAGGTTAGCCCAAAGGAAGAGGATATAAAAACCTAAATGGAAATTTACTATTTCATAATCCGACTTACAAGAAACCAAGTGGAGGAAAAGTAAAATAAATATGAAATAAAATAAAGGGGACTAGAAAATTAAATTTTAAAGTGTTAGGCAATGCTGCCTGTGCCTTGGACTACTCACTGGCTGGCCCTACCTGCCCTTGGCAGTTGGAGATGAGGTAGCACACAGTCAAGGACTCAGACTCCGGGATTAGATGAGAAACACTATGGCAAGCTCATCTGGACAGTGCTGCAAGCTCCTTTAATACTTTCTACCTGCTCCCCATTGGTCCCAAGAAAGCATCTCTTCTAAACATCAGTTTCCAATTGGCTGGCAATGTCTGCACATTTTGCATTGTCCCTGGTCTCTCGGGCAGTCCTCAATTAATTCCTCCTGCAGGAGATGCTTTTGTGGCTGCTGGGCCCCTGGCATTTATATAGACATGGCCCCACAGTTCCTGCTACAAGGCAGGGGTGAATTGTAAATTTGCCTTCTAATGTTTATGTATATAATAAAAAAAAACTGGTTCTCAACCTTGGTCTGAAAATCTTCTTTTGGCATGGTATAGCAATCATTGTGTAACTTGTTAACGTGTGAGATGTCACTTAATAAGGCATGCATATTAATCCAGAGGATTGGCAAAAATGTTGTGAAATACTTTGTTTTCGATATAGCATGTCACAGTCATGACCTTGCAAATCCTACCCAACATCAAGGCATCCAACATTCCATGATAGATGGGTTAAATGAAGTATAGGCTCAACTCCATTTCAAAGAGCTATTGGCAATGAATTTTGCTGCTGTAAAGAGAATTATTCTTCAATGAAAATATGGCCACTGGTAGGGCCTTTCCTGCTCCTGTGGATGGCTACACAACACACACACACACACATACATACACACACACACACACACACACACACATACACACACACATATATTCAGATATATCAAAACTATAAAGACTTAAATGATGTAACAATCAAGTTGAGCCAACTAATAAATTGACACAGAATTTGAATGAAACTTGGTGCCATCATGTTAAATAAAATAGAAATAGAGACAGAGACAGGGAGAGAGAGTCAGAGTCAGAGACAGAGACAGAGACATAGACAGACAGAGAGAAAGAAAGAATTAAGATCTTCCCAGTGTGCGCTCCCTTACTGATTATACAATTATACAATGTTGGATATTGATCACTTTCTAGTAACACAGGAGAGTGGTCAAGATATTTCACCTATACTATACTTTGCATATGGAGTCTGCATTTTAGAGAAATTTTAATCCAACAACATGGCTAATCTGGCAAGGGGTCACATTCAAAGACCATCTACACCTCTGTGATCTGGCTGGAATGTAGACATGACCTTATTAAAAATGTTTAATCCGTAACGATTAGGGTAAGATCAGTTGGTAGAAAGAAGCAGCCATGTTCATAAATGCCATCTAATTGAGGAACAGACAAATTGGTGAAACAGTGAAAGATTTGACAGATTGATTTATAGATGGATATGCCCAGCTCACAAGAGAACTGCACAGGAAAGCTAGATTATTTAAGGCTGGAACAGGAGTGGGTGACAGTTTTATTGGGACACTATTACAGAGACAGGTTGCAGAGAGACACAGATGAAGACAAAACAAGCCAGAGAGTGAGAAAGAGCCAGGAGGTTAGAAAATATTGGCAAAGTTAGTATGAGGTCAGGCAGAGCAATTTAGTCAGAAGACAAGAGTAGCCAGGTTGAATCAGAAATTATGCAAGATTAGATTGTACAGAGGCTAGACATTTCTGGGCACAAGTTTAGTGATAGAACAGAGAAAGAAATGCTCTGAGCTCAGCCCAAGCTATGTATTAACAATGCTTAGGTACAGCTATAATCTCATCCCTTCATCTGAGGAAATACATATTTACACTGCCTTATTTCCCTTGGTATAAAGACAGTGTAAATATAATTTCAATGATTAGAATTATTTAATTTTCTAGAGTATTTGAATACTATCAGAAAATTTTAAGCACTATCTAAAAATGTTTCCTCCGTATCTTCTAGGCTGCTCAGTGTTTTATATTTCAAATTAAAATCTATATTTAACTTTTAATGGACATTTGTGCAGTTTTTTAAGACCTGTTTTTCTATAATTGGATAGCTACAGATGCTGGCTTTATTTCTGACTATTCTATTGTAAAGTTTTTGTTCACATGTTTGATTTCGTGATAAAGCTATACTGGTTTCAAAACTACAAATCACTAGTATTTTTTGTAGAAAGGCATTATAATGCCTCATCCATTTATCCTTTGGTTTGTGATGGTTCTGCCTATGGATTATGAGACATTTCAATAATAATATGTTTTATGATCATGCGGATGTCTTTCTACTTTCCGGTATACTCTATTATTTTATGCTCATGTTAATGTAGTTACATTAGATTTTCCTTCTCTTTGGCCCCTCTAACAGTTTCCATATATAACTTTTTCTTTTTTTTTTCAAATTTATGTCTTCTTTCCTATCACTTTGCTATTGTATATATTAATGCATAAACAAATATTTTTAGAAAAATATCCTGCCTACTCTGTATAATGTTACTCATATGTATATTTACATGTATGTACACTTGCTATTGGTTAACCAATTGTTGTGCTCTCTGGGGTAAGACTCTCCCACTCCCAGGTTTCCTTAGTAGCCTATAGTTCTTTTTCTTAAATGTTTGTAGTTTCAGTATAAATCTCTTTCACCTACTTGTTTAATTTCATTTCCCAGTAGACCATGAAGGATCTGATTATTGTTTTGATTTCTTTCTCCATACATTTGCCAATACTTTTAAAATACTTTTACATTTTTTACAGTCCAGTCTTTGCCCCCCTCCTGGTACCTCCTCCCACAGTCCCTCATCCCATCCCTCCTCCCCCATCTTCCAGAGAATGTCCCCTCACTAGGCCTCCCCACTCATTGGGGTCTCAAGTTCCTCAGGGGTTAGATGCATCTTCTCCCACTGAGGCTTTCAACACACACTCTTATTTTTTTAAGTAATTGATGAGCTGCAGACTTCAGCATGCTGCTTTGTATGCTGCTACTTTATTACACCAAAA
The DNA here is from genome assembly GCA_028551405.1 of Uromys caudimaculatus. NCBI lineage: Eukaryota > Metazoa > Chordata > Mammalia > Rodentia > Muridae > Uromys > Uromys caudimaculatus. Next base: position 42,479,306 of record CM052711.1, read on the forward strand.
TGTCTTTCAATTAAATCATCAATTTTATGACTTATTCCTCATCCATATTGCTATTCTCTTAATTATTGACTTCTGTATTTTATAGTATATACTTATATATCCGGATCATATGCCATAGCATATGAATATTATAGTATATTTTTAAGCAGTTTTCACATATTTTATTGAGGATTTTGAATATAAGATAATAAAGTTTAAATAGTCTATAATTTTAAGAATTAGTTTGTACATCCTCATCATATTTTTAATGAAGGTAATAGTTTCAGATAACATATTGGAAAGGTTCATTCTTTTTGTAAGATATTATTATACAATCTTAGGAGAACTGAATTTAGAGTCTACATTATGCTTTGTTCTACAACAATAATAGAATAAATCTTTGAAATTTACATTAGCCCCAGTTCAATATATTTTATAAAAAGTTCGATAAAAATTATCAAAAAATTGTTCAGATCAATCAGATGTAAAGTTGTAGAGTTTTCTATTTGGTGACATTTTGGAGGAGCTTCAGTCTCATTACTTGCTATGAGTATAGCAGCTAATGTTTTTGTGTTGTCTTATCTGTAAAAATACACTGTTAATAAAGTTCTGCTGGCACTTGGTGAATTACAGATACTTGATTCTTTCAGTTAATTTTCTTAACTTTGTAAATTTACACACATGCTAGGAAAACATATTCAATATCCCAGATGAATAAAAAATCCTTTTCAATGTCCACAACTAAAATTGCATTTTAATCATCTCTATTAACATGCTGATAACTTTTTGAGATTGTCAGTGTGTTACTATTAACTATATCAGCTATCATGGTGTCAATTTCTTATGCCGTAGAAGGTTTAAAAAACATAAATTACAATGGAGAAAATGACATATTTAATTTGTTAGAGTTTTCATTTTTCTACAAAGTTGATAACATGGTTAGATATAATAAAACCTTATGAAAACGATACTTACCACGTAAACATCCCATAGTCCACACATCTTTTTTTGTTTGTTTGTTTGTTTTTTGTTTTTGTTTTTGTTTTTCGAAACAGAGTTTCTCTGTATAGTCCTGACTGTCCTGGAACTCACTCTGTAGACCAGGCTGGCCTCGAACTCAGAAATCTGCCTGCCTCTGCCTCCCAAGTGCTGGGATTAAAGGCATGCGCCACCATTGCCCAGCAAGATTTATTTATTTATTTATTTATTTATTTATTTATTTATTTATTTATTATGTATGCAGTATTCTGCCTGCATGTATGTCTACATGGCAGAAAGGGCATCAGATCCCAGTATAGATAGTTATGAGTGACCATGTGGTTGCTGGGACTTGAATTCAGGACCTCTCTTGAAGAATAGCCAGTGCTCTTAACCTCTGAGCCATCTCTCCAGCACCCTAGTCCACACATCTTAAGTGCAAATATCTCCATGTAAGTGATCATGTTTCTTCTTTTTCCTTTTTCTCTGTTTCTACATTCTCATCCTCATCCTCTTTATGCATCCTAAATAATATATTTCATTATATTTCATAAATAGAGAACATGGACTTTTTTGCTTATGTTGATACAATTCATGGACCTCACTTGTCCGTATTGCTCATTTCATGTTAGTTCCTCTCTTATTTTTAAATGTTCATAAATCAACCTCCACATTGAAAACTTCCTTTTCAATCTACCTCCCTTCTGCTCTGAGAATAAGAGAAAACATGATGGGCTTGTCTTTCACTCTAATTTATTACATTTAAATTTTAATATTCGTCCTTCTACCAATTGTATAACATTGTCTAGTTTAGCATAGATGAAAGTTTCACTGTGTGTGCATGTATCCCAATTTTTAAACTAAAATTTTCTCCATTTTACATTTTTAATCTTTTTTATTTTTTGAGAATACAGTATAAGTATATCATCTCTCTCTTTTTACAAATTCTACCATACATTTTGTCTGTTTCTCTTTAAACTTCATGACTTTTTATTAATTTTTATGTATATATGTATATATCTTCATACATACATGCAGACTGCAAACTGATATACATGTTCAGATACATATATATTCCTGAATAAGACTTTGTCAAGTTGTTATACTGTTGCCCTTGTGTATATTTACAAGGCTGTTCAGTTATTATTGACTAATCAATTAGTCTTCTTAAGGTAATCTATTTTTTCTTCCCTCAGCATTCTTGAGATGCTTAGAGTTCTTTGTCCATATTAGAATATACATAATTATTGTCCTTTCCCAGCTCAGGTTTATGCATTCATATCAGTGAGAATTTCTGAGAATTCTAGAAAACAAAAATCACACAACAAACTTTGTGCTCCTTTTGTCTTTATAATATTTCTGTTTCACTTCTGAGAATATTCCTGAGGCTTAGGTGTAAGTTTTATTATAGGTGTATTCTTTGGGACTGGGCTCCATGACAACTCTGTTATGTTTTGTTTTGTATTGATTTGTTTTTATTACCTGTGTTTTTCTGTAATAATCTCCATTTGTTGCAAAAATATCGTTGTTTAAGAATGTCTCACTTTTATTTATTTCTATTAATTCAACCGTTGATAGAAACACAGGCCTTTTGCAAAATTTCCATTGTTTACATTGTCTGAAGCATCTAGCATGGGCAAGTTTGTGGAGATTTCTTTTGTTCTGCTATTCACATCAGCAAATCTATAATCTCTAAACATTCAGAAACAGTTAAAGAAGAAATGTGAAATATGTAAGCAAAGGCAAACTAGTCTGAGGTTTCAGGAAGTAGGAGCAAAATAATGGCTGAAATTTATCCCCTACTGGACATTGGCTGAAAATCTGGATGCAGTGTCTTCTGTGTGCTCAATATCCATGATCCATAATAAATTCACTATAACTTTTATTTGTTTCTCAGATCAAAGCTGGGGTACCTCTAAAAATCCTGGAGGCGCCTGGTTTGGTAGTGTCACAAAGAATACTCATTGTTACTTCTTGAGTAATAAATCTAAATGTATCCTGATTCTCTGGATATAATACTCTTTCTTTTCCCAAATAGGGTGCACTTATAATTTTACTGTTATTCACCTTATTTTCTATGAGAATTTCAAATGTGAATATAATTTCCAGTTCTTTTCTTCATGAGTCAACTCTTCCATTGTCTAACCCTCATTTTCTCTCAAACCCATCTTCTCTGCACTCTGCACTTTATAATTATTATAAGGCAAACATACACATGAAGATGTCTCTGTCAGAATTCCATAATCTCTCTCTCTCTCTTTCTCTCTCTCTCTCTCTCACACACAAACACATACTCACACACACATTAGAGAGAGAGATACAAACATACATAAACAGAAAGATGAGGCATAGAGACAGAGAAAATGATAAGGCAGAGCAAGAAGTGGTAGAGAGACAGAGTAAAAGAGAGACACAGAATGGGAGAGAAACAGATAAAGAGACATAGAGAAAACTATAACAGAGAGAGAGGGGGGAGAGGGAGAGAGAGGGAGAGACAGAGGGAGAGAGAAAGGGAGAGAGAGAGGAAGAGAGAGGGGGAGAGAGAGAGAGAGAGAGGGGAGGGGGACAGAGAGAGAGGGAGAGAGGTAGAGAGGGGGAGAGAGAGGGAGAGATAGAGGGAGAGAGAGAGAGAGAGAGAGAAAGAGAGAGAGAGAGAGAATAAAGCAGGTAGAGAGCACTTACCAAATTCATTTACTATTGCTCATGTCCATTGAGTTAGGGATGAACAATTCAAATTGGACAAACTTTGAACATATTTGTTCTTAGAGAAAAGTGATTTCCCTTCCCTTAGCAGCCATAGCTTGCCTAGTTCTTTATTTCTGGATAGAGTCCTTTAAAATTTGCTATGCCATTTCAACATGTCAAGTGTTGTTGTCAAAATCAGGCTTTGATTATACAGCCATATTGTTGTGATTTCATTGGAACAGCTGTGCTAGCAATGACTTACGGTAGGTACCCATGTGCTCTAGGTATATCAGTCATTTTGCCCCTTCTGTGATGACCAATGAGATTTAGGTATAGAGATTGCAATCTAAAAATACTGAAGGCGTTTACTCAAGGAGTACACACATATACACACAAGAAACTGTCCAAACAATATAGGCCATTGCTACTATTTTATATTTACTTAAAACGGCAAAGAAGAGAGGAGATGTCAGACAATAGTGGAAAGTTCTGGTTTGGAAAGCCTCTAAGTCCCAGTCATTCCCAATTATGGTTTCTTGGTTTTGTGTCACCCAGACCTTAGGAACAGCCTCCTCTTGGAGATGCTACCTAATGTGATGAGATCCAGTGCTCTTTTCCTCCAGGAGACAGCACAGACCTGGATAATTCCTTTCATCTAGGCTAGGGAATATCTACTATCTCCTTATATATAGCCCAAGAGTAGAAGAAAAACACAATGGGACTGTCTAAACCTATATCCTGAAATGTTCATTAACCTGAAAATACCACACAGTAACTGGACAAGATTTGCATGTAGAATTTAAAGAAGTTGTGAAAATTCCTATGAAGATTTAAAAAAAAAAAAAAGTATGTCTTAAATAAACCAGATGTCAAGTTTGAAAAAAAAAGAAAACACTATCATCTGTCTCAGACACAAAAATGGAAAGCACAGCTTGAATAAGAAAACACAATTAACTGATGCCAGCACCATAATGAATCAGATGTCTACATCTTATAACAAGAATTTTAATGCAGGTTTTGAATTATATAACTGACTTTAGAAAAATTTTTTAAAATACCAATGAGAAATCTCCAAATTCCTTCAATAGATTTCCTTTAACTCTTATCTAGTATCTCAGTCTAAGTATATCTGCATGGATAAAACATTGAAATTATAAATTAAGAAACTTAATAGTAATAAAACAAAAAAATCATAATTTTGAAGGTTTCCCCCCCACCTTAACTTAGCAATGTAAATGCCACCAAGGATAATTCTGAGAAGCACAATTTCATACTTTAATATCACTAATAATAGTGGCAATGTAAAGAGAATAATTTAAGGCAACATTCAATCCTAAGAGACACAAATCTGACAGGAAACTAATAAAATTACCTAGTGGTGAACAAGTACTCAGCTTTCTGGGTAAATGGGGGACATTTCTCATTGAAACCAGCACAAAACCTCAATATTTTTTACCCCAAGTCATTTCAAATTCAAAAATACATTTAATATCTGTAGAGGAATTTTAATCTAGCAACAGTACTGCCCTAGCAAGAGTCACATCCAACTGGAATACAGACATGCCTTTAATCCCAGGAGATAGAGATAAGCAGATCTCTGATTTCAAAATCAGCCTATTTTGGAGCAAGTTTCAAGTAAAGAAAAGCTTAGGTCTAGGAGTGGTGGTATAAACCTTTAATCCCAGTACTCAGGAGACAGAGACATGCAGATTTCTGAGTTCTCGTCAGTGAAATTGGTTAAGTCAGTAATTTGAGAAAAAGTCAGTGGAGTTTGTGGCAGTTCGATTTGTAAAGGTCAGAGGCAGTTTGTTTTGTTCTGTTTGTTTGTTTTGTTTGATATTTGATTGTTTTGTTTTGTTTTACTGGGACAGTTTTACAGACACAGGTTAAAGAGAGAACAAGATGTACATAGGTGAAGACAGAATAAGCCAAAAAAGGGAAATGAGCCAGAAGATTAGAACTGACTGCTAGAATTAGCTTAAAGCCAAGCAGAGCAATTCATTCAGAAGTTGAGAGAAACGAGTATGAACCAGTGAGCTTGGAGGAATTTGGGCAGGGATAGCTGATTTAAACCATGCAGCAGAGTTCAGAAAGATCTAGAAAGACTGGGCTTATTTAGCTGTAAGCCTTTGAGACAATCATTACTTCAGGCAAATAAAAGTTCTTCTATAAGATTCTACAGAATGTAGAATTCCATCAACATATTAAACATCAGATGAAATTATTGGGATGATAGTTTGAATCTTCACTCTCTCTTCAACAATATAGCTATGCAACATGAGAGGAATGTATAAATTTTAGAATATTTTTACATTTTACTATACATTTTGTATAAAAATCTAATAATTTTTAGGATTGGTACTATAACATATATTATATAACTTTGTATCAAAATAAGGTGTTATTAAATTTTATAAATACTTAAAGATTTGTGCCTCATGAAGTTTAAACCTCATAATGAGGCTTATAAATCATAACTTGTTTATTATACCCATGTATTCTTTAATATTAACTGGCATTTCTAAGTATGTACTTATAGATTTTATATTCTTCAAATATTATTAACATGATTCAAAGGATATTGTCAACTGCCTCAAAATAAAATTTAATTGGAAGGTTTCTTCTTCTTTAACCCTTTTTAATAACACTTTGATGAATTCATTAAACACATGCTTAATTTCAGTAGCATAGGAAATAAAAATGAGAACGTAATTCATCAAAATATTAGATCTCTAGGACAAGTATTCAAATACTTTAGCATATTCTATTAAAGAAAATAAGTCTTTAACAATAAGATTTTTGAATATAATATCTGCATTTTCAAACAGCAAAATGTGGGAGTAATAAATGAATGGCATGGTTAACAAATTGCTGGGAATTATCTCAGAATGCTGTGATGTAAATTGTTGAATAGATTAATAAATTAATCATTTATGACAGATAAGAAAATAGCATTTATAGTCTTATCTGCATTAATGCAGTCTAAACATCATTTAATGGCATTTAGTATTAAATGAGCCCCCTGAAAAAGTGTGTTTATTATAAGAAAGCCCACTCTTCATCATTAAAACTCTAAAGCCACAAAGTATAAAGTTGAGCTAATACTCTCCAGTAGTTTGTGAAGCTAAGTTCTAAAAAGCATCCAGAAGTTAATAATGTAAACAATATGAGGTCAAAACCATATGTGACCCAAGCATCATTCAAGATACCTGGACATTGCTTTATAAGATATACTTCAAGACAGATTGTGAAGTATTTGAAATATTGAGGTGCCATATAGTTTTAATTATTGTAGTAATAAATAGTAGGAGTGGCTATACACATGAATTGCTACAATAAATGCATGTTATGTTTCTTCAATCTCCAAATAATACAGATAACAGATATACATGGAGTAAATTTAAGTGAAGACAGAAGAAGATAACATTGTTTCTGGTATATGAGATAGAGTTTTGTACAGTGACAGACTAGTGAGTTATTCAGGTCTATGAATGAAGCCTAGTAGGGAAAGGAAAACAATGAACAATAAAATCATGTATGGTACCTTCCCTGAGGCACAATGCAGATGTGACTGCTTTGTCACTTGTGTGTCAGTAGGTGACAGAGAGGAGAGTCTATATTTATGCTCAATGTTCTGACCTATGAACATTTGAATAATTAGGAGCCTAAAATTCCCCAGGGGGAAAAAGCAAGCCTGGAACCACCACCAGCACCTACCATACCAGCACAATGGGGCTCGGATAGGAAGCTAGCTTAAGATGACCACTAGTCTGGTGCTACATAGACTTAGCATAGCAAACCATGCCTGAGGTGATCCCTTGCCATACCTCAGAATAGACTAGCAGGGCATAGCACTCCTGAGACCACTCTTGAGACTGCCCCAGACACTCTGAATTCCTGGGCACTACTAAGAAGAGAAAGTAAGTGATGGAGAAATGTAAGAGAAAGTGAAACAGAGGATGTGGGCACAATGAAGAGAGGCAGAACTGGAGACTTGAGGGTAGTGAGGATCAGTCTGTTGTGAGTAATTGGTGATGTCACTTAGATGCATGGTGGGGTTCTGGCCTGTGATGACACCAGGGACTGCACTGGGTTCTATGTCCCTACAGCAGCAGGAGTCTGTTACCAACAAAAGCCAGGCAGACCACACTGGCCTATGCTTCTACTTGGGGATATGTCGATGTCTAAAGGGTGTGCAAAACTGGTCCAACTTCCCACCTGGGCATCATAGGAGATTTGGCCCTGAGGGCTTGAGAGCAGGAAGACTGACCCAGCCTCTAGCCAGGTGCAGTGTTCAGGAGGGTGGGGCCCGATACGCTGCAGCAATTTCATGTGAACCAGCCCTGAGAATATAAACCAGGGAAAGCTGGCCCTGCCTTCATCTGCTGAAACACTAGTGAGAACTGGTACTGCACCTTGCCTTCGTAGCACAGTAGAGCTGGCCATGGGTAAGTATTGTAGGTAAACCAGCACTGAGGGCCTGATAGTGAAAGAACTGGTGGGGTGACTTAGATATTTCTCAGGCTCAGATCCAAGGTTTTGAATTGGCCCACCCCAACATCTACCCCATTGGTGAACTGCTGGAGTACCTGAAGAGGCCAGTCCTACAGATCCAAAACAACAGGATCTGCATGGCACAAGGCAATATCAGGATATCTGCAAGAAGTCCCAGTGAGGCTCCAGTATTGAACCAGTAGCAGAAGCCAGAGGCTTTGTAATAGACCAAAAAGTCATTGCAATAAACACTTGCAAGCAAAGAAGTATGGACAAAAGGTTTGGATACACTGTGCCACTCTACAGCTTCCAAAAGAAAATTGTTTTACTCTGTTGGTGGTAAGTAGGCAAAGCTAGAGGGAGGGTATGGGAGAAAGAGGAAATGAGTGAGATTGGGGTGCATGATAACATGGCTGCTCTGGCAAGGGATCCACATCTGGCCAGAAAGTAGGTAGACCATGGATTACAGTGTGATCTGGCTGGAATACAGACATGCTTAGGAGATACCTTTAAAAACTAACAATACAAGTAAGCTTTTTTGTAGAAGGAACAAGCCATGTTTGAAAGTCTAATTGAAGGGAAGAGAGATGTGACAATTGAAAAATGATTTGACAGAATGAGTCAGAGATAGGATATGCCCAGCTCACAGGAGAACGTGAGAGGAAGAGCAATGAGAGAGAAAAAAAAATGAGTGGTGTGACAGGTGGTGTGCGCATATTGCAATTTTACAGTAACAGTTTTATTGAGATGGATTATAGTTAGAACAATCAAGACACAGGTGGAGACATGTGAGGCCATGAAAGACAGCCTGATTTCTGGTAGAGCTAAGGTTTAAACACCTTGGGCCCAATAGGTTGTCTCCAGCAGGGGGCAGCCATTTAAGGGACAGCAGGCCTTTACCATGCTCCTAGAAACAGCTCCTGACACGTGGCTACATCTCCCCATAGGTCTGTGACATTTGGTCACATAAAAAGGGAACACCCCTCAAGCCCCTCCTCAGGTAGAGGCATGGTAATGCCCCCAAGCCCTGCCACAGGTAGAGGCGTGGTCACGTAGCCTCAAGAAATCCCCATATTTTTTTTTTTCATCTTAATAATTTTTTTCTTTTTTTTTTTTTTTTTTTTTTTGATACTTTATCTACATTTCCAATGTTTCCCCCTTTCTAGGTCTCCTCTTTGGAGACCAACTATCCCCTCCCACTGCCTCATCTTTATGAGGGAATTCCAACTCCCACCCACCTGCCCGCCCACTCCCATATTCCCACCTTGCCATTCCCCTTTACTGGGGCCTCTCCTCCCCCTGATGGCGAACAAGGCCCTCCTCTGCCACATATGTGGTCCGAACCATGGGTCTCTCCATGTGTATTCTTTGGTTGGTGGTCCAGCCTCCAGGAAGTCCTTGGTGGGAGGGGTCAGGCCAGTTGACACTGTTGCTCCCTCCATAGGACTGCAGACTACCTCAGCTCTTTCAGTCCCTTCTCCAGCTCCTCCATCTGGGACCTCACTCTCAGTCCAGTAGTTACTGTAAAGTAAAACTTGGGTATTCCAAACATTTCAGCTACTATCCACTTATCAGTGAGCACATACCATGTTTGGTCTTTTGTGACTGAGTTACCTCGCTCAGGATGATATTTTCAAGTTCCATCCATTTGCCTGCAAATTTCAAAGCAATCCCACTAAAAGCAGGGACTAGGCAAGGCTGCCCTCTCTCTCCCTATCTATTCAATGTAGTAATTGAAGTTCTAGCTAGAGCAATTAGACAACAAAAGGAGATCAAAGGGATACAAATTGGAAAGGAAGAAATCAAAATATCACTCTTTGCAGATGATATGATCGTATACTTAAGTGACCCAAAAACCTCCACCAGAGAACTGCTGCAGCTGATAAACAACTTCAGCAAAGTGGCCAGATATAAAATTAACTCAAACAAATTAGTACCCTTCCTATACTCGAAGGATAAACAGGCTGAGAAAGAAATTAGGGAAATGACACCCTTAACAATAGTCACAAACAATGTAAAGTATCTTGGTGTGACTCTAACCAAACAAGTGAAAGATCTGTATGACAAGAACTTCAAGTCTCTGAAGAAAGAAATTGAAGAAGACCTCAGAAGGTGGAAAGCTCTCCCCTGCTCATGGATTGGCAGGATTAATATAGTAAAAATGGCCACCCTGCCAAAAGCAATCTACAGATTCAACGCAATCTCCGTCAAAATTCTAACTCAGTTCTTCATAGAATAAGAAATCCCCATTTTAATGAGACACCTAAAGGCTTAGCCACTCCCCTTCCCAGTTACTATTTCAACCTCGCCCCTCCCTGAGTATGGTCTCACCCACTCTGCCATGACAATACATGGCCTGAAACCCTGGATTGTCTCTGTTCATCCACCATGGGGAATGAGGGAACCAGCCTTCGCCTCTAAAGAACCTCTGTCTAGCCTCCAGTCAAAGGCCTCCCAGTGCTCCCAGCCAGTGCAGCCACCCAACCAACCTACGAAGCTAGCCAGTGCCCAAGCTGTAAACCATCATCTCCCAGGGGGATCCGGCTGCACTCTTTCCCTTCCTGCTTCTCCCCTTTCTCAGCCCCACATGTGGGCCTCCACTTCATTCTCAGCTCTTCCTCAACATCCAGGGGCGTCTGTGGTGCCCAAGAACATGAGAACCTGATAGAGTCTGTTCCCTGGGACTTGTGCTGCCTCTCCCACCCCTGGGCTGTGTTTCCATGGAGGCTTCTCACAGTCACACATACTCCCAGCAGCCTGTAGGGGTAAGAACGCTCAAACTGTCAGCTTCCCATCCCTCCCAGGGGCCACAGGTGCCCAGGGTGGATGCGGACCATCATCTCTGCCACCGTGCTGTTGTATCCAACAGAAACAGAAGGAGACAGAGAATAAGAAGGAGACAGAAGATTAGAATACACTGCTGACGTTAGTTTGAGGCAAGATGGAACAATTCCATCAGTTGTTGAGAGAAGACAGATTGAGTTAGTCAGTTTGGAAGATTACATTGTATGGAGGTTTCAAGCCTACAGATATTTAGAACAGAGAAGGAAATGTTCTGGGCTCAGCCCAAACCATGGATTCATACAGCTTGGGTACAGCTCTCATCTTTTCACTTCATCCAAGGAAACAAAGCGACACTTACAAATATTGTCCCTCTGTCTCAGAATGTCTTGTATACTAGAACAGTACTGGAAGTATGTGTACTTTTCTAACTATTAAGGAAGAGCGTTTACCTAGTCACATAGAGAAACAATTTGTATCTTTTTTGTGGCAAGTTTGAGTCTACAATATTACTTCTCTTTTCCATTAGAGTCATTTTTAGATAAAACTGTTTATTCAACAAAAGCACTGAGATACTGTGATAGTTTCTGTATCCATCTTTTCCTCAAGTGGCAAAGAAGAGAAAAATAGTTTAGTAATAGGTATACACTGAAGACAATGGCAAAAAGATTGATTCACATCCTTAGCAGGGAAAATTGAGATTCATCGTTCAGAGGAGTAGGCTATTGAAAAGTTCTAAATAATTATTTTTGGGAAGTTCCATTTAATTTAACAGTTTTGGATTATTGTTGACACTGGATAAAGGGAACTATAGAAGAGGTAATAATAAAGGGTAATAAATATCATTTACAGACATTTGTTATGAATTAATAATCTCAAATGTCACTTATTTTAATATTGTAATTGTTGTAAAACATAAAGGGCTTGTTGCTTGGAAAGTGTAATTGTGATTTGATTCTATGATCATAAGATCTCTCTTAGTCATCATGAGCCAGATTTTGTTTTGTTATTGTTTCATATAAATTTTAATTATTTTCTATGATTAATTACTTAATATTTTCAACTTCATAGTATCTAGAATCACATGGGAAACAAGTCTGTGAACGTTATTGAAAGGTATAAAGTTGGCCTGGGGACATGCCTCTGAGGTATTATCATGATTAGTTAATTGAGGTAGGAAGACACACATCCACTGTACACATTGCTGTTCCACCAAGGGTAAGGGTATTGGAGTGAATAAAAATGAGAGAGAGATTTAAGAGTTAGAATTTACAGTTTGCTTGTTGACAATGGATGTATCATGTGACCAGCACCTCAAACTCCCACCTCACAGCTCCTCATTGATGAAAACTTTAACTGTGGCAAAATTAAACTCTTCTTTTCTTACATTACATTTTCATTGGTATTTTATCAAAGCACAGGAAAAGAAGCTAAAAATTGTGGTTAGTTTGCAATAGGAACAAATCATTTTATAGGATTTTCGTCTAATTTTCTCATTTTATTTAAAACCATATTATTTTTAACTATACTTATTTCCTATAAATGGTAGTAAACTTCTCGCCAATTATTTTTGGGGCATATTTTGTGACAGAGTCATGTCCATACATAACATGCATTTTATTTTTCTCCACTTAAGATGTTATATTTCAAATTCTTTGTTGTTATTGTTATTGTTGTTTCTACAATACCTATTATTTATATTTAAGAATGAAGATCATTTCTAAGATCTTTTTTTGAGGGAATGGAAAGCAAAAGATTTATTTTATGGAAACATGAGAAAATTGGTTGTATGATTTCATTTGGAATTATGTATAAGGAAAGTCTTTTCAATAATCTAATAGTCTTGTTTATAGAATCTTAAAATTAATTATGCTATAAACAGGGTGAAGCATGTCCTTGTGGTATAGTGGTGCATATTTGGGTATATGCCTAGGAGTGGTATAGCTGTGTCTTGAGTTAGAACTATTCCCCATTTTCTGAGAAATTGCCAAATTGATTTCCACAGTGGTTGTACAAGTTTGCACCCCTACCAGTAATGAAGGAATGTTCCCATGTTCCACATCCTGGCCAGCATGTGCTGTTACTTGAGTCTTTGATCTTAGCCATTCTGACAGGTGTAAGATGAAATCTCAGAATCATAATTTACATTTCACTGGTGACTAAGGATGTTGAACATTTCTTTAAGTGCTTCTCAGACATTAAATGTTCACCTGTTAAGAATTCTCTGTTTAGCTTTGTATCCTACTTCCCTTTCCTTCAATATGTGCGTATCTTAGTGATGTTATCTAGTAAATAAAGTAATATTATTTAACACTGTGATTATCTAGTTAATGTTATGAAATTATTCCAGTCGCCCACCTTTTCTGAGTAACCACATAAGAAACCTAACTGCTATTTATATGATCCAGGGGTAAATCTATTTCCTGAAGATCCCATCATCTAGTGACTGTCATCATTCTTTGAGTAGTGTGTGCCTCTCTCCAACTTCTGTCTATGTGACCACTGGAATTCTGTTTTTAATCTATAAAATGCTTGCTCTGGCATCTATCTTATGACGACATCATTGATTTTATTTAATGTCCAAATATGAATACTTTTCAAAATCTATAATTAAAACAAACCTTGAATACTATCTTGTTCCTGGGCTGGGAATTTAATGCAATGATATAGTCCTACACAGAATATACATAGTCCTAGAGTTAAGCTTTAGAACATTTTATAACTAACATATTAATTCTTTATAATATAATTTTATGAGTTCTTAACATTAACCCAGATAAGTTTGAAAATTATTCATCCCACAAAATTGATTTTAAATATTTTCATAAGGATTTGAAATGTTTCTTTTGCTAAAATCAAATATCTCAGCTTTCCAAAAGCAAAATTATAAAAATTAAATTTAGTATCATTTGCTTAATCATGTGAGTTTACTGGAAATGGGTCAGGATCGGGCATGGAGGAAGACAGGAAAGAAGCCCAGAGGAGCAAGAAAATTAATAGAAATAAGCAACAGTGTGTGTGTATGTGTGGAGTGGGGACTCTAGAAAGTCCCAGACACTAGAGATGTGAGAGGCTCCCAAGACCCAATGGGGATGACCTTACCCAAAATGCTCAATAGTGGAGAGATGAAACCTAAGTAGAACATCTCCAGTAGATAGACATGATCCCCCATTTGAGACAAGGGTGCCACCCACCCATATTCAAAATTCTTGAACCATATTGTCCCTGTATAAAGGAAATGTAGGGACAAATGTAGAGCAGAGACTGAAGGAAAGGCCATCTTGAGATAGATCCAACTTGGGATCCATCCCATGTGCAGGCACCAAACTCCGACACTATTACTGATGCCATGTTGTGCTTGCACACAAGAGATTGGCATAACTGTCCTCTAAGAGGCTCTGACTGAGACAGATGCAGATACTTAGAGCCAAACTTTGGACTGAGATCGGGGACCCCTATAGAAGAGTTAGGAGAAGGACAGAAGGTGCTGATTGTAACCCATAGGAAGAACAAAAGTATCAACTCATGTGGACCTCTCAGAGCTTCCAGAGGTTAAACCATAAACCAAAGAACATACCTGGGCTGTTCTGTGGCCTGTGCTATATATGTAGATGGGGACCACCTTGTCAGGCCTCAGTGAGAAAGGACATGCTTAATCCTGTAGAAACTTGTTGCCCTAGGGATGGAGGATGCAAGTGAGGTGAGGTGGGAGTGGGTGGGTGGATTGGGGAATACCCTCTCAGATGAAAAGGGAAAGGAGATGGGGTGAAGAACTCATGGAGTGGAGAAAAGGTGTGGGACAATATTTGAAATGTACACCAATAAAATAATTAATAAAAAAGTAATAAATAAAACCTTAAAGTAAATGATGTCAGAAAAATAAAATAGAGTCTATCTATCTGTCTGTCTGTCTGTCTATCTATCTATTCAATTAGCTGGTGGCCTCAGAGTTCTCTTTAGAGTGTAGAATGTGCTTAAAATAAATGCAATCAGACTAAAGCTCATCTAAATGCGCCCACATGCTATTTAACAGAGAACAAAAATAATGTGTCTATCACCAATGCCATAAATAAGTTGGAGAATAGTATGTTCAAATTTATAGCAGATTTTGTTCTCATAAGTTTAATATTCCACTGTTCTCAAGATAAATTCCACATTATGTTTGTCATCATATTTTTAATTAGTATAATCACTTCACCTTAAGTGACCTGATTGAATATTAATTGAATTGAGTGTATTCAAATTTTACATAATGCACATGGGAGGCAGATTTAAAAATACTTGTTGAAATTAATGTGTCTTTTAATCAGTTGGTCAGAAATATATTGGTGATTATCTTCTCAAAATGACCCTAGAGTTAATTTGAGTAATTACCTAATTGAGACTTTCACTCATCAGACTCTAAAGTCAAAGAAAGTCATATACAATTTTCTCATTAGTTACCATGCCCAGTAGAGTAGTATTAAATTATTTTGTCTGTCTTAAAATGTGATCACTAGACTATAATACATTTAGCTTCTGAATCTGGATTAAAAGAATTGAAGGTAGAGTATTTTCCACAATTGCTCTTTTCTGCCTGAATGTCAAATTATCCTGCTCCATCAGTCATCCCAGGCTGAGGTCTTTACTTTCCATCAGAACCAATTGCAGCTACTACTATGATCACACATTTTCTTCTAGGTAAGGATGAGTTATCATAGAAATGTTCAATAAAGGCTTGACTGGTAACATAATGTCAACCTGACAAATTTATTCAAGAATAATTAAATTGATATGTTTAATTTGTTAAGAAAACTCTCCTGCCAATCTTTACGTTGTATTCTCTTGCAAAAGTTCCTGCATCCACCTTTATGTTCCTGAAGAATTGCAGCAAATATGATTTTTTGATACTTTATTTACATTTCAAATGTTTTCCCCTTTCCAGGTCTCCCCTTTGGAAACCCCCTATCCCCTCCCCCCTCCTCCTACTTCTATGAGTGTACTCCCCTACACACCCACCCATTCCTGTCTTCCCTCCCTTGCATTCCCCTATACTGGGGCATCTAACACCCTCAGGCCCAAGGGCTTCTTCTTCCACTGATGGCCAACAAGGCCCTACTCTGTCACATATGTGGCCAGCGCCATGGGTCCCTCCATGCGTATTTTTTGGCTGGTGGTACAGTCTCCGGGAGCACCGGTGGGTCAGGCCAGTTGACACTGTTGCTCCCTCCATGGAGTTCCAAACTCCCTCAGCTCCTTCAGTCCCTTTTCCAACTCATCCATCCAGGACCCCACGCTCAGTCCAACAGTTGCAGTGAATTGAATCTGAAAAGAGGAACATTCCTCCATTGCAGTGGGATTGCAAGCTGGTACAAACACTCTGGAAATTACTTTGGCGAACCCTCAGAAAATTGGACATAATACTACCTGAGGACCCAGATTTACCACTCCTGAGCATGTACCCAGAAGATGCTCTAACATGTAATATGGACACATGCTCCACTCTGTGCAAAGCAGCCATGTTTATAATAGCCAGAAGCTGGAAACAACCCAGATGTTCCTCAACAGAGGAATGGATCCAGAAAATGTGGTACATTTACACAATGGAATACTACTCAGCTATCAAAAACAATGACTTCATGAAATTCGCAGGCAAATGGAAGGAACATTAAAATTTCATCCTGAGCCAGTTAACTCAGTCACAAAAGAACAAACACGGTATGTACTCACTGATAAGTGGATATTAGCCCATAAGTTTGGAATACCCAAGATTCAATTCACAGCAAATAAGATTTATTTTAGTATTTTCCTTTTTTCTCTATTTGATGTTCTACACTCATATCATCATTCCATCACAGTAATATGATTTTCATATAAACAAGGACAGAGAATTACTCTTTGACTAACAGTTGTAAAATATTTGGTTTTGTTTATGCAAGTTACTCAACAGCAGCTCACCTCTTAAAATTTTAATTGTAACAGATTCTTTTCCACTTTCATATATTTGTAACTCAAGTCTATGCTTTGTTTCAGTTTAAGTGATTTCTCTGGAAAAGGGAAATGAAAAAAATCTTTTAAATAAATCTATTATTAAAATAAATATCCTGATACCATACACTCATGATTATGCATAATTATCACTGCACATATTCATGAGTGGAATATGACATTGTAAAACTGGCATATACTATATCGAATTAACAAATAAATCATTTTTAAACATGATGAATAAATGAAAAATGAGGATCAGCATGTGATGAATATAAGTAGAATCTTCTCCTAAAATATATGAATAGCAGGCTGATGGGACTGATTAGTAGTAGAGTACTGTGCTACCATGCTAAAGGCTCAGAGTCCCATTGCCAACACTGAAAACTATAATTGGCTATTTTATGAATAATTACTATATTCATCATTTTACTATAATGTACACTTGTATGATTGTAATATACTATTATAATTTCACAGACACTAATATATGCAGAGGGAAACTGAGATAAAAATATTAAAATTTACCAAATCCATACATTGCAAAACATATTTGCACCCTAGAAAAGTTTGAGAAAAGATAGCCCTAAAAGCTTGTAAATATTCAGGGCAAACCTCAGTTTTTTAAAAATTTTTTATTATTATTCCTTAGTCTTTTCTTACAATCTTCCTGTCCACCCTCTGACTGTTCCTCATCCCACACTTTCTCCTTCATCTCTAAGACGATGTCCCAACCCCACTACTCCAATCCCACCAGACCTCCTTACTCCCTGGGGCCTCAAGTATCTTGAGGGTTAGGTATATCTTCTCTTATTGAGGCCAGACCAGGAAATCCTTTGCTATACATGTGTCAGAGGCCTCATATTAGGTTGCATATGCTGTCTGATTGGTGTCACAGTGTCTGAGAGATCTCGGGGATTCAAGTAACTTGAGACTGCTGGTCTTCCTATGAGGAACCCTCCTCAGCCTCTTCCAGCTTTTCCCTAATTGAACCACAGGGGTCCCTGACTTCTGTCCATTGGTTGGGTGTAAATATCTACATCTGTCTCAGTCAGCTGCTCATTAGACCTCTCTGAAGGCAGCCATGTACGCTCCTGTCTGTAAGCACACCATAGAATCAATAATAGTGTCAGGACTTGGAGCCTTCCCTTGAGCTGGATCCCAATTTGGACCTGTCACAGGACATCCTTTCCCTCAGGCTCTTCTCCATTTTTGTCACTGCTGTTCTTTTAGAAAGGGACAATTTTGGGTCAGAGTTTTTGACTGTGAGATGGTAACCCCATCCCCCCATTTGGTGCCTTGTCTTTCTACTGGTGGTGGACTCTACAAGTTCCTTTTCCCCACTGTGAGGCATTTCATCTTAGGTCTTTCCCTTTGAGCCCTGAGAGTCTCTCACCTCCCTGGTCACTTGTACATTCTAGATGAGTCCCCTGCCTCCTACCTCCCGAGGTTGTCTGTTTCCATTCTTTCTGTTGGCCCCCAGGGCTTCAGTCCTGCCCCCCCAATACCTGATCATATTCCCCTTTTCCCCTCCCTGTCCCTTCTCCTACCCAGATCCCTCCCTCTCTCTGCTCCCCCCCCCCATGATTGCTTTCTCCCTCTCAAGGGAGATTGAGAATATATGCTCTGGTGGCATGGTGGAGCATCTTTTGGGTATATGTCCAAGAGTGGTAAAGCTGGATCTTCAGGTAAATCTGTTTCCAATTTTCTGAGGAACCTCCAGACTGATTTCCGGAGCGGTTATACCAGTTTGCAATCCTTCCAGCAATGGAGAAGTGATCCTCTTTCTCCAATCCTGACGAACATGTGTTGTCACTTGAGTTTTTGATCTTAGTCATATTGATTGGTGTAAGGTGGAATCTCAGGGTCATTTTCATTTTCATTTCCCTGATGACTGAGAACTTTGAACATTTTTTAAAGTGTTTCTTAGCCATTCAAGATTCCTCTGTTGTGAATTCTCTACTTAGTTCTATACCCCATTTTTTGATTGGGTTGTTTGTTTTTTTCTGTTAAACTTCATTTTTTATAGCATAAGTAGTTTAGAACTTCACAAAAGTTAAACATTAAATATTTTAGGACAATATTAGATTACAATTAATCATGTAATTCTTTCTTTGTTCATTTATAATGATTTTTATATGTTTATTGATATGTACACATCTTCTTCTTTATGAAGATAGTTTAATTGAATTCATATTTCAAGCAGACTCATCATGCAGACACATTAAAGTAGCCACCAGGACACACACATTAGTTCTAAATCTTATATTTCCTGAGATGTACAGTTAAAGTAACTGTTCTAATGCCATAGATCTGTACTTAGTGTTTTATACTCACTATCAATTACATGTTTACTTACTTTCTACCACCACACAAACAACAAGAAAAAATAACTATTATAGAATTGAAACTAGGACACCTAGCTTTATATCTCTTTTTATAATTTTTATAAACTTTTGTCAAACTGCATTGTTTCTCATCAGTTAATATATACCATACTATGTACATTCTTGTCCATAATGAAAACTTGGATATTAAAACTCCAAGGTTCAAAAAGCCAACAAAAGGGCACAAGTCAAGAATAAGAATGACAGTACTTAAAAATAGATACATGTAAAATGTGTGTTTATCATGTTACTCATGACACTTAGAAATTTGGGTTTAAATGTAATGGAAATGTTTCAATATTATTGAGAGAACTTTGCTATTCATTCACTGGGCTTTATCTAACTAGCTTTCACAAATTCCATTTTGGAACTATATGCAAATATGTGGCTAAAGTACTGGTCTTCTTAGTTCTTCAGAAAAAGAAGGAAATTGAAACTGATATTTGAGAAGTTTCCCACAATTTTCTGTTCCAAACCACCCCAACTGGACAGCTAGGCAGTATTGAGGGGAGGCAGAGTTACTTCTGTTTAAAATTCTGGGCAATAGTTAGCATATTGATATAAAACTTTGACACAAGATCTAAGTTGAAATACATTGACTTGAATTGACTAATAGTCAATGTCTATAGAGATAGTGTCATTTCTAATGATTTCAACATCATGCTTTCCATAGTTTCTGTTTTCTTACATTCCCAATAAAGACTGAATATTATTTTCAACAATTGTTTAATTCAAATTTTATAATTAACATTATAGAAAACAGGAGGAATATATTAGACTTTAACAGTTTATCTTTACCTAGACGCTGATATGTATAATTGTATATGAATATAAATGAAAAAAGTAAATGAATATGAATAAGTGATTAACCTACCTAAATATCCATCAACACTGTACTGTCTTACTTGTATAGAATGAAAGTTTGAGTAAATGAAAAGATCTTATGTTTATGTAATTTCTTGGTGCTGTATAGCTACTTATTCAAATGAAATATTTCCTTTTCATAGTAAGAAGTAGAATCTTCAATCTAAATATATATATGCAAATATTATACATGTAAAATCTTCAAAAAATATATGAAATTGACAAGACTAAGGAAATAATTGAACCTCAGAAGTGTAAAAACCTTTTGAAACTGATGAGATTCACAATACCACTTCCTAATGGTTTATGTACAATATTTTTGAATGAGAGGAGACTACAATCTTTTTACATCCTAGATAAATGCTCATCATTTTTGCATTTTCAGGAATATAGGTTTTTGGAGTTGTTGTTCATGCATGAGTGAGCCTTTCAATGGCACAAATACCATAGTTTCTCCCATATTCTTGAAGGTAACTTCTCATCAATGCATAAATGACTCCAATAAATATTCTGTACACTAGGCTATACTTGGGTAGAATTGTCTATTTGATGTGTAACTGTTCCCTTGTTTTCAGTAAATACCTATGGGTTCACTTATCTCCAGGAAAATAAAGCACACAATATGTGAGCATATCATATAAAAATTTCCAAGGACTCTCACAAGTACAGATTTGAGAATTATTTAGTCACTGGAATAGTTGCAACAATTATTCAAGCTCAAATTAATCCACATATCACTGATGAGAAGAAAATCTACATTGTTATTTTTCCCAGAAAAATGAGTCAATATCATCAAGTTTTTTAAGGAATTCTAAGAGCTAAGTTAGATTTCTCAATGTAAGGACATTTAAATGTCAATTTCGTTGTTTTGTTTTTTATTATGTCTCTGACAATCTCTCCATCTCTCTCTGTCTCTGTCTCTGTTTCTCTCTCTCTCTCTCTCTCTCTCTCTCTCTCTCTCTCTGTGATGTGTGTGTATGTGTGTATGTGTAGGTGGGAAGATGTAAGACATATTCAATCTATTCCTAATCCAAAGTGTGATTCAATAAGATATTAATGATTTATATTTCATATATAGCAATATCTCCTTTGCTCTACTGAAGGTTGCTATGATTTTTATGTGATAGAAACAAACACCAGTTAGAAAGAACTAAAATGAACTTTCAGTCCATATGTCTATAATAACTTATAAACCCAACTTAAATCTATAATTATTGGAATTATTAGTGCTCTAAATATCACTTTGGTCTTCTCCTAGTATTTTTAGTGTTATAATCCTCTATGTTAATATATTTCTTACTTGTTAGTTAGTGAATAGTCATTAATTTAAATTCTATATATGCTCTCAATAAACTTCCAATTAATTTAAATTTTTCTATCTGAGTTCGCTGAGCTCTTATTATATTGAGAGTCACTAGAAAACAAAGTCAATGAAACTTCCCAATAACAAATGTGTTTTAAAAAAAAAAGTGCCTACATTTTTAGGATCTTTAGAGTAGAATCAAGAGTTGAGCATATGCAATTTTGTCATATTATACTTGAGAAACTTAGATTTTTTTTATAAATTATTATAACATCTTCATGTTACTTAATTACATTCTATCAATTACAAATAATCATATTTATTACAGTTTCTCACTGAAGACCCCACAATTGACAAAGTGATTGATGCAATGATCGAGAATGTGTATTAATTGTTGAAACTATCATTTAGGCAGAATAGCTAGAGTATAAACATTATAGTCACTACATTCTAAAGGATATGGACAAAAATGCAAAGATTCGAGAATAATATGTGCTCCAAGCAGTGCCCTGTAACATAAAGCAAAATATTCCAGATGAATTTTTTGAACTATTGTCAATCATTTTCTCAGTGCTGGTTTTTATTCATAGGCTTTCTCAGTCATCAAAACTAATTCTTTGAACCATTTGTAAGGAAAAAATAATAGCTCACGTTCTCCGAGCCTGAGAAGTCCTTTTAAAACAAACATTCACCTCATCTACATTAATCTAACTGAAATGCAAGCATTCTAGTTTACTTCGTGTTTATTTTATGAAAATCAGAAATTTAGAGCATTAATAAAAATAAACCTTTTATATTGTATTACAATAATATTTAAAATATTAGACTTGTTATATTTATGCTTCATTTTAATGGATTAACTTTTCCTGTCTTCTCATCAGGTGAAATAAAAATACATAAAAATAAATAATGAACCTACAATCTGAGGAGTCAGATGCTGCCTCTTTTTTTCACACTTTGTTCTTTATCTCTCCAGTCTAACTTCTTTCTCAGATGATGTCAAAGCAACACCTGGCCTTTTGTTCATGTGTCCTTGAAATTATTGCCTGAGTTCTAAAACCTCTGAATTATATAGACTACACCCCCACACACACACACAAACACACAC
The DNA here is from genome assembly GCA_028551405.1 of Uromys caudimaculatus. Taxonomy (NCBI): domain Eukaryota; kingdom Metazoa; phylum Chordata; class Mammalia; order Rodentia; family Muridae; genus Uromys; species Uromys caudimaculatus. Next base: position 42,501,852 of record CM052711.1, read on the forward strand.
ACACACAGACACACACACAGATGATGTTTAGGATATGGTACTTTGGTCTCCTATCCTTGACAAGTCTTTGCAATTTTATGACCATGGTGGAGTCATTATGCCTCTACAATCACTGTTCTGTATTTGTCCTAAGCCAATATGAAGAAAACCATCAAGATATTAGTCACCCTATCAAAAAATGGGGAACAGAGTTAAGCAGAGAATTCTCAACTGAGGAAATTCGCAGGACTGAGAAACACCTAAAGAAAAGATCAACTTCCCTAGTCATCAGGGAAATGCAAATCAAAACAAGTCTGAGGTTCCACCTC
>CM052711.1:42502659-42516564 GCA_028551405.1 Uromys caudimaculatus
GGCAAGAAGACACGCGCCACGCAGTAGGCTCCGTCTGCAGTTCAGCTTTATTTAGCCGTTGATAGAGAAGGAAGAAGAAGAACCCCGGGGCCCCAAAATGGCGGTGTTATATAGCTCCGAGGCAGCGTGTCCTCCATTGGTTGGCGCGCCCCGGGAGTGGGCGGTGATTAGTCATGTACACCCATAATGCGCTTCGGGGGTTTTCCCGCGCTATCCATAAGTTTCCTTAGAGCGACAACGGAGGTCAGCGCCATCTTGTAATGGTGAATACTCTAGCCGCTCCTTACAGGGGAGGGGCATGGGAGAGTGCTGAGCATGAGAATGGAAATCTTGGGGTCATCTCCTGGGGACTAGCTGAAGACCTGGGATAAGAAGTCTCTGGGGAGTCTATGGCGGTGCCCTGGCTGAAATTCCTACTAGTCAGGGATATAGAGACTGAAGGGAGCACCTCCTGGATCCAGGCAGGACTTCCACCGGAAAGATAAGGCCATCAAACCACCCACAAAACCTTCAACCAAAATTTGTGCAGGGATAAAAATGGAGCAGAGACTAAGAGAATGCCCCAGCTAATGACTGCCCTGACTAGATACCCATCCCATGTGAGAGTCAACCCTTGAAACTATTAATGATACTCTCCTATGTCCGCAGACAGGAACCTAGCGTAACTGTCTACTGAGAAGTATCATCCAGCAGCAGATGGAAATGGGTATAGAGACCCATAGCAAAACGGCAGGTGGAGTTCCAGGCGTCTTATGGAAGAAAGAGCGATAGAATTGAGTGAGCTGGAGGGGCCAAGTACACTAAGAAGGCCTACAAAGTCAACAGACCTGAGCCCAAGGGGGGCTCACAGTCATTGAACCACCAACCACAATACCATGCAGGGGCTAGACCTACATACCCCCTCCCCATTTGTAGCATGTATGTTTCTTGGTTTCGAGTGGGGTTCTCCAACAATTGGAGTAGCATCCTATGACTGTTGCCTCCCATTAGACCCTCTTTTCCTACCTGCACTGCCTGGTTGGGCCTCAGTGGAAGAGAATGTTCTTAGTACTGCTGAGGCTAAATGCCCCAGTGTGAGATGGCACCCTAGAAGTCAGTGCCCCTTCTCTGAGGTGAAGGGGAGGGAGTAATGGGGGAGGGATTTGTAAGGGCAGGACTGGGAGGAGAGGAGGGAGTGGAGGCTGGATTGGGATGTAATGTCAATAAAAATAAATAAATTATGGACAAAAAGAGGAATACAGAGTTTCTATTAAGATGTCAGTTGTAATTCTTCTAATAGATCTGTCTTTTTATGGTACTTGGTCTTTTTTCATTTGCAGCTTTTAATATTCCTTTATGACTCTGAATTTTTAGTATTTTTAGTATTATGTGGCAAGGGATTATCTTTTCTAAACAGTCTATTGGGTGTTCTATATATGTCTATTAACCTCATAAGCATCTCCTTAGGTTAGTAAAATTTTCTTTTATGATTTCATTGAAAATATATTCTTGTCCTTTGAGCTGGGATTCTTCTCCTTGCTCTAGTCCTATTATTTTTTGTTTTGGCCTTTTCATAGTTTTCCAGATTTCCTGGATACTTTATGTCAGGAGATTTTTAGATTTAGCTTTTCTTTGACTAATATCTATTTCTTCTAGTATATCTTCATGCCTGAGATTGTGTATTCATTCTTTTGATTTCTACTGATAAAGCTTCATGTTGTAGTTTTTTTTTTTTTGAATTTCAAATCTTTTTATTTCTGGAATTCCCTCAGTTTGTAAGTTGCTTATTTATTTTATTTACATTTTATGTCTTGAACAGTGGTGTTTGTTTCCTTCACTGTTTGTGTTTAACTTTATTTTGATTCATTACTCATATTTTGAGGAATTTATTTTTTCCAATTCCTTTTTTTTTTTTTTTTTTGGTTATTTTGATGCTTTTTTTGCTTTTGTTGTTGTTGGTGGCTTTACTTTCTGCATTTCTTTTTATTTCCTCCTTAAGGAGCTCTATCATCATAATATGGTTGATTTTAAGGTTTTTCTTTCTCCTGTGTTTCAACTATGTTGAAATACTCAAGGCCTGCTGTGGTAGAGTAATTGGCTCTAACAAAGACATATTGCCCTGGTTATTATTTATTGTGTTTTTATGCTGGTGTTAAAACATCTGGTTTCCTGATGATTATAAGAGTATATGTTGATTTCTGGATTTGTCTTTGTTGGGTTGGTATTTGTTCTTTGGTTTCCATTTCCACTCTGGGTTTTCAGTGTTTCTTGTTTTACTCCCTCCTCATGGGGAATGTCAGCTATTGTTGGAGGTTGTAATATAGAAATGAGTTGAGGCCAAGAATAAAGTAATGAGTGAGAGTAAGAAAGCTAGATGGGGATGAAGCACTGGGCAGGGAATGCTGACATGTGTATTCTGTTGTACAGCTGGAAATAAGATTGGGGAATTGGATCTGGGGAAACAGAAAGAAGAGATGGTCTGCTGGCACCTTATTGGTTTTCTGAGAGGTGTGGCCTTTGGGGTTATCAGGAGGTGACTACTAGAGTTTGGATGTGGCACAAGTCTACCAGATGAGAAGGGGTGAGAAGGGGATGGTCTCTGGAGCAGAGCAGAAGACTGGAGGTGGTGTTCTGTGATAGAACAAGACTGAGATAATGGATTTGGTGTGTAAGAGGGAGTGGGAGGGTCTTCGGTTAATTTATATGTTTCTGTTTTGCTTAGCTGGTGCATTTCTAGTTATTGCCTGGTGGTTTTGGAGGCTTCGATAACAGGATGTGTTAAGGGAAAGAATTTAGAGAGGATCTATGTGCTCTACTGGGAATGAGGTGAGATAAGAAAGAGAGACTGTAGCAGGGCTCCTACAGAGATGAGGACGAGAAGGGATGTGGTAAAGGTTTGGATCTCAGGAATAGTAAGAAAGGTGTGGATCCACCTTCAGCCTTCTTGTTGCCCTAAGAGGACAGGAAATTGGATTTGCAGGGGATGCCTGCTAAGATTGGGTTCTAGGACAAAGCAACTAATACAGGGAGGTGGGTTGATAGGAAAAGATCAGTGGGTTCTTCAGAATATGGAAGGGAGCACAGTCAGAGAAGGTTTCACAGGTGTTCTTCAGAGCTAGGCACCTGGTTTATTAGCTAGCATATTTTAATATTTTTTAATTCAAAGAAGAATCACTGTTATACTTAAATATATCCTGTGTTTGCTTTAGCATTCACTTAATAAGAATGAAACCATTTATTGTAACTACTTCATTAAGATTGATATAGATCACTACATTATTTATTTAAATGCACACAACTTGATGTATTTCAGTATTCATGTATAAGCAGATCATAGAGTGCTTCGTGTAGTCATATGACTTCATAAACTATCATCATCATCTGAAATTACAAACTAAATATTTTGTTGTTTTTAATGGTTGTTTATGGAAAATTATTTATGGAAAAACAATTGATTTTTGTGAGTTGTGAAAACATCCCAGTGAGCACAATATCTGTGTCTTTGTATTAAATATATGTGGGATATAATTATTTTCTCAAATAGATATGAAATTGTATTCAGTTTTTAAAATATTTTTAAACTCACTTATTAGTTATTTATATTAGAATGTTTATTATGTTGTGCTGAAATGCTATTGTATCAACTTTCACATGGGTCTAGGTATGCATGAGTGCACATATTGTGTATCAAGGACAGAGCCTGACATCTGTTGTAAATCACTCTTTCTCTCCAACTTAAATGTTTGAGACAGTCTCTCAAACTGAACCTGGAGCTTGGAAATTTTCCTAAACTGTCTAACAAGCAATCTCTATAATTCCTTCTTTCTCTACCGTCCCAGAGGTGGAATTGCAAGAAGATGCCATTAATAACAACTTTTTATGTTGGTCTAGGAATGGCACAGGGGTGCACATGCTTCTGAAGGTATCAGTCTAGTCTAATGTAATTACCTATCTTATTAAAGCATGAGGTTGGGAGATTCTTTGATTCCCAACATAGTTTCCATAATCTACCATCTGTTTATATTAAAGCTATTCAATATTGTTTCATATTAATATAATAAGAAAAACAAACTAAGGAATAAAGAAGAAGGCATTAGTGGCTCCTTTTAATTTCTGGGAATATTTTAATAAAAGCTTCTATTATCGGTAAACATAATTATCAGTGCCAAGCTAATTTCAAAACATTTTTTTCATTTTTTACCATATTTATAGATATGTGGACAAAATGCTATTACACTTGTATGTTGTTTTGTCAAAACCAGACTTAGCTACTTCTCTTTATTTATTAGATTTTGCCCTTTGTATGTATCAGAAGAATCTGTTTATTTACTTTCTTGTTTTTGTATTTTTTTTGCATTTAAAAAGACTGCATTAGTTACTTATACCTACCCACCATCTCAAAGACAACCCCAGTAAACATATAGACATATTTGCTTTTTCATTCCTTCTCAGTTGAAAAATAAAGACATGACAAAACCAACATTGCCCACATACATTTCAGGAATATATATATATATATATATCTTACTCTCCACCAAGGCAGTTATGTTCAAGTCCTGGCTCACCCGCCACCAATGACCATTGGCTTTGCTTTATTGATGGCTGTAGTCTGACCCCTACAAGGACTCACATTATTCCATGTGATTTCATGTGGTGTTCATTAGAGGAAAATAGAGAAACTAACAGTGAGAAATAGTAAACAATATGGAAGCCACAGCCTCATGTGGTCAATTCTATTCCCCGCCTCTGCTTTCTTTCCAGCTCAGAATCAAGATCTGCATAGCATTGCATTCATCTAAGGGAAAGTAATTCAATAGTAAATCAGCTCTCCGTAACCACAGCTTTCAAATAGAGTTTTCTGGTTAATGTGATTCATGATTATTCTTTTTCCTAAACTTTTGTAATTATTCATCCCTTTGTTGTTTTTGAGGTTTGAAGTTGGATCTTAACTAGCACATGCTGGCTAGCATCAAGCTTGCTGTGTACCTGAGCATTCCTTGAACTTCTAATATTCCTTCCTCCAACTCAGAGCTAAGTCAACTACGGTGTGACTCCAAGAACAACTAGTGCTGCATATTCTACTCTTAGGAAATAAATACTAAGAACAGGGGAAGTGGCAGTATTAACACTGCACAAAGAATATTATTTTGTGTTATTTCATCATGTTTTGAAATTGTAATTCCACTATATTATTTCTCGCTTTTCTAACTTCCACACCCTCCTAGACACACTACCTTACTCTATTTCGGCTTCATGATCTCTTTTTCCATCAACAGTATTTATGTGAATATGTGTACATGCATGTGTATTCCTAAAAACAATCTGTTTTATCAACATAATATTATTTAGATGTGCGTTTTCAGGGTTGACCATTTGTTGATGAATAATCGCTTTATGTTCTCTTCCTAAGGGAAGACTTTTCTTCCATCTCTTCCTGAGGCAATACTATTTCTTCCACTCTTAGAAACTTACTTGTCTCTATTTCTTTGTGAGTAATTGAGGACTTGATGACTTTCATTTGTCTACACTGGCATTATCTCTATTTATTGTCCTTGCTTAGCTCATGTTTATGTGTCATGTTGATGAGACTTTACAGGTATAGCTTCTGACATTCCTGGGAGAAACAATCTCACATTAAATTTTCTAGTACTCTGGCTTTTGGAATCTTTATGTCACTTCTTCTGTAACTGCCCATAAGCCTTAGGTTCAGTAGTTGTTCCTTTGGCACTGGATGCTCCAAAAATCAGCAGTTTAAGTTGTTATTATTTTCTTTAATGGTCTTTATCTGTTAACTTTTATCCTTGAGGAGTGAGGAAGTCATTTTTCAGTTTGTTACTTATGTTTGTTTTTGGATTACTTGAGAATTCTAAGGCTTAAAATCTTACTCAGAAGACTGTATCAGTAGACTTTTATAACTATTAATATCAGAAAAAATTTTGAGAAGAAAATAACAAACTCATTGTGAATGTGTTATTCTTAAAAACATTTTAATTATTGAACTACACCAACCAAAGTGTACACATGGAGGGACCCATGCCTCGAGCCACAGATGTAGCAGAGGATGGTCTTGTCAGGCATCAATGGGAGGAAAGGTACTTGGTCCTGTGAAATCTCAGTGCCCCAGTGTAGAGGAATGCCAGGGCAGGGAGGCAGGAGTGGGTGAGTGGGTGGGGGAACACCTTTGTAGAAGCAGGGGGAGGGGATAGTGATAGAGGGTTTTGGGGGAGGGGGACCAGGAAAGGGATAACATTTGAAATGTAAATAAAGAAAATATCCACAGTATTCACAGTAAATTAACTAATTTGTCATTTATTTATTTATTTATTTATTTATTTATTTATTTATTTATTTATTTATTTATTTTTCAAGACAGGGTTTCTCTGTATAGCCCTGGCTATCCTGGAACTCACTCTGTAGACCAGGCTGGCCTCGAACTCAGAAGTCCACCTGTCTCTGCCTCCTAAGTGCTGGGATTAAAGGCGCGCGCCACCACTGCCCGGCTGTCCATTATTTAAAATGTCTTTTTCTGACTAAATTTATTGATTCATGTATTATTACATAATGTTCTAGATATTAAGTTAATTTAAATTGAAGCCAATACTTCCATTGATTTTTGATGAACACACACACACACACACACACACATATAATTTCTACAACATTGTCTCATAATATTTTTAAAGATTGAAGGAAATACAGATTTCTTAAAGTTTATCTAATTCTTGGTATACTCAATGATTGTCTAGTAAATGTGATCCTCATTTCATGTTTTTTTTTTCCATTTCAGAATACAGCATCCAGTATATGATATTATCATAGATATTTTCTTGTTCTCTCTGTGAATTCTTGTCGTAGAGATGTTATTAACCATGTGGTGTAAAAGAATAAACAGTTTATTCTTAGAGTAAATGAACCTGAAATATAGAGTTGTATCTTTCACTAAAACTTCCAAAGCTACTGCATTTATTTTTGAAGATACATAGATAATAGTTTCATATAATCAAATGGCAAAAGGCAGTGTGGCAACAACTGACTAGATATGTAAAACACCAAGTGATCACCAAACAATATCACTAATAATAGATTTTGAATCCTACATTTATTTTTTGCTTATTTTGTCTCATAACCAAGGGCCATTCAAGTGAGGTTACCACTGAATAAGTTAAAAAATACAGAATGTGAGAAGTTCATACACAGCGACTATTCTGAACCACTTGCTTATGATAAGCTTTATAATTGCAATATGAAAAAGTAAAAAAAAAAAAAAAAACTAGATTTCCTTTAAAATAAGTAATAAGTGACTCTGATGACTTCCTTTTCTTATCTCCCTGTACAAAGCTTAAGTCCAAGTGGATCAAGGACCTCCACACAAAACCAGATATATTGACTCTAATAGAAGAGAAGGTGGGGAAAAGCCTCAAAAACATAGGCATAGGGGAAATTTTCCTGAACAGAACACCAATGGTTTAAGCTCTAAGATCAAGAATCAACAAATGGAACCTTAAAAAATTGCAAAGCTTCTATAAGACAATGGAAACTGTCAAAATGGCAACCAACAGATTGTGAAAATTTCTTTACCAATCCTACATCCAGTAGAGAAGTTAGACTCCAGACAATCAAATAACTCTATTAAAAAAATGGGGTATAGAGCTAAACAAAGAATTTTCAACTAAGGAATATCAAATGGCTGAGAAGCACCTAAAAATTTTTCAACGTCTTTAGTCATCAGGGAAATGGAAATCAAAATGACCCTGAGATTCTACCTCACACCAATCAGAATGGATAAAATCAAAAACCCAGGAGACAGCAGTGCTGGTGAGGATGTGGAGAAAGAGGAACACTCCTCCATTGCTGGTGGGATTGCAAGCTGGTACAACCACTCTCAAATCAGTCTGGCATTTCCTCAGAAAATTGGATGAAGTACTACCTAAAGACCCAACTATATCATTACTGGGCATATAGCCAGAAGATGCCCCAACACGTAATAAGGACACATGCTCCACTATGTTCATAGCAGCCATATTTATAATATGCAGAAGCTGGAAACAGCCCAGATGTCCCTCAACAGAGGAATGGATACAGAAAATATGGTACATTTACACATTGGAGTAATACTCAGCTATTAAAAACAATGACTTCATGAAATTCTTAGGCAAATGGATAGAACTTGAAAATATCTTCCTGAGTGAGATAACCCAGTCACAAAAGAGCACACATGGTATGCATTCACTGATAAGTGTACATTAACCTAAAAGTTCTCAATACTCAATATACAATTCACAGACCATATTAAGCTCAAGAAGATGGAAGACCAAAGTGTGGATACTTCAGTTCTTCCTTGAATGGTGAACAAATACTGACAGGAGAAAATATGGAGACAAAATGTGGGGCAAAGACTGAAGGGAAGGCCATCTAGAGACTGACCCACCTGGGGATCCATCCCATATACAGTTGCCAAACCTAGAAACTATTGTGGATGCTGGGAAGTGCTTGCTGGCAGGAGGCAGATATGGCTTTCTCCTGAGTGGCTATGCCAGAGCCTGACAAATACAGAGGTAGATGCTAGCAGCCAACCATTGGACTGAGCGCTGTGTCCCCAATGGAGGAGTTGGAGAAGGGGCTTAAGGAGCTGATGAGGTTTGCAGACCCATGGAGGGAGCAACAGTGTCTACCAGACAGATCCCCGGAGCTCCCAGGGACTGGACTACCAACCAAAGAGTAGACATGAAGATCCATGGCTCTGGCCACACTTGTGGCTGAGGATGACCTTGTTGGACATAAGTGGGAGAGGCCCTTGGGCCTGAAGGGATTCGATGCCCCAGTTTAGGGGAATTCCAATGTGAGAAGTCAGGAATGGGTATGTGGGTGGGTGAGTACCCTCATAGAGGCAAGGGAGGATGGGATAGGGGGTTCCTGGAGGGGACACCTAGAAAGGGGATAGCATTTGAAGTGTAAATAAAATATTCAATAAAAGAAAAAAGATAGCATATCTCTTAAGGTCATACAATTCTTGAGGTTGTATTAAAAAAAAGCACCATGCACTTAATTATTAAAAAAATTCAACAACTAATATTACCAAAGGAAAGAATACAAATATAAAACTGTAAAACAAAGCTTTTATAAAGTCTAGAACTACAGCAACGTATTAGCTTTCTGAAGATGGATCAAAAATCACATTTATAGTTGCTTCAAATTTCTCTTTATGTTCATCAAATTAGCTCCTCCCTTTTTCCTTTGAAAAATTATATAATAGAGATTATTATATGTTATTATTACATAATCATTTCATTCAGTACATTTTAGCATAAAAACAGGAAGAATTCAGTAGCACGTGAGTGACACTCTGTATATGTTAGCATTATATCTCATTATATGTTAGACATATTAGCCTATTTTAGTCATTTCAGCTTGCTTAGTAAACTCAGTGATCAAGTAAATAAAATTGGTGGTCTTTAGTATATAACTGGATGTATGGTTCAGCTGCTCATGTGGATTTTTCTTAGATCTCAGAAAGTATTTCTAACCTACAGAGAATGTCACATACACCAAAAAGAGAAGAAATTAGAACAATGGCTTTAAGCTTTTGCCTTTGGATAATGATATGTCCTTAGACATTGTTATTTAGTAATAGTTTCCAAGACATAACATTTAGGTGAACTTTTAGTTTAACACAAAATTTTTCTTCTTAAAGCTAATGTTAAACTCAGATTATTTTATTCTAGGGAAAGGCAAAGTACTTTCACCCAAAAGAAAAGGTGACATTTCCATTTTGTACAGTCTGCTAAAAATGCCACACCAGTACTGTTTCTAATCCATGATAGTGAGTTATGCTCAGATTGATTTTAAATGTAGCATTTTATAGCTATAGAAGAAAAAATGCATTTTTTAAGAAATAAGATTAAATAGATATGTAATGGAATTTTACTTAACAGAGGCGAATTTTTATGCATACTTGTTGGTTATGCTGTATGAAATTCCCTTTTTGCATTTACTGTATGTTTAAAATATCAGCCATAAACACCCTGAAGGGCAGGTGCTGAAATGGCAGATGGAGACTGCATTATATCTGTGTAAAAGGTTAGTACCACATCGCAATACTTAGCATAACCTTAAAAATCCATAACTTAAACTCTCTTTCTAGGAATGTTTTATATTTAAATGTGGTTTGGGAAATTATGTTCTTGCATGTTAAACATATAGTAAAGAGTATTGCCTTATTTTCATAACCTAATTAATCACAAACTGTAGAGTTGCCATAATTCTATAAACTTACAGTTGATTTGTGTGTTTAGAGCATACAAGCAAAAATACTCATAGTATTATGTAGTTTTCCTATTATCAATCTATGCAGACTACATTTCTTCTAATAAATCATTTTAACTACTTGCAAATAGAGAAACTCGTATGGAAGTTGGTAAAGAAAAATATTTTTTTAACATAAGTAACATCAGATGGAAAAAATTGATAATGATCGTATTCTGAAAAATCTCTTACAGACAATTATTATTTATAATTTGAATTATTATACATGTTAGACAATATTTGGCCACTGAAGCAAGTTAGTTGTAAATATTATGCTCCTGTTAGCATGGTGAATCATGTCTGCAATACATTAGTACAGAAGTCAAGACAGGAGGATAACCATAAGTTGTATTTATATTGAATTAAAGTGTTATTTTAAAATTTTACTAAACTTTGTCTTGATAAACACCTAATTAATACTTTCTTCTGATAAATATCTTTTATATTTTAAGGTCTTTTATTAGACTCCTGTACACCTACACAAATACAAAATTTTACCATCCTGTTTTCCACTGTTGGGTTTTGTCACTTTCTGACATATTTATAAACCACATAAAACCCTAGATCTCAATTTATTAAATTATGATTGCATTCATAGCTCATTTAGCCTATCTATAATCTTTGAAGTAATTTAAATAGTTTTCAGAGAGATGGAAGAGTGACTTAGCATTTAAGAAAACACAGAACAATAAAAAATAACTAACCAACCAATGAAAACTTGCTGATCTTCCAGTGAACCCATGTTCAGTTCTCAGCACCCATAATCATGGCTCACAACTGCCTGAAACTCCAGTTGCAGGAGAGGCAGCCCTCTCTCCTAGCCTTTGTGAGAACGTTCATTGGCTAGCACATCTTTGCCAGAAAGATTTTTATGTATATGTATATGCATATACATATGCACATTTATATGTATACTCATGAAAGACACTTTCTTATTCACAGGTACTTAAAACATAACAAAGAATGGAATCATCAGATTATATGAGAGAAAGATTGTCTTTAATTTTAGATGTGACTTAAAACAAAGGATATTGCCATTGTCTGTTCCAATTTTTGTAACAAAATCTTAATCTGAGTACTATATAGTGAATGGCTTCATTTAAGTTGTAGTTTTAGAATCTAAATAACAAATATAGTGATGAAAAAACTGGTTCAAATTTAGGTGATGCTTCCCAGGTAGGTCAGAAAATCTGATGTGTCATCATAGAAAAAATTACAAATGACAGAGCTTATAAGGTGAGATATGAGCTGGGCAATGGGGGGGAGTGCAACTTTGTTCCTTCCTAAGAGATTCATATCCTGAGCAAACAAGCCTCTAGCAACACCTACACTTCCAATGGCAGTGTCCTAGCCTCCTCTTACTACAATCTATCTTTTTTTTCCATTGGTTATTTTATTTATTTACATTTCAAATGTTGCTCCCCATCCCATCCCCCTTCCCCTTTGCCTCTATGAGAGCGCTTCCCCACCCACCCATTCACTCCCATGTCACTGCTCTAGCATCCCCTATGCTGGGGCATCAAGTCTCCAAAGAATCAAGGGTCTCACCTCCCATTGATGCCAGATAATCCAATCCTCTGCTACATTTGTAGCTAGAGACATGGACTCATGCAAGTATACTCTTTGGTTGAAGGTTTACTCCCTTGGAGCTCTGCGAGATCTGGTTAGTTGATATTGTGGTTCTTCCTATAGGATTGCAATCCCCTTCACCTCCTTAAGTCCTTCCCCCAATTCTTTTATTGCAGTTTGCAGGTGCAGTTCAATGGCTCACTGTTAGTATCTGCATCTGTCTTAGTCAGGTGCTGGCACAGTCTCTCAAAGGACAGTTATACCAGGCTCCTGTCAACAAAAAATTCTTGGCATCAGCAATGGTGTCCAGGTTCAGTTTCTGAAGATGTGATAGATCCCAAGGTCAGGCAGTCTCTGGATGCCCTTTCCTTTAGTCTCTGTTCCATTTTATGTCCCTGAAATTCCTTTAGACAGGGACAGCTCTGAGTTAAAAATTTTGTGATGGGAGGCTGGACTCATCCCTTAACTGGAGGCCATGCCTATCTACTGGAAGTGATGTCTACCTATTCTTTCTCCCTTCTGTTGGGTGTTTTGGCTACTGTCATCCCAGTTGGTTCCTGGGAACTTCTAGCTTCCTCGGCATCAGGGACTTTCTGGAGGTTCCTCCAGTTCCCAATACCCTACTGCTACATTCCACTTCACATCAATCAGAATGGCTAAGATTAAAACCTCAAGGACAGCAAATTCTGGCAAGGATGTGCAGAAAGAGGAGCCCTCCTCCATTGCTGGTAGGATTGCAAGCTGATTAAACCACTTTGGAAAACAATCTGGTGGTTCTTCAGAAAACTGGAAATAGTTCTAACTGAAGACCCAGCTATACCATTCCTGGGCATATACCGAAAAGATGCTCCAACATATAACAAGGACACATGTTCCACTATGTTCTTAGCAGCCTTATTTATAATCCAGATGCTGAAAACAACCCAGATGTACTTCAATAGTGGAATGGATACAGAAAATGTGGTTCATTTACACAATGAAGTACTACTCAGCTACTAAATACAATGACTTAATGTAGAAAAAAGGATGGGATTAGAAAATATCATCCTGAGTGAGATAATACAATCACAAAAGAACACACATGGTATGTACTCACTAATAAGTGGATATTAGCCGAAAAACTCAGAATACCCACAAGTGCAACTCACAGACCATCTGAAGCTCAATAAGAAGAAATACCAAAGTATGCATGCTTTAATCCTACTTAGAAGGTAGAACAAAAATAATTGACAGCGGTAGAAGAAGGGAGGGACCTGGAAGGGAAAGAGGAGGGGGAGGGAAATAAGAGGGTCAGGATCAGGTATGGGAAGACACAGGAGAGAAGTACAGAGGGTCAGAAAAATGAATAGAAATATGTGTCACTCTAGGTTATAAAGGTTCAACAGCCTCCCAACGCTGTCCTTATGAGAACCAAGCTTCTTCCATATGAACTGTAGGAACTCATTCAGTGGACATACTAACTAAAGATGTGACTGACCATGATCACATTTTGACATAATTTTAGAAAAAAATTATAATTCACAAGTTATATTTCTCACAAAATTACTTACACAATTCAAGCAACCATTCTCAATTGAAATAAAATTATATTCCAAATTCACAGAGACTGTGGCAATATGAACAGGGCCTGCACAGGTTTCCACCAAATGGGGTCCTAGAGCTGAGAGGAGAAGGGGACAAAGGCCCTCATCCCTAACCAAAGATAAAGCTCCAATTTTTAACAACTTGAAAATGAAAACTAGTTTTCCCCAAGAGAGGATGACTGGGAAAAAATAAAGGCAGGCCCAATGTCCAGCAGGAGATGTCCAACACAAAATAAACTCAAAGGTATCTTTCAGGTTTCATTGTCTCATATTGTAGTATCTGGGCTTATGATTATACAAGAATATCACTAGGAACTGTTTGATAGTGATGCTGGCGAGGATGTGGAGAAAGAGGAACACTCCTCCATTGTTGGTGGGACTGCAAGCTGGTACAACCATTCTGGAAATCAGTTTGGCGGACCCTCAGAAAAATGGATGTAATACTACCTGAGGACCCAGCTATACCTCTCCT
>CM052711.1:42516664-42621818 GCA_028551405.1 Uromys caudimaculatus
TTGATCTACCCTAAGTCCCTGAGCCACTCATTGTCTAGATTCTGGCCATACAGTGTCTGGTATAGGCCTCTTACTGTGGGCCTCAGGTTAGACCAGTCATCAGGGGATCATTAACACATTGCCTCAGCACATTTTTCATACAGGAAATGTTGTGGGTCATTTATTTTCTGAGTTGGTATTCCAATCCTACTTCTGGGAATCAAGCCTGGTTACAGAAGATGGCTGGTTCAGGCTCCAAATCCTCCATTACTAAGAGTCCTTGAGAGGGTCAACCTCATATTTTTCAGCAATTTCTTCTGCATTAGGTTTTCATATCACCTCTAAATGCCCACCTATTTGAGTTGTCTCTCCCCCAACTATCTCCTTCCCTCTCTCTCTCCTTTCCTTTGTTTTGCTCCTTCCTTCCCTCCCCACTCAATAAACTATTGTATTATTTTCGGAATACCTTATTTCACGTTCACTCTGTTTGTAGCTTTTTGCCTTAGGCGGTCAGTACTGAATACTCAGCCCCATGGTCTGTGATTAGACTTCCAGCTTGAGAACTGACAACACAGGAATGAAAGGAGGCAACAGTAACTGTACTTCCGTTCACTCTTTTGTGTAGAATTAGAAGTTAATTCTCAGATAAATTTGGCTAGAATGTGGATGATAACATACTTCTCACATACATAAACACAAGATAAAAACTGCTGTTGCTTCTTTTCCTGCTGCTAGATGTTGATTTTCTTAATTATTGAAAGCTGCCTACAAACATAAAGAAATTTTAAACTCAGGTGACAGCAGATGCTGATGAGGATGTGGAGAAAGAGGAACACTCCTCTACTGTTGGTGGGACTGCAAGCTGGTACAATCACTCTGGAAATCAGTTTGGCAGACCCTCAGAAAAATGGATATACTACTACCTGAGGACCCAGCTATACCTCTCCTGGGCATATACCCAGAAGATGCTCCAACATGTAATAAAGACACATGCTCCACTATGTTCATGGCAGCCATATTTATAATAGCCAGAAGCTGGAAACAACCCAGATGTCCCTCATCAGAGGAATGGATACAGAAAATGTGGTACATTTACACAATGGAGTACTATCAGCTATTAAAAATAATGACTTAATGAAATTTGCATGCAAATGGATGGAACTTGAAAATATCATCCTGAGCGAGGTAACTCAGTCACAAAAGAACGAACATGGTATGTACTCACTGATAAGTGGATATTAGCCCAAAAGTTCAGAATGCCCAAGTTTCACTTTACAGTAACCGCTGGACTGAGAGTGAGGTCCCAGATGGAGGAGTTGAAGAAAGGTCCGCAGGAACTGAGGGAATTTGCAGCCCCATGGAGGAAGCAAGAACATCAATGGGCCTGACCCCTCCCCCAGTCAACCTGGAGTTTGGACCACCAACCAAAGAATACACATGTATGGACCCATGGTTCGAACCATATATGTGGCAGACGATGGCCTCGATGGCCATCAGGGAGAGAGGAGAGGCCCTTGGGCCTGAGGGTGTTAGAGGCCCCAGTAAAGGGGAATGTCAAGGTGGGAATATGGGGATGGGTGGGCGGGTGGGTGGGAGGTGGAATTCCCTCATAGAGGCAGGGATGGGGAGGGGATCCAAAGAGAAGACCCAGGAAAGGGGAAACATTGGAAATGTAAATAAAGTATCAAACTAATAATAATAATAAAAAATAATAAAATAAATAAAAAAGAAATTTTAAGACACATACAAATACTAATGAATAACTTTATGAGTATTAATTTGTTCAATTTGAAGAAAATTTAAATTGTATCTTGCTGTCGTTAACAGCTCAGGTTTTAATGCCTTGTGCTCACCTGCCTCAGCTGGCATCCTTACGTTTGCACTTGCAACTCATTTGGAACTTCAGGGTCTCTGAGAAAGCAAAACTTTTCTCTTCAGGTTGTAAATTTAGTTCAGTAGATAAGTCTTCTAGTGTTTCATCTTTCCCTCTCTGACCACTTCATTTTTGCACAGGCATCAAGACAAGAACCTGACGGGAGAGTGAGCTATCACATGACCACTATCATAATGTTTTATTGACATAAGGTAGTTTGATACATATGAACAAGTCTCTACAGCTGATGGACATTCATCAAAGAGGTGGACACATGCAGATTTTACACACAGACATATGTGCATTTCACACACACACACACACACACACACACACACACACACACACACACACACACACACAGGGGAAGTTGTCCCGTGGCTCACCTGGGAACTTGTGTGGCAATTTTGAAGATTCTGATACCATAAATGGCAATGGGATAAACGGGTTGTATGGGAAAAAAGAGATGTAGGAGGGTGGGAAAACAAATGAAATAAAGGAGCAGAGAAATAGTGGGAGAAAGAAAGGAGAAGAGAAAGAAAGAAGAATAAAGAGGAGAAGGAAGAGGAAAACAAGAGCAAGAAAAAGATGAAGAAGCCCATAAAGTGTAAAAACTCCTGCAAGATAATTTACACTCATGTAATTTCTCAATTTGTGAACTATTCCTGAATTGTAAAAACTTTCACATAAATTATGTATTCTTAACATGTATAAAAACAACCAACCAAACAAACAAACAAGCAAAACACCAAATGCTGAAACAAACAAACAAAATAAAGCAGCTATAAATTGAAAATTTCAAGCAGGAGCATCGAAGAAGCTTTGAAAAGGCAAAAGGAAAGGAGATAATTTATATTGAAGTCCCTCCCAAAAAACCCCAAAAACTTTTTGTGAGACACCCAAATACATATATGTTTTGCTCACAGTTTACAGTGTTTAGAATGCAAAGGAAAAAAAAGCATATTTCATAATGGAACTTTAATATATTTGTTGGTGTTTTTAAACTATACCATAAAGAGATGAAACAGTAAATTCACCTCTTAGAAGATAAGAAGCAATCATTCTACCAACTATGGATTGGAATAAGAACGAGCCTATGGCCGGGCAGTGGTGGCACACGCTTTTAATCCCAGCACTTGGGAGGCAGAGATAGGCGGATTTCTGAGTTCGAAGCCAGCCTGGTCTGCAGAGTGAGTTCCAGGACATCCAGGGCTATACAGAGAAACCCTGTCTCGAAAAACCAAAAATAAATAAATAAATAAATAAATAAATAAATAAATAAATAAATAAATAAATAGAATGAGCCTATATGAAATAAATTATACTCCTTTAATTAAGAGTATTTCTAACAAAACTGCTGATCATCACCTGTAAAGAACCTAGCCTTTTTAATCAGACTTGGATTACATTTTAATTATCTTTAAATATCAATATTTATTTTCTAGGTTTTTGATATTTTAAATATGCTGTAATTATTTTCCATATAAAGTTATTTCTAACATATAGTAGAGGTCTTTTGAAATTCTATACTTGATGGAGATAAAGCAAAGAGAGAAAAAGCTGTATCAGTGATTCACACACAGGCACACTCACTAATATGTCAGTTTTACATCCAGCAGATCCATAATGACAATGGCGCTGCTGAAGCAAATGCTTTCCGGACAAGCTATTAATTAGAATTACAATCATCTTCTTTGAAATGGTCTTTAAAATAAATTGTCAACTGCAAATGGATGAAAATAAATAGTTTGTTTCTCCCTCCTCAAGCTCCTGAAATAAAAAGGCCAAACACAGAGAGGCTTGTAAATACCATAATTTTCAAAATGGGAATGTGGAACTGCACCTCATGGTAGATCACAGTCAGTCCTTTAGTAATTGGAAGACTTTCCCCTCCTCCCTCTCATCAATTTGCTCCAAAGGCTTACATGCTAAAAGAATGTTTTTATTACACTTTTCCCATTAAGCAGCAACTTTATATGCTTCTGCCGAACAAAAACATTTGCCCAAAGTTCCTTTGATTACATATACTGAAGCACAAAGATCATGTAAGCAATCCTAATGAGTTTTATATCCTCATAGCTGTATATACTACAAGCATAACCTTGAAGACTCTTGAAACTTTCAGCCCATTACCTATATATATATATATATATATATATATATATATATATATATATATATATATATATATATATATATATAAATTAGAAACACTTTTTCATACGGTATTTGGGAAAATACTGAGATGTCACACAATTTAAATTGTAACAGTCTTTAATGTAAAATAAAAATTCATTCATTAATGCATTATGCATCACATACCTTTTTTATTTTTCTTCTTAAATATTGCCACCCAGCTACTTTAAAATTTCTGCATTAATGGTAATTAAATGGGCTAGGGATCTAAATTGATTTTTAAATCTGTTTTTTTAAAATAAGTAGCAAAAACTGAACCAATATGAAAATAGGGATTGCTCCCATGTCCCTTTAAGACCAGTGCTGGAAAGCAGAGAAAGGCTCAATGAGAAAATGATGGCTCTAGCTTCAGTGAGAGATCATGTCTCAATAAAGTAAGATAGAGAACTCCAGACAAAGTCATCTCACATCCATCTCTGGCCTTCACACACACACACACACATATACTATGCACATACACAACACATGAACATATACAACACATGCTCAATGTACATACACACAAAACAACCTGTACCTGAAAACAAACATAATATACACATTGCACACACATGCCTGTACTTGCAAACACACTCCACTCACACACATATAATACAAAAGCAGTGATTTGAAAATACTTATTAAGTGATTTGGAAAGAAGAGTCCAGGAGTCCAAATTTAGAACAATAAATACTTTGTGTTGTTCTTCCAGTATGCCTGCAATCATAGTCATTTATGTACAACAGTCAAGAGAATACCAAACTAATTTTCTTAAACTTTATGTACACCTATCATATTACTAAGAATTGTGTTATTTTTGGTATGATGGCTCTGTATCCATATGCTTATGATATACTTCCTTTACAATTTCATGTAGACTGTAATAAAGCAGTAACCAAAATATAAAATACCTGTATAGATATAAAGATAAATAAGTTTGGTAATAATTTTTCCATGCTCTTTTGTCTATAAGCTGCATGGATTTTCCTCTTGAGATTATAATATCTAGATCTAGATCTAATAAATCCAATAAATTTATTTTGCCTTAATAAATAACTAAGCTCTATTTAAAGTGTAACTCATTATTTGTATATAATCCTCACATAACGGACAGCAGTATGGAAATGTGTACTAATCGATTTGGGTCATTTAGACCAAGTTTTAGTCATCTGAAAGAAAGGAAACTCAGTTGAGAAAATGTCTCTAACGATCATGCTGTAAGCAGACTAGACTGATGGGAATTTCCTTAATTAGTGATTGATGACAGAGGGCACAGCTTATTGGGGTAGAGTCACCCCTATACTGATGGTCTTGGGATTACAAGAAAGTAGATGAAGTAAATTATAAAGACCAAGCCAACATGATCCACTCTGAGTGTAGCCATTACAAGAATTAAGGAAAAGCAAAAATCTGGGCACAGAAGCTGATGCAGAGTTCATGGACTATGATTCAGGATATGTAAGATAAATAAACTTTTTTTTCCAAAGTTGCCTTTGGCTATCTTTGTCATCACAAAATTAGCAACCATAACAAGGACAAATGTATTTCTTTGCTGGCTGTAGAGCTGAAATGCCTATACTTTTGACTTCACTAGACTCTTTGGAAATCCTTCTTTTTGTCTCTCTCTCTCTCTCTCTGTGGATGGTATAAAGTAAATTTTACAGAATCAGTAAATATCAGAATTAAAATTTATAGTTTATATCTCAGGTATAGGAGTCAAATTTCATTTTAAAATACATTATCTTTTGCTGAAAATGTTATGGAAAAAAGTGCCTATATTATGCAGATTCACTTAAGACAAAAGTTGCAAATGGACCAACTCACATTAAGATAATAATCTGACATATAACCAGCATTGAGGTAAGCAGACAAAACATTTTCTTAAATTCTTCAAAAACCCTTATTTTAAAGAAAATTGCATAATAAAATATTAGTGAATTACAAAGAAATTTCACCAAAGAATTTTATTATATATAAACATTTGAATACCAATTTTAATTCATACCAAAAATTAATACCAAATTTATATTCATTTATTATATTCATTTATATATTGTATTAATATATCATATTAATTTATACCAAATTTAATTAGTACCAAATTTAAAGAAAGGTTAATCCCTGAGAAGACATCATATTTTTTTTACTTTTGTATAGGTTTTACTGTAATAAAATATATTTTTCCCTTTTCACTGAACTTAGTTTGGCTTCATCTGAGTATTTCAAAAATGGAGCCAATAGTGTTTCTAATTAGTAAGATGAAACCTTTGCCTTCTGTCATTATTTGTTACATCAGTTACATAAAACAATTATTCAGAGAAAATATTACAAAAGCCAAAACCTGATTTGGGTTATAAACGATAATGAATCTTTCATAATTAATCACACACTAATTCTCTATTATGAAAAGTTTCACTGGAAATTTTATTGATCTCTTGCTAATGAGACCTTAAAACAGTTTATCTCTAAAATCTTTCTGAGAAACTGGGGATATAGTTCAGTGTCTTGAATGTTTGCCTATCATAGTGAAGCCCTAGACTCTGCTTTCAGCAGATAAGTGAAATCTTCTGGCATTAGAACAGATATGTGTGCTCTGCTAGTTTGGTTCAGGAGGATTTTTACCATTTGGTGTCTGTGGTAAGAGCCACAACTCAAATGACTCTCTTAGAGCACACATGCTGTCATGTTCTTGCCTTCAACTTCATTCTAAACTAGGTAGCCAATAGACCACTAGACTCTACTTTCTGAAGCATGAATTATTAAAAACTTGACAGAGGCAGAATATTATATTTCAATACAAAAATCCTGGATGTATATGCTTGTCATTTTAAACACCAGTGCTTAGTTACTGGGAAATGATTATCTAATATGGCCAATGAGAATGACTCTTGACCAAGTCAGGTTTGAACAATCACATCAAGATTGAGTCTGTGACATGTTTATTGCAAGCAATCAGACTTTTTACACCCTTGTCAGAAACAGAATACAATGATGATTGCCAGGATCAATACAATGGCATTTGCTAGGATACAGTGACACAATGTTGGCAACCTATACAGGGTACACAGGATTAATTAACTTCTATATGTTTCACCTACTTCTAGAGAATGCAGAGATACACAGGTGGTCTGAATGCTTTCACTACCTGAGGGAGTGACTTGGTTTCTCAGGAACTGAAAGGCAGCTCTCAGTATTCCAGGAGCCAAAGACTCCAACCTAAAAACCTATGCTGCATGACTCTTGAGGCAGCTAGACTGGGCCAATTCCATTATTCCCTACATGCCACAATGGTCCAAACCAAGATGAAAATGATAGAAAAGACAGTCCCTCTGAACCAGTTATTCAGTAGACAACATCTAAAAGCATACCTTCAGGAAAACTTTATCATCAAAGGAGTTTCCCTTCGAATATTCAGAGGAGGGCATACAGAAAAAAATTCAAAGACTTCTTTCATTGTGAGTGTTCAAAGAACAAGAAAAACACATAGGAAAAGTTACATAAAAATAGAAAAAACCTTCCAACTATCAGGGTGAAAGATCTTCTGGAAATCATTCTTATAAACATCCAAACAAAAATGACAAGATATTAAAACAGTTTGTAGAACAATGGTATTTAACAATGAAATGCAATATTTACTCTGTAAGCATAACTTGAAATAACTACTGCAGCCATAAAAATTGTGACCACAGGATTGTGGGGAGGCAAAACAGAGAAGTAGATATCAGGGTAAAATTAATGTGAAAAAATTGGAAGGTAATTGGGAAGGGGAAGGACGTGAACACAGAGGAAGAGATGGAGTGTAAAATAGTAAGTTGGTCTAAAAAAACTCAAGAAAAATACATTCTCTTGTCTATTTACTTAATTTCATATAATGTATATAAGACTTTGTATTTCATATCATACATATATAAATAAATATTTTCCACCCACTCTGCCTCTGCTTCTTCCAAACTCAAGAGACATAACCTGTGTAATAAGCCCAATTGCCAGACATGGGTAGCTCTCTTAAAGGATACTCATCAATGTCTAAGACTGACAAAATTCTCCAGCCTATAGATGTTGCACTTGGTTGCCTCCTTGAGGTGGAAGGTAAACCTCTATTGCTAAAGACACTATCTGCACTGGAAACAGGAATCCAGAGAACTAAAAAGCCTCCCTGAGCACTAGTTTATGATCTTAGAAAATTCAATCAAGCTTCCTTCCAGAGTGGAAAATAACCAACAGCCCTGCAGAGCACTAATGCCTATAAATTACAATAACTCCCCATGGAACTGTAGCCTTACTTGTTGATTCAGTTATGGTATGCATACCTTGGCAGTAACTCACAGATATCCAATTGGACTTAGACCCAAACCACTCAATAGGAGAGATATCATACATGGGATTGGAAACCAAGCCGATTAGCTAACCACTGTTCCTGATGTCATGGATCTTGGAGGAAAATCTGTTTGCTCCTTTTTAAAACCAGCATAATGTATCCTAAATTATTTATCCTTATACCATCAGGCAAGTATAGCTTTCTTTTTCCAAATAGAAACTTCTCTTTGTAATTGAAATTCAAAATTACAATTGATCAAAAATATAATTATGTATTTTTGATAAAAAGCAACCATGTAGTACTCAGTCCCAACTGATCCATTTACAACACAACTCCTTAACCTAAGGTTCAGAATATATTATAGAAGAGGGGCAGAAAGGTAACAAGAGGCAGAGTGTTGGGAGCATAGCACGAAAGTCCTTGCACCTACAGATGTCCATATGTACTAGGAATGTGAAATACACAGGATTGTCTTTCCAATGAGAAAGGTAAAGGAAAAAATGTTTTCCATCCAGAAAGCTGAAAATTGGTAGTAATAAATAAGCTAGTTATTGGTTGGATCACACAGTATCATGCTGATGCATTCAGGACCAGAGGTGGCTAGTTATCTAAATGTGGCTTACATGTAGCGGCTCTGGAACAACCAGGACTGCAGATAGCTACTTTTGTGACAGGAAGTGTATGTGAACTCCAAAAGACCACCGAGGAACTGATTCCAATGAAATTACTTTAGGGCCTCTTTTTTCAAGCTTGAGTTTGGCCACCCCACCATCTCTAAGGAGAATGGGAGGAGGTAGCCTAAGCCGAGTTTCAGGCAAGTATTTCTAGAGGTAGTAAGGGGGTATCTAGCCTGGCACACATCTGATTGGGAGGCCATTAGGGACTTTAACATAATTAGCTGGTTCTGGGAGCCAAATCATAAACTTAACTTCTGTTTTCTCCTGATTGGTGGTGGTTAGAAAGTGAGTGCCAGGGGCAGGCTTATAACCTGGAGGTAAAAATTTGTTGGAGAATAATGGGTAAACTGGTGCTAGGTGCCAGTTCATGAGTTAACCCAAGTTCAACCTTAGGTAAGTTTCTCTAAGATGGAGTCTGAACCCAAAAGATCTGGTCTTTCACTACTAGCACAAATGACCTCTTTGTTATCTATATAACCAACATAAGGCTGGACTCCTGCCTAGGCACCGATCTCCAGAACCCACATTCTTCAAAGAAAGGGCATGTATCCATAGTTGACTTTCAATATAATTATGTTTTCTTATGTATCAGGGGTTGTATTACATCAAGAAACTTCTTTTTAAAGCCCCAAATAATACTGGATTTAATTATGTTGAGATTACCACACTCTTCAGAAGTCTTTATTCAGGTTGACAGCATCAGTCAGTCTGAACTAAATTTTCATTTCACAGATTTTTCTTTTTTTCTTTTTATATGAATATAGGTTGCTGTCCAGAACTTTTTTTTAAAATTTTTTTTTTATTTTTTAATTTTTTGATACTTTATTTACATTTCCAATGTTTCCCCCTTTCTAGGTCTCCTCTTTGGAGACCACCTATCCCTTCCCCCTCCCCCATCTCTATGAGGGAATTCAACCTCCCACCCACCTGCCCGCCCACTCCCATATTCCCACCTTGCCATTCCCCTTGACTGGGGCCTCTCCTTCCCCTGATGGCTAACAAGGCCCTCCTCTGACACATATGTGGCCCGAACCATGGGTCCCTCCATGTGTATTCTTTGGTTGGTAGTCCAGCCTCTATGAGGATGGGGGGGGGGCAGCCAGTTGATACTGTTGGTCCCTCCATGGGGCTGCAGACTCCCTCAGCTCCTTCAGTCCCTTCTCCAACTTCTCCATCTGGGACCTCATTCTCAGTCCAGCAGTTACTGTAAAGTGAAACTTGGGTATTCCAAACATTTCGGCTAATATCCACTTATCAGTGAGTACATATCATGTTCGTTCTTTTGTGACTGAGTTACCTCGCTCAGGATGATATTTTCAAGTTCCATCCATTTGCCTACAAGTTTCATTAAGTCATTGTTTTTAATAGCTGAGTAGTAAGTACTCCATTGTGTAAATGTACCACATTTTCTGTATCCATTCCTCTGATGAGGGACATCTGGGTTGTTTCCAGCTTCTGGCTATTATAAATTTGGTTGCTATGAACATAGTGGAGCATGTGTTTTTATTACATGTTGGAGCATCTTTAGGTATATGCCCAGGAGTGGTATAGCTGGGTCCTCAGGTAGTATTATGTCCATTTTTCTGTGGGTCCACTAAACTGATTTCCAGAGTGGTTGTACCAGCTTACAATCTCACCAACAATGGAGGACTGTTCCTCTTTCTCCACATCCTCGCCAGCAACTATTGTCACCTGAGTTTTTGATCTTAGGCATTTTGACTGGTGTGAGGTGGAATCTCAGACTTGTTTTGATTTGCATTTCCCTGATGACTAAGGATGTTGAACATTTCTTTAGGTGCCTCTCAGCCCTGCCAATTTCCTTAGTTGACAATTCTCTGTTTAGCTCTGTTCCCCATTTTTTGATGGGGTTATTTGATTTTCTGGAGTCTAACTTCTTGAGTTCTTTGTGTATGTTGGATATTAGCCCTCTATCAGACGTAGGATTGGTAAAGATCTTTTCCCAACCTGTTGATTGCCTTTTTGTCCTATTGAGAGTGTCCTTTGCCTTACAGAAGCTTTGCAACACTGGAAAGGAAAGTTCTTAAAGATGTGTTGAAAGAGTATGATAAATGACAGAAAAGAGTGAAGTTCTGTTACTCACTGTTTCTCCAAACATGGTAGATTATTTAGAATTAATGGAGAATATTATATTCCTAGTATGAGGACTTATAAATTTAAATGAAATACAGTAAAATAAACCAGGAAAATGTACTATCACAGTGCTTTCCACAGAAAATTTTCTGTATCCATTCCTCTGTTGAGAGACATCTGGGTTGTTTCCAGCTTCTGGCTATTATAAATATGGCTTCTATGAACATAGTGGAGCGTGTGTCTTTATTACATGTTGGAGCATCTTTTGGTTATATGCCCAGGAGAGGTATAGCTGGGTCCTCAGGTAGTATTATGTTCAGTTTTCTGAGGAACCGCAAAACTGATTTCCAGAGTGGTTTTACCAGCTTGCAATCCCACTAACAATGGAGGAGTGTTCCTCTTTCTCCATATGCTCGCCAGCATCACCTGAGTTTTTGATATTAGCCATTCTGACTGGTGTGAGGTGAAATCTCAGGGTTGTTTTGATTTCCATTTACCTGATGACTAAGGATGTTCAACATTTCTTAAGTGCTTCTCAGCACTTCGAGTTTCCTCAGTTGAGAATTCTCTGTTTAGCTCTGTTCCCCATTTTTTTGATAGGATTATTTGGTTCTTTGGAGTCTAACTTCTTGAGTTCTTTGTATATATTGGATATTAGCCCTCTATCAGACTTAGGATTGGTAAAGATCTTTTCCCAATCTGTTGGTTGCCGTTTTGTCCTATCGACAGTGTCCTTTGCCTTACAGAAGCTTTGTGATTTTATGAGGTCCTATTTGTCGATTCTTGATCTTAGAGCATAAGCCATTGGTGTTCTTTTCAGGAACATTCCCCTGTGCGCATGTGTTCAAGACTTTTCCCCACTTTCTCTTCTATTAGTTTCAGTATATCTGTTTTACGTGAAGGTCCTTGATCTACTTGGACTTGAGCATTGTACAGGGAGATAGGAATGAATCAATTTGCATTCTTTTACATGTCGACCACCAGTTGAGCCAGCACCATTTGTTGAAAATACTGTCTTATTCCCACTAGATGGTTTTAGCTCCTTTGTCAAAGATCAAGTGACCGTAGGTATGTTTTTTCATTTCTGGGTCTTCAATTCTATTCCATTGATCTACCTGCCTGTCTCTGTACCAATGTCATGCAGTTTTTATCACTACTGCTCTGTAGTACAGCTTGAGATCAGGGATGCTGATTCCCCTAGAAGTTCTTTTATTGTTGAGAATAGTTTTTGCTATCCTGGGGTTTTTGTTATTCCAAATGAATTTGAGAATTGCTCTTTCTAAGTCTATAAAGAGTTGAGTTGGAATTTTGATGGGGATTGCATTGAATCTATAGATTGCTTTCAGCAAGATGGCCATTTTTACTATCTTAATTCTGCCAATCTATGAGAGTGGGAGATCTTTCCATCTTCTCAGGTCTTCTTTGACAACCCAGATGTCCCTCAACAGAGGAATGGATACAGAAAATGAGGTACATTTGCACAATGGAATACTACTTAGCTATTAAAAACAATGACTTCATGAAATTCGCAGGCAAATGGATGGAACTTGAAATATCATCCTAAGTGAGGTAACTCAGTCACAAAAACACAAACACGTTAAGTATTCACTAATAAGCGGACATTAGCCCAAAAGTTCAGAACATCTATGATTTTATTCATAGCAACTGTTCGACTGAGCATGGGGTCCCAGATAGAGGAGTTGGAGAAGGGACTGAAAGAGTTGAGGGAGTTTGCAGCCCCATGGGGAGGGAGCAATAATGCCAACTGTTCAGGCACCCTGGTGCTCCCAGAGACTGGACCACCAATCAAAGAATGCATATGGAAGGACCCATGGTGTTGGCCACATATATGGCAGAGGAGGGTCTTGTTGGCCATCAGTGGGAAGAGAGGCCCTTGGGTCTGAGAGTGTTAGATGCCTCAGTGTAGGGAAATGCCAGGGAGGGTAGATGGGAGTGGGTGGGTGGGTGGGGGAATACTCTCATAGAGGCAGGGGGAGGGGGGTGGGATAGGGGGTTTCCAAAGGGGAGACCTGGGAATTGAAATTTCAAATATAGATAAAATATCAAAAATAAAAAATAAATTTTTAAAAAGAAAAAAATGCATTAAAATAATCATTTAATACTTATAAGATCCTTGGAACTATAATCTAAATCCATAAGACACCAGTTTTTACCCACTAATATTAGCAAAGAAAATAGTTGGACTTCTTTTGTGTACAAAAACTCTTTTTGTTTTTGTTTTTTTTTTGATGTTGTTGTTGTTTTGGTTTGTTTTTTTTTGTTTGTTTGTTTGCTTGCTTTGTTTTTCGAGACAGGGTTTCTCTGTGTATCCCTGGCTGTCCTGAAACTCACTCTGTAGACCAGGATGTCCTTGAACTCAGAAGTCTGCCTGCCTCTGCCTCCAAAGAGCTGGGAATAAAGGCGTGTGCCACCACCACCGGCTACAAAAACCTTAATATATTGTATATAGATATGTAGAATGGCAATGGAGACTTTATACAAAAGTGTGGAGAGCAAAAATAAAGTCCAAAAGCTAAGTCATAATGATTATATATCAGCTTAACTAACCTAGGAAAGAATAAGAAACGTGTGTATATTATAATATGTGTTGTTTTTTATAGCATCATTATTTATAATAAGAACAAGTGGAAACAAATTTGCCATTACTTTACAAATGAATAAGTCATGTATGGGATATAGTCATACAAGTTCTGTCAGTAACAAAGCTTTTGAAACAAGTTAAAGAATGTACATACTGAAAAATATTAGAATAAACAAAAGATTATGATAAATAGTCACAAAGAAATCTGTAAAAAAATAACCCAAACTTTATTGGTTTCTTAGGAGTAAATTTAGGAAAGTTAGAACTCTAAAATGATGCCAAATAGTATATATATATATATATATATATTATCTGAACTGTTTGTTAGCAATAGGTGAATTTTATATTATGCAAATCTTATATTTTTGATTGTGAGCCTAGCCTTTAATGGCTGAGCCATCTCTCCAGCCCTATTATGCAAATCTTAATTGAATAATGCTGTTAAAATATAATTTACTGTTCTGTGTTTTATGGTTAGAGATTTACAAAGTGAATAATCTAAAATGGAGAAATGCTCACTGACAACATTTGAAGTGCCTTTTAAAAATTTTGATATTTTATTTTCTCAGGTTGTCAAAGGTGAATTTACAAACATAATACAGAAAACCTTGCTTCCTGAAAAGGAAATATTAATATCGCAAAAAACTCCACTATGTGGACCTCTTACTGATCTTTCATTCCCAGGCATCAGATTTAATAAACCAAAATTTTCAAATAAAATAGAAAGCTCCACATCCCAATCCTCAAAAGTTTACTTTTCCTTACATTCATTTTCTACTTTCAAAATTCCCCAAGTGTCCTTCAAGTGTAATAAGAATAAACACAACTGTCAGCAAAAGTATATTTTAAGGACTTATGATGCTGAGTTTAAATTTTACAAACATTCTTTATAAATTGGATTCATACAGGCAGAGTGAGATATTCTACCCTGTATTTATCTTTATTTGATTTATTTTGTGTGTAGTTTGTAACTATTGTATTAGATTAGAAAAGTAATTACATTTTTTAAAAATATTTGCAAAGTTCACTGACTTAGAAAATTCTATGCATAGCAGATTCTGAGTATCCTAACAACAGGTAAAACCCTAATTATTTGTAATATTTGTCATAATTCACCTGGTCTAAGTGTTAATATTTTAAGTCGTAATGATTGGCCAATAGGGTAAGCAAGTTTCTTCAAACTAAGTTTATCTCAATAAATATAAGAATGCTTCTATATGTAAACTTAAATTAAAGTTGGATTTTGCTTTTTAAAATATGCATTAAATCATGAAGTGATGACTAAACAAAGCTGAAATGTGTAAACTAATATGTAGTATAATGACAATTGTTCAAATGTGTTAAGTTTCTTTGCTTTTTTCCCAAAGAAGCTTAATTATATACATGCTATAGCTTGTAAAAGAATATGGACTATAAATTGATTTCATAACCTCCTTTACTTTTTTGAGATTATAATATAATTATATAATTTTTTCATCTTATTCCTCCATCTAAGCCCTCCTATATATTACTCATTATTCTCATTCAAATTCATGTCTTCATTTTATTAGCTGCTGTTACATGCATATGTATGTATGTATAAGCATATGTATTCAGAAATACATGCTGATTTGTAGAAGTAATTTTTATTTGCTTGATTTAATTGTTGTCTTGGAAATTTACTGCCTCCGTCTGCTAACCTAGGCATAGTCCTGAAATCTTCTAGCCTCCATAAAATTTAATCTAGGACTAGAATCTGTTCAGCCTCTAAGACTTACTGCTACACAATCTTACCCTTTCTAGCTCTTTCTGAACTCTGACTGGCCAATTCAATCCAGCTGTCTTGACTTAAACTCCTCTCCAAGCTGACTGATTCAATCTGGCTCCTCTCAACTTTTCAGTGAATTGTTCTTCTTGGTCTCTTACTAACTCTATGGAAATTTGTTCAAATCTGGCTCCTTCTTATTCTCTGGCTTCCATAGACTCTGCTGACATAAACTGAACTGTGTCATGAACTCACAAGTAAACTCAATTCCAATGCACGGCACTCACTTTACTGACTCTGAACAGACTGCCCCTACTCAACTCCACTCAACTGAACTGACTGAACCACCTCACTCTTTTAAATAATAGATTTTCTCCTAAGAGTCTGGAATATCCTATTTCTGATTCATTCTGTCGAATTATACTCTGATTGCTCACTGTTTGCCCCTCAATTACAGATCATTGTCTGGGATTAAAGGTGTGCCTGCATTCCATCTGATCCACAGACCTAGAACATTTTTAAATGTGAACAGCCATGTTGCTGGATTAAAAGTCCTCTAAACTGCTCAGACTTTATAAGTCATATGGATGATTTCAGGAATGACCATTTGGTGTTAGATAACAATTTGCTGTGGTCTTCTCTGAAATAGACTATTTCTCCCACTCTTAGCCTTACTTAGTTGCCATGGATCCTACAATCTCAATTTAACTAAAGTAAAACAATCGCTGACTATATTATAAATAATTGTCCTTAATCTGATGGATACATATAAACCCTACCCTTCATGAACAATATTTCTGGCTGCAACAGAAGATCTTTACACAAAACTTCATGCAATGAAAATGTAGCGTTGTGGAGCACAGTCTTATAGATACATTTACAAAAACAAAACAAAACAAAACAAAACAAAACAAAACAAAACAAAACAAAACAAAACAAAACAAAGCAAAACTCATTCTCCTCAGAGAGGCTCAGCGAGCATTGCAGATGAGTGGGCAGAAAGACTGTGAGAGCCATAGGATCATGAAGTTTGATGTGAGATTTTTTTTCTCCTATTAATGTCAGAAGTTACATCCAAAATGTCTCACAACCATGACTGCCTAAACATGAGCTAGGCAAGATCAACCATAGGCATATTAAAGTAGATAGGGGAAAACCCATGAAACATCAGCCCTAAAGACACATTTGCAGAACCTCAAGTGATAACATGATAGAGAAGAACATCTGTTCATTATGTCATGACTCTATCATCAGTGCGGAGGCAGCTTAAGTACAAGGTTTTGTCAGATCCCACCTTTGCACTATATTTGTTTAATGAGGTGGGCTCAGAGATGAAAGAATAAAGTTGAAAGCAATGAAAATTGGTGACATCCTTAATGTAGTTAGATAACATGATTATTTAACAGAACATAGCCTATGACTGTTGGTGGTGGTGGTGGTTTGGTTTGTTTGTTGGTTGGTTGGTGGGATTTGTTGCTATTTTTTTGTTTTGTGAGACAGGGTTTTATGTGTAGCCCTGGCTGTCCTGAAGTAAATTTTCTTACCAGGTGAGCCTCAAACTTAGAGATCCATCTGCTTAGGTATCCCAAGTGCTGAGAATCAAGGTGTGTGCTATCATTCCCTAGCCTATGATCATAGGTTTTGATCAAATTTATAGTACCATGTATATATTATCTCTTGTGTGGCGGTCCTCAAATCCAATAACAAAATGAGTTAATTACCATTATAAACTTTCCTAATGGTTATTGCACCAATGTGCATATTGTGTATGTCTTCCTCGTAGTTTGGATTAATAGTAGAAAAAACAAGTACAAAAATTTTATAATCCATTCTTCTTTGGGCAAGCAAATTCTCTTTATGAATATCATATCCTTTAACAAGTCTTTCTAAATCTACATGCAATAGTTTTGATGAGATAATGAATGTGTAAGGTATTGATTTTGTCTTTCACACACAAAAGCTTATTATTCGAAAAAATTCTTCCTAACACTTAATATGTCTAGACTTTTATATGTTCTGTAGGCTAAGATGAGAAATGTTAAATTGTTATGTTAAATTTTGTTTTTAATTTAAAAATAATGTTTATTTTAAGAGTGACAGCAAGTATCTAATATTTTAGGACTATTTTGTGGTTCATGGTGGGAGAATGTAGGGATACTATATAAAAAATCAAAGCTCTTCTGTGGGGTACTATTGTCGGATATTATATCCTACAACAATATATATATGTGTGTGTGTGTGTGTGTGTGTGTGTGTGTGTGTGTGTGTGTGTGTGTGAATAATTCATCATGTAAATCAAGAAGAACAGGAAATAGCCTGTAAGTTAAATAGACTCTTTCTTCTCGACTCATGCACAGACCATTTCTTCTCACATATTATCCATTTGCTGACCCTTCTTTCTCTCAAGTTTGAGACTAGAGCCTGTGTCTTTAGGAAACTCCTGATTAAGAACAACTCCACTCTCATCTACCCCTTCCCTTAAAATATGTAATTACAGTATTCTCCTTACTTATTTGCCATTTTTCTTCTATTTGTCTTCCACAAAAAAACCTACAATATTTTAGTGTCTGCTATTCATAGTAACACATGAGCATAGTTTTGAATTTTTAATTAATTTTGAATACCATTATCAGTTACTACTCCTTCAAAAATTGTCATCACAATTATCTTATTTTTTTGTTTGTTTTCCTTTTCCACAACTATGATACCTTAATTTTGGCTCAAAAAACTTTCAGTTACCTATAAGTTAAGAACCATTTTTTATTCGATTGTCTTGTGCTACTCAGGATATGCAAGTTAGTTTCCATCCAAAATTCTGCTCATGAATGATTATCACTTGGTCACCCTTATGACCCTTGGGGTACTATAATACATGATCATTATGGTGTCAGTTTTCCTGATAGAATATGTTACACTTGTCT
Source organism: Uromys caudimaculatus (assembly GCA_028551405.1). Taxonomy (NCBI): domain Eukaryota; kingdom Metazoa; phylum Chordata; class Mammalia; order Rodentia; family Muridae; genus Uromys; species Uromys caudimaculatus. The sequence continues at coordinate 42,535,045 of CM052711.1, forward strand.
TATAATAAAATTTTTTATTGTTAAAAATTTAAATATAGTAAAAAATTAAAATATACTAAAAATAAAATGAAAGTTTTGCAGGCATTATATATGCATATGATTGTATAAATCTGATTTAATATAATGCAGTATGTATTACAGATTGAAATGCAATCCCTAATACTACAGTGTTAAAATATTTGACATTCAAGATATGATTAGGCAACAGACTTCTGTTTTTAGTGGTATTCCCAATCGAACAAATGGCTAGTTGCCCTTTTGCCACTATAACTTTTGCCTTTCCAGGCTCAGCAACAAGGAATCCTCCAGAAGATAGTTGGCCTGTAGCAGGATGGGATCCTGCCAGTGCGCAGACCCTGGGATTCCACCTGTCATAGGGTGGAAAATAAAAATCTAATGTTTAAAAAATATTCAGTTTCTGATAGTCTTGATTATTTTCTTATTGTCTTGACAAAACATCTGACAAAGAGCAATTTAAGATAGAAAGGATTTATCTTAGCTTATAGTGCAAGGCAATGGGTAGTAGACCAAGATGAGGAAGCTGGCAGAGGAACAGAGGCAGCTGTCAGCATTCCATCTGCACTAAGAAAGCCAAGAGTGAACAGGAAGTGGCACCAAGCTGTGGGAACCCAGGCCCTTTCTCTGTAACATGCTCTACCTCTTAAAAATTCCACAACCAGTTCCTTCTGGTCTGAACCTGTGCCCTGATCAGACTTTGGGTGCTGACTCCGCACCCAGTCCCACAATACCCAGAGGAAGCTCCATTCCTAGGATCACAGGTGAGGAGGCCACAACATCTGCCCCAACACCTGTAGTAACTGGGTCCCCCAGAATCCAGGGATGCAGGAACCCCTGTCTATCTAGTGGCATGGGTTCTCTCCAGTCTGAAACAGCACCAGAAGCAGACCTGGGGTGATAGCTCTGCATCCACTCCTACAACACCCAGAGGAAGCCCAACTCCCAGGAGCTCTGAAATACTCAGGATCACAGAATCACAGGATCCCAGAGAAAGCTCGACTCCCAGGAGATCAGACACATCCAGGAGCACTGGAACTCTAACACACTCAAGAATACAGTTGAGGCCACAACATCGTTCCCAACAGCCAGCATAACTGGGACCCCCACAGGGAACCAAGGAAACACAAACCCCTGCCCAGCCAGAGTCACAGGTTCCTTCCAGCTCGCACCTGTGCCTGGAGCAACCCCACGGCTCTGAATCCTCACCCACCTTGCAAAACCCAGAGAAAGCTTGACTTCCAGGAGCTCTGATACCACAGGATATCAGGAGCTTGGTCACACCAGGATTTCAGGATCCCAGAGGCAGTTTGAATCCCAGAAGCTCTGACACAGCCAGGATCTCAGGATCACTTGATCACAGAATCACAGGATCACAGAGATGGCTAGACTCTGAGGAGTTCTGACACAACCAGGATCACAGGAGAGCAGTCTCCAGTCAGAGACAGAGAAGACAGGTAGCACAAAAGGCTGCATGAAATCATTGGAATCCAGTTCTCCCACAACAGCAAGTCCTGGATACCCCATCACACCAGAAATGCAAGATTTAGATTTAAAATCACATTGGCTGATGATGATAGAGGACTTTAAGAAGGACATAAATAACTCCCTTAAAGAAATACAGGAAAACACAGGTAAACAGGTAGAAGCCCTTAAATAGCAAACACAAAAATCCCTTAAAGAATTACATGAAAACATAACCAAAGGTGAAGGAATTGAACAAAACCATACAGGACCCAAACATAGAAATAGAAACAATAAAGAAATCACAAAGGGAGACAACTCTGGATATAGAAAACTAGGAAAAAGATCAGAAATCATAGATGCAAGCATCATCAACAGAATACAAGACATAGAAGACATAATCTCAGGTGCAGAAGATACCATAGAAAACATAAACACAACAGTCAAAGAAAATGCAAAATGTAAAAAGGTCCTAACCCAAAGTATCCAGGAAATGCAGGATACAATGAGAAGACCAAACCTAAGATTAATAGGTATACAAGAGAGTGAAATTTTCCAACTTAAAGGACCAGTAAATATCTTCAACAAAATTATAGAAGTAAACTTCTCTAACCTAAAGAAAGAGATGCCAATGAACATACAAGAAGCCTACAGAACTCTAAATAGACTGGACCAGAATAAAAATAAAAACAAAAACAAAAAACTCCTTCTGTCACATAATAATCAAAACACCAAATGCAGAAAACAAAGAAAGAATACTAAAAGCAGTAACGGAAAAAGGTCAAATAACATATATAGGCAGACCTATCAGAATTGCACCAGACTTCTCAACAGCAACACTTAAAGCAAGAAGATCCTGGGCAAATGTAATACAGAACCCAAAAGAACATAAATGCAAGCCCAGGCTACTATGCCCAGCAAAACTCTCAATTAACATAGGAGAAACCAACATATTCCATGACAGAAACAAATGTACACAATATCTTTCCACAAATCCAGCCCTACAAAGGATAATACATGGAAAAGGCAAAAACAAGAGGGAAACTACACCCTAGGAGAAGCAAGAAAGTAATCTTCTTTCAACGAAAGAAGATAGCCATACAAACATAATTCCACCTCTAACAACAAAAATAACAGGAAACAAAAATCACCTTTCCTTAATATCTCTTAACATAAATGGACTCAATTCTCCAATAAAAAGACATAGACTAAGAGACTGGACATATAAACAGAACCCAGCAATTTGCTGCATGCAGGAAATGCACTCAATGAAAGACAGATACCACCTCCGAGTCAAAAACTGGAAAAAATATTTCCAAGCAAATGGTCCCAAGAAACAAGCTGGAATAGCCATTCTAATATCGAATAAAATAGACTTTCAGCCAAAAGTTATGAAAAAAATATAAGGACACTTCATAGTCATCAAAGGAAAAATCTACCAAGATGAACTCTCAATTCTGAACATCTATGCTCCAAAAGCAAGAGCACCCACATTCATAAAAGTAACTTTACTAAAGCTCAAAGCACAAATTGCCACTCAAACAATAATAGTGGGAGATTTCAACACCCCACTGTCAGCAACAGATAGATCATGAAAACAGAAAATAAACAGAAATGCAGTGAAACTAACAGAAGTTATGACCCAAATGGATTTAACAGATATCTATAGAACACTTCATCGTAAAACAAAAGAATATCTTCTCAGCACATCATGGTACCTTCTCCAAAATTTATGCTGTAGTTGGTCACAAAACAGGCTTCATCAGATACAAGAAGATTGAAATAATTCCATGCATCCTATCAGATCACCACAGACTTAGGCTGGTCTTCAATAACAACAAGAATAACAGAAAGTCCACATACACATGAAGTCTGAAGAGTGCTCCACTCAGTGATAACTTGGTCAAGGAAGAAATAAAGAAAGAAATTAAAGACGTTTTTAGAATTTAATGAAAATGAATGCACATCATATCAAACCGTATGAGGCATAAGGAATCAGTGATAAGAGGAAAACTCATAGCACTGAGTGCCTCCAAAAAGAAACAGGATAGAGCATACACTAGCAGCATGATGGCACACCTGAAAGATCTAGAACACAAAGAAGCAAATGGCTTCCAAGAGAAGTAGATAGCAGGAAATAATAAAACTCAGGGCTGAAATCAACCAAGTAAAATAAAAAAGATCTATTCAAAGAATCAACAAATCTGGAGCTATTTCTTTAAGAAAATCAACAAGATAGCTAAATCCTTAGCCAGAGGGCACAGAAACAGCATCAAAACTAACAAAGTCAGAAATGAAAATGGAGATAGAACAACAGAAACCGAGGAAATTTAAAAAAAATCTTGAGATCCTACTACAAAAACCTATACTCGATGAATCAGACCATTTTTTAGAAAGATACCAGGTACCAAAGTTAAATAAGGATCAGATAAACCATCTAAACAGTCCCAAAACTCCTAAAGAAATAGAAGTAGACATTAAAATTCTCCCAACCAAAAAAAAGCCCGGGACCAGATGGCTTTAGGGCAGAATGCTATCAGACCTTCAAAGAAGACCCAATACTCTTCAAACTATTCCACAAAATAGAAACAGAAGGAACACTACCCAATTTGTTCTATGAAGCCACAATTACACTTATACCTAAACCACAATAGACCCAACAAAGAATGAGAACTTCAGACAAATTTCCCTTATGAATACCAATGCAAAAATACTCAATAAAATTCTAGCAAACTGAATCCAAGAGCACATAAAAATAATCATAGACCTTCATCCCAGGGATGCAGGGATGGTTCAATATATGGAAATCCATCAACATAATCCACTATATAAGAAAACTCAAAGAAAAAAACCACATGATCATCTCGTTAGATGCTGAGAAAGCATTTTACAAAATTCAACATGCCTTCATAATAAAAGTCTTAGAAAGATGAGGAATTTAGGGCCCATTTCTGAACATACTAAAAGCAATATACAGGAAACCAGTAGCCAACATCAAACTAAATGGAAAGAAACTTGAAGCAATCCCAATAAAATCAGGGACTTGAAAACTCTGCCCGCTCTCACCCTACTTATTAAATACAGTACTTGAAGTCCTAGCCACAGCAATTAGATAACAAAAGGAGATCAAAGTGATACAAGCTGGAAAAGAAGAAGTAACAATATCACTATTTGCAGATGATATGATAGTATACTTAAGGGACCTCAAAAATTCCACCAGAGAACTTCTAAACCTGAGAAACAATTTCAGCAAAGGGGGTGGATAAAAAATTAACTCAAGCAAATCAGTAGTCTTCCTCTACTCAAATGATAAAATAGGCTGAGAAAGAAATTAGAAAAATGACAACCTTAACAATAGTCACAAATAATATAAGATACCTTGGTCTGACTCTAACCAAGCAAGTGAAAGATCGGTATGAAATGACCCTCAAAACTCTGAAGAAAAATATCAAAGAAGTTCTCAGAAAATGGAAAGATCTTCCATGCTCGGGGATTAGCAGGATTTGTATAGTAAAAATGACTATCTTGCCGAAAGCAATCTACAGATTCAATACAATCACCATCAAAATTCCAACTCAATTTTTCATAGAGTTAGAAAGAGCAATTTGCAAATTCATTTGGAATAACAAAAGACACAGGATTGCAAAAACTTTTCTCAACAATAAAAGAACTAGATGAATCAGCATCCCTGACCTCAAGTTTTATTACAGAGTAATAGTTATAAAGAAGCTGTATGATATTGGTACTAAGACAGGCAGGTTGATCAATGGAATAGAATTGAAGAACCAGAAATGAATCCACACCTCTATGGTTACTTGATCTTTGACAAAGGAGTTAAATCCATCTATTGGAAAAAAGACAGCATTTTCAACAAATGGTGCTGTTTCAACTGGAGATCAGCATGTAGATGAATGCAAATAGATCCATTCTTATTTCCTTATACAAAGCTCAAGTACAAGTGGAACAAGGACTTCCAAATAAAACTAAATACACTGAAATTAATAGAAGGAAAAGTGGGGAAGGCCTAGAACACATGGGAAAAGGGAAAATTTTCCTGAAGAGAACACCAATGGCTTATGCTCTAAGATCAAGAATTGACAAATGGGACCTCATGAAATTGCAAAGCTTCTGTAAAGCAAAGGGCACTATCAATAGGACAAAACAGCAACCAACAGATTAGGAAAAGATCTTTACCAATCCTACATCCAATACAAGGCTATATATACAAATAACTCAAGAAATTAGATTCCAGAGAGCAAAATAACCCTTTTAAAAAATGGGGTACAGAGCTAAACAAAGAATTCCCAACCGTAGAATATTGAATGGCTGAAAAGTATCTAAAGAAATGTTCACCATCCTTAGTCATCAGGTAAATGCAAATCAAAACAACGCTGAGATTCCACCTCACACCAGTTACAATGGCTAAGATCAAAAACTCAAGTGACAGCAGATTTTTGAGAAAATGTGGAGAAAGATGTTCACTCTTTTATTGTTGGTATTGTAAGCTGTTATAACCACTCTGGAAATCAGTCTGGCAGTTCCTCAGAAAGTTGAAGACACAGCTATACCACTCCTAGGTGTATACCCAGAAGATGCTCCAACATAAAATAAGGACACATGCTCCATTATGTTCATAGCAGCCATATTTATAAAAGCCTGATGCTGGAAAGAATCCAGATGTCTTTCAATAGAGGAATGGATATAGAAAATGTGGTACATTGACAAAATGGCGTGCTACCAGCTATTAAAAACAATGACTTCATGAAATTGTTAGGTAAATGGAGGGCACTAGAAAATAACATCCTGAATAAGATAACCCAACCACAAAGAACACACATGGTATGCACTCACTGATAAGTGGATATTAGCCCAAATGCTCATAATACCCAAGGTGTAATTCACAGACCACATGAGCTCAAGAAGAAGAAATACCAAAGTGTGGATGCTTCAGTCCCTCTTAGAAGGGGATTTAAAAACTCATGGGAGGAAATATGGAGACAAATTGTGGAATAGAGACTGAATAAAAGGCCATCCATAGACTGCCCTACCTGGGGATTCATCCTATACTGTAACCAAACCCAGACACTATTGTGGATGTTAAGGTGTGCTTCTTGACAGTAGCCTGATATAGCTGTCCCCTGAGAGGCTCTGCCAGTGCCTGACGGAGAGCAGTATGCTCACAGCCAACCATCGGACTGAGCACGCCCCCCTCCCCCCCGCAATGGAGGAGTTAGAGAAAGGGCTGTAGGAGCTGAAGGTTTTTGCAACCTATAGGAAGAACAACAATATCAATCATCGAGACCCCTCAGAGCTCCCAGGGACTAAACCACCATCCAAAGAGTACACATTTAGGTACCCATGGCTCCAGCTGCATATGTAGCAGAGGATGGTCTTGTTGGGCATCAATGGGAAGAGAGGCCCTTGGTCCTATGAAGGCTCCATGTCCCAGTGAAGGTGAATTACAGAATAGGAAGGCAGAAATGGGCAGGTGGGTTGTGAGCACCATCATAGAAGCAGGGGGAGTGTGGATGGGATAGGGAGTTTCCAGAGCAGAAAATGGGAAAGAGGATAAAATTTGAAATGTAAATAAGAAAATATCCAATAAAAGAAAAGGGAAAAAAAAGAATTCCACAATCATTGGCACCATCTTGAGACCAATGTCCAAACACAAGAGTTTTTGACAGATATTTCACGTTCTAATCACAGCCCACATTCACTCTTACTGAAGCACGGATGAAAAGCCCTTTGCTTTATCATCCCCTTTGTCTAAAGAAAACGTCTAATTGGACAGACTTCATTGTCAACGTTCAGCATGGCTCCATGTGGCTGTGAGAGAATGGTGAAATGATGGACAAACAAAAGCAGTAATATGGAAATCTAGTGGTTTAGGTAAACAGATGGTGAAGTCACTGTACTCTGCTTGCTTAACATGGTTACCATAAACAGTTGAATGGATAGACAGGGTTATTACATAAAAATAACAAGAAGGTGAGGCTTATGGTCCATAACTGGATCATTGAGACAGGATTAACTAATCTGGGTTGGAGCTGTCTCTGGATGGAAGCAGTCTTCGTGCAGAAGTATGAGGAAGGGAATTCTAGGGAACACTTGTGTGCACACACACACACTATTAACATCTGTACTCATACCTGGGAGCTTGGGCTTTGTCATTTTCCCATGAGTCTGAGCATATAGAATATTTGCCATAACTATACTGTTTTAGTTTAGGTTTTATTACTGTGAAGAGACACCATGACCAAGGTCACTCATTAAGGTAAACATTTAATTGGAACGGGCTTACAGTTTCAGAGGTTCAGTCCATTATCTTCATGGTGGGAAGCATGGCAGTGTAAATGCAGACATGATGCTGGGGAAGAAGTTGTGAGTTCTATATCTTGATCCAAAAGCATCTAGATGCGATCATCTTCCACAAGCAGCCAGGAGGAGGAACTATTTTGTACTGTGCAGAGCTTGAGCACTAGGAGACCTCAAAACCAACCCAAAGAGTGATACGCTTCCTCCAGCAAGGCCACACCTATTCCAACAGGGCCACACCTCTTAATAGTGCAACTTCCCATGGCTCAAGCATATTCAAACAGCACACGTGCTAATGTCAAAAACGTATGCTTGCTTACAGCTCCAGTCATTCCCAGGATTCTATTACTCCTCACCCTTTAACATGAGACTTTTTTTTTTTCCTAAAGAGAACTTGGTGATTTTCAAAAGATCAAATTAGTTAATGTCAATGTTGTCCTGGTAAACTGGATAACTCTTATGATTTCAGATTTGTGATCAAGGACTTAAGTGACATTTTCACATTAATTCATTGTAATTTCACTACATACTGTGCATGGCTCTTTTCAAAGAAAATGGCTAGCTTTTATCTCTATCTTAAGCTCATTAGAAAACTTTCAAGTTGCATTATTAAAGGCATTAAAATGGTTTAATTAAGAGTAAAAGTTTTATGTTCAGGAAATTGCCATATGCAAACTACAAATCTCAATTTTAAATGTTATTGTTGTGAAGACATTTCCCGGTTAATCATAGAAAAGCTCAACAGGACATCTTGAACAATCTCCATCAACCTCATTTCATAAGTTAACTTCCTTACTTATAAGCTACTAGACAATAAATTTATAACTAGAGCCAGGTAATTTAATATTAACTTTATAGTGATATTGACAGAACTATTATATAAATATTTATATATAAATACACAAATATATAAATATATAAATGTAATGTGCTGAATCAAATTAGTGGTATTGGTTTTCTATGTTTTTGAGGACTGATCCTTTCTTATTGGATAACTTATTAGAGGGCTCATTTCTAGGGAAGACTAATTCTTCTTGTATCAGCAATCATTAGTAAGTTGTACCTCTTCATCTGTAAGAAGGAAGAAGGCATGAGGTTCCTTTATGCTTGTCAACTTGACGTAGTCATTGTTTAGATCTTGTTCAGCCAAACATATTATTGAGAATTTTTGGGTGTAGTTTCTCTGTTATATCTAAAAGACAAATTTACAGGAAATTTCCAGATCACCTGGGATTTTAATTTTTTTCTACTGAATCTTGTATGATATCCATAGAACCTTGGAGGTGTGGGAAATATTTTTGTCACCATTGTAATAGTGGAAATATTACACTATTTGAAAGTTGGTTTACTTGTCTGTGTCTCTGAAAGTTCCAAACTCTTTTCATTTTTACAAATCTGAATATATTTTGAAATGTAGAATACTACTAATCCCTCTGAAAATAAAATATCTAGGTATAACCATAAGAAAGAAAATTGGATGTATTTGAGAAAAGATTTGGGGAAGCTATTAGAAATGTGAAGAGCTCCCATTCTCATGGATCGGTACTTAATATTGTGAAAATTACCATTCTACCAAAGGCAATATATAGAATCAATGCAATTTCAAGCAAAATCCTCAGAAAATTATTTTCAGAAATAGAAATTATAAAATGTATAAAAACCTTATCTTAATATAATATATGCTCCCATGCATTTTACCTTCTCTGTTTTTCCAAACTCAACTCCAGTTTTTCAAAGAGAAATTAATAAAAATGCATAGTAGTGAACTTATTACTTTTCTGATGAATCACTTTCTAACATTATGTGTTTTAGTTTTATTTCACTATTATCTTGCAAAAATAGTCTTGATAAAAGTGACAATTGTGATAATTATGTCCACAATAATCAGTGATACTTGTCTCGGTCTAGGACAAACTTAAATTTATAACACAGTAAGTCATTTCACACCCGCATGTTTTCTGATGAATTCCATTTCAAGTAGTTTAAGTATTTGAAAAACATCTGAATTAATTACTTATCAAACATCACAAGTACTGAACATTCATAATCAGTTTCTTTGATTTTACATTAACTTATATTAAGAAATAGAACTTAGAAATCTACTTTATTGGTATTTTATCTTGATCCTATAAAATTATCAGGCATTCTTTCACTGATATATGTCAGCTTTCCTTGAATTGCCATAACTTGTTTTATTTTAGAAGCCAATTGAGGGAATAGATTTTTAGCATTCTCATTTTTAATGTAAACATAGTATTCAGACTCTATAACATATATAATACATTTTTAAATTAGTTTGGAGAATAACTATAAGTTGTACAATGGTCTTGAGAGTTTGACCTTAACTATAAACCTCTGATGCAGAAATGAACAGACATGGTAGTTAGAAATATTGGAATTCTCATATATATTCAGTCCTCTGGAGAAGATCATGGATTCAAGAGTCCCTGACGACAGTGAAGTTCATGGTGTCAATAGTGAATTTGGTCTACATGAATAGAATGTTCAAATCTTTGAGGGTTCGAAGTTTAAAGAGGTGAGTGACAGGGGAGACAAATGAGTCTTACCATTTCCCATCAAAACTTAAAGGGGGCTCTACAGGATTAAAACTGTAGACAATAAAGGCATCACTCAGTAAGCAAAGAGATGTAAGTCAACCTGGCATTTTCTCAAACTTAAAGGCTTTCCAAGAGGAAGCTGGAGAATGGATCAGATGAATTGTTTATGGCACTTTAAGAATAAGAGGTTTAATTTAGGATCCCTCTTGTTTAATTAAAGGACTGACAATAAACAAGGCTTAGACTCAATCATAGTATGAAGGAGCCACCTGGATGTCTTTAGGGAAGACAGACAAGATTATTCACCTGAGACAGGAATCAACACCTGCCTTCTGGAGTAATCAAGATAGACTCCTGAAGCTGAGGGCTGGCTAGACTGTGGATTGTCTAGTAAAAGTCTCATCATATGCACAACAGAGCTCACAGAACAATTGTTCATCTAATCCTTTTGAACAGTCTTTTAAGAGCACACCAGGCTTATCCTTGTAATTCTTTAAAGTGGCACCTGGGATATGGGAACCGATTTCTAAAGGTTGATTTGTGTTAACTTGAATAGGAAGTAGACATTGTTGAAGATTAGCTTGTAAGAATATCTTCCTTTTCATTATTATTCCTTTTAATGCACTTTCTTTCACATTTTATTAAACATGAGCCTGCAGTAAAATACTTTTTGATCATTACCTTTGCTTTTGAACACATCAGCATAGTTCATCTTTCCCCGAAGATTCCAGTCAGAGTCTTTCTAACATACAGACAAAGTGAGATTGACATTGAAGACAAAGAATATGTCTTATCTCATTTGCATGCAGTATTCCCGTACTTAACATCAAAAGGGAATGGATATGAATTTTATTCCTTACCCTTTCTACAACACACATGCACACACAAAAACTTTCGGAGGCACTTGTACTACAAACAGTAATGAAAATTTTCTGTATATTTTTGCTAGTTTTCTTAAATAAAGTTAAGAGGACATCTTATCAAAATACCATAATTTATTCGAATTATTTGTACTGCTGGAATTGAACCTAGTACTTTGAATTTAATAGGCAACATTCTCCCAACTATATCTTCAGTTTAAAACTACTACTTGTAATTATTTTTGATATGTTTCTTAATACATTTTTATGTTTCTTTAATTAACTAAGTTATTTATTTACTTTACATCCTATTGAAGCTTCCCTCCTTCTTCTTCCAGTCAATTGTTCTAAACTCTTCTTCCCACCAACTTGTCTGCCATTTTTCTCAGAAGAGGGGAGGTCTCCCATGGATATCAACCAGCCTTGGGAGCTCAATCTGTAGTAAGACTAGGCACATCTTCTATTGAGGCTAGATAAGGTAGCCCACTTAGGGGAAAGGAATCCAAAGGAAGGGAATGTAGCCAGGACCAGTGGGCGATTCTGCTTTAGGAGTCCCACATAAGGCCTCAGCTGCACAAATGTTATATATGTACCGAGGGCACAGGTATGTCCAACTCATGATCTGTGTTTGACAGTTCAGTCTCTATGAGCCCCTATGGTCCCAGGTTAATTGATTCTATAGGTTTTCTTTTGGTGCCTTTGACCCCTCTGGCTCTTTCTATATTTCCTCCCCCTTTTCTCAGTATTCCCCAAAGTCCTCTTAATGTTTGGCTGTTGGTTTTTGCATGTTTCCCTCAGTTGCTGGGTGAAGCTTCTTTGATGACAGATGTGCTAGACTCCTGTCTGAAAGTATAGCAGAATATTATTAATAGCATCAGAGTTGGTCTCTCTCTGTCTCTCTCTCTCTGTCTCTGTCTCTTTCTCTCTCTCTCTCTCTCTCTCTCTCTCTCTCTCTCTCTCTCTCTCTCTCTCAGATTGGGACTCAAACAAATTCTGACATTGGTTCCCCTTCCCTCAAATTCTGTACCATTATTTACCCCTGCATATCTTACAGGCAGGACAAATTGTTTATCAAAGGTTTTGTGGCTGAGTTGGTGTTTCAATCCCTCCATTGGAAGTCTTGTCTTGGAAATGGCCAGTTCAGTCTCCACATCCCCCATTCGTAGGAGTCTTAAATAGGGTCATCATTATAGATTCCTGGGAGATTCTGTCTTTCTAGGCTTCTAGCTTGTGCCAGAGATGCCCCGGCCAAATCTAGTTGTGTCTTCCTGTATTCTCTCTTTGTGTTCTCCTCCACCTCAAACTTCCTGTTCCCAGTCCACTGCCCAGTTCTCTTCATCCATTCACCTCTAATTGCTAATCTGTTTTCTCTTCTTAGTGAGATTCAAGCATCCCCCCTCATGTCCTCTTTGTTACTTAGTGTCTTTAGGTCTACAGTTTGCAGCATGGCTATCCTGTATTTTTTGAAAAGTATCTACTTATAAGGGAGTACATGCCATGCTTGGCTTTCTGAGACTAGGTTACTACCTTCAGGATGATCATTTCTAGCACCATCCACTTGCCTGAAAGTTTCCTGAGGTCATTGTTTTTTTAATGGCTAAGTGAGAATATACAATTAACAAAATCAAGTATTTGATTTCAAGTTGTAATATAGAACAATAATAATAAAAGCTGTATAATATTGGCATAAAAACAAACATGGTGATCCAGGGAATCAAATCAAAGACCCAGAAATAAATCAACATACCTATGAACACTTCATTTTTCACAAAGAAGCCAAAATTATACAACAGAAAAAAACCATAAAGAATTGTCAAAAGTGCTGCTTATCTAACTGGGTGTCTGTATGTAGAAGAATGAATATAGATTCATTTCTATCCCTATGCTCAAAACTCACTTTCAAGGGGATCAAAGAATTCAACATAAATCTAGATACACTAAATCTAATAGAAGAAACAGTGAGAAAGAGACTTGAGTACATTGGCATAGGAGACAATACTCTTAGCAAATTAACAATGGTTCAGGCACTAAGATCAACAATTAATAAACGAGACCTTATGAAATGGAAAAGCTTCTGTAAGGCAAAGGATACCATCAATAGAACAAAACATTAGCCTCAAAAGAGGAAAATATCTTCACTAACCCTGCATCCTGTCCAACAGAAGGCTAATTAATATCCACGTATGTAAATACCTCAAGAAACTAGATATCTTTCCAAAGAGGAGACCCAGAAAAGGGGAAACATTGGAAAGGTAAATAAAGTATCAAAAATAAAAAAAAGAAAAAAAAAGAATCCCCCCCCCAAAAAGAAACTAGATATCAACAAGCCAAAATAACCCAATCAAAAAATGCTCTACAGATCTAAACATATATTTCTTGACAGAGGAATCTCTAATGGCAGAGAAACACTTAAATGTTCAGAAAAATTAGTCTTTGGGGTGGAAACACAATTCAAAACAACTGTGAGATTTCATCCTACACCGAACAGAATGGCTAAGATCAAAAACTCATAAAACCACTCAAGCTGGCAAGGATATGTTACAAGGGAACACTCCTCTATTGCTGGTGGGTACATAAACTTGTAATGCCATGATGGAAATCAATTTGGCAGTTTTTCAGAAAAGTTGGAATAGATATACATAAAAACCCAGCTATACCTTTCCTGGGCATATACATAAAATATTCTCTACCATAACAAGGACACATGCTCTGTTATATTCATAGCAGCTTCATTTGTGATAGCCAGGAAGCTGAAAACAACCTAGATGTCTGGAACCAAGGAATAGATAAAGAAAACTTGATACATTTACACAATGGAGTATTGATTTTAATACATATATATATATATATACATGTGATATATATATATATCTTGAAAATATACATGTGAGATATATATATATATATATATATATATATATTTCTTGAAAAAGTTTTACAAATACGTGTGTATGTACTCTTTGTATGCCTGGAGCATTCAGCGGCCAGAAGAAGGGGTTGAATCATCTGGATCTGACATTACAGACAATTGGGAACTGCCATGTGGGTAGTAAGAACTGAACCCATGTCCTCTGCAAGAGCAACATGTGCTTTTTCAATACTGAACCAACTTCCCAGGCCCCTGCTTTTAAATAAATTATTTATAATATGGAACTTATAATGGCTGCATTGCTAGAAAACAAGGATAACAGAAAATGGCATGGATGAAATTTATTTTTTCATTTTAATACTAACTCAAATTAATTTACAATCCAAGAGGTTAATGTGGATTTATTTTCTATATTAAACTAGGAAAAATAAAACTCAGTATTTCAAAATTGATCTATTATATAAGGACATAAAATGTGATGGTAAAATGATGTCAGGTTTATGACTATATGCATTTATTTTTCTTAATGTTATTTGCCTCCACACACTACATAAGGAAAAGAAAAGCTCCACATTACAAAAGTTTATTGGTTACTTAGGTAACATGAACTTCAGTAGGCTTACATTTATGTACTAAATTAGAAAGCTACAAGAGTTTCAAAGTACAGTTGTAAAGGTGTTAGATATTCTTAAGTTCAGTGCATGTCAAAACCTGAATATATGAAATCTTGGCAATATAAAGAAAATTTACCCAAGTTAGCCAGAGGTGAAAGGAAGTGAAGGAGAAACAGAAGGGGGGAGGGGAGAGAGAAGAGAGAGAAAGAGGAGGGTAGGGGAGAGAGAGAAGATTGTTTCCTAAGACAAAGTACAGAGTTAATAAGGAATCTGTCATTTAAACTGGGCTCTAAAAATATATTAGCTACATGCTATATGTGTGGGAAGGTGTTAAATATGCCTATAACAGCTGGCATAAAGTGCCTTTCTTAAGACAGCTTCCATGACAAAAGTCTATTTAAAATTATTTGGTAGTTAATTTGCTGTGTCGTGGTTTGAAAAATTTGTAGGTTTCTGATGTGAAGTTTTGTTATATATTATTATTATTATTATTATTATTATTATTATTATTATTATTATTATACTTTAAACTTGTTATCATCCTGGTCCACCCTTGAACAGTTCCTCATCCCATTTCTCCTCCCCCATCTCCAAAAGTATGTCCCCACGCCTCACACCCACCTCAGCAGACCTCTCCACTCCCTGGGGCCTCCAGTCCCTTGAGGGTTAGGTGTATCATCTCTGATTGAACACAGACCCAGCATCTTCTCTCACTGAGGCCAGACCAGGCAGTCCTCTGCTGAATATGTGTCAGGGGTTTAATATTAGCTAGTATATGCTGCCTGGTTGGTGGCTTAGTGTCTGAGAGATCTTGGGAAATTAGTTTTTTAGTATTGATAATATAATTGACTTTAAGTTTGTAGGGAGAAAGAAATTGAAACAAAAACATAGAAGACCTGAGACAAAAGTTATTTAATTCTTTTTTTAAAAGACCCCGAAAAAGTTCTGTGTCAATAGATGAGGGGTTACTTTATTTTAAAGTATGAATACCAAAACAACATTAACCATGCCTTTCTGTAATTAGTATCTTCTGTACATATACATAATAAGTGAATTAGACTCAGTATGGATATTAAGTATAGTGGCTTTCATTTCTTCAGTTTTATAATCATTGGAAGCAAGGCAGCCAAGAGATTTCACTACAGAATATAAATTTAGGACAGTGGGCATCTGAGTTCAATCCTTTTCCCAGTTACAGATCCTGACAATTTTCTAAACTTTAATCATCCTGTTTTTCTTATGTAGAGGGAATAAACACAATAATTCCTTTAAAGTGCTTAATCATTTCCCATGACATCTTTAGCACTGGTAAAGAGTCCTTTCACATAAGAGTCCTTTTACAGTTTTCATGCTGGCTCGGTGTAGACTGAAATGTGGCTGTGGTGGATAGCAAAAGAATAAGATGAGCCAACAGCTCCCAGGGACACCTTTGAGTTTTTACTTCCTATAATTTTATTTTATGCTGTTTATGATGTAGTTGCATGTAGTCTATCTTCCCCTAACATCCAGATAATTATGTAGCCTAGGACAACTTGACCTTGTAATCTTCTTGGCTACTAGTTTATATTCTGGGATCACAGGTGTATTTCATTTGGTCCAGATTAATGAAATTCAATAAAGAAATTAGGTTGAAGGAATTCAATAGTTTCTTTAAAGGTTATTAAGCATATTTTAATGTTTTATCTAGCCAAGGGACAACAGAAAAATCTACCTTCAAAGCTTTGTTAGTTTTTATTATGAAAAATATACAATGCTCTTCATTAAAATATGAGGTGAACTATGAGGTGAACATTTGACACAAATTAGGATTTTTTTCGTTTTAAAATAATATCAGCATAACTAATTTTAAAATGTGTTTCTACAAATAACATTGAGGCCAAAATAAGTTTTAGTAGTCACCATTTCTTGATTCTATTTTAATTAAAACATATTAAGAAATAAGGGTGGTCAAGCAATATTTTAAAATAAAGAGTTAATAAAAACAATGATTTTATAGTTTTAGTATTACTTCAAATCAATTGAAAAGTAATGATATCACATTAATACTTGTGGTATCAACTGTTCTGTGCCAGTGAATTTTCATTCCAATGAATAGTTGTCCTATGGGTCCATTTAAGTATGCCTTTAAATTCACAGACTGCTTTTGGTAACAGATATGCTTTTTACAATAATTACCACCTCTTTAGAGACTCAGCTGCCTAACTGACTGATAAGGAAGATGTAAAGTCTCAACACCTAATTGTGATGGAGGACATATTTGAAGGCTCCTTTTGGACACCATGTTTGGTAACCAGCCATAACAGCTCCTCTCTCTGAATTCACTCCATCATCTTTTCCTTCACTTCTATTGCATTAATTCTGATTGTTCTTCAACACTGACATCCAGTATTCTAAATTACTTACTTTGCTTCCTGAAAAAGACAAGTTAGGAAAATAGTGACAATGAAGATAATAATAATACTATTCTACATATTCTAATCAACTTATAGTATCACCATCCTGCATACTAATGGATCTATCATAAGTTTCCAATATACTAAATTAAAAGTGCATTTTGTCTACATCACCTGCTACCAATTATGATTGAGCAATAACATTGTAAACTGTTAACCATTTTTATTATGGTATGACTACTTTCTCTATCTCTTCCAACCAATGTATGATAGCATACACTCTGCAGCACTGTATCGTACTACCTATTATTAACTAAGAAATAATTTCAAAATGTGATGTTTGCATATTATAAGAGGCTCAGCATGTTTGCTTAAGAGGCAAAATTAAATGACTCTAAGTGTGGTACCATTATATATTTATTGTATAATTATCTTGTGTTATCAACTTTCCACGTCAAGATCTATGACAAAGGAAGTAATAAAAACTATGTGTATTTATGCCTTTAGATAAAAAATGATGATTAAATAAAATAAATAATGTATCTAAAATTAAACAAATATCCTGAAAGCAGTTGACATATTCTTTTGTTTTGTTTTGTTTTGTTTTTTTTTTTGTTTGTTTGTTTTGAGACAGAGTTTCTTTGTGTAGCTCTGGCTGTCCTGGAACTCACTCTGTAGACCAGGCTGGCCTTGATCTCAGAAATCCAGCTGCCTCTGCCTCCCAAGTGCTGGGATTAAAGGCGTGCGCTACCACTGCCCAGCAGCTGACATATTCTTAAAAAAATAAATTCATTACTAAAAGTTACTAAACTTATACTCAAAGTCCTAAGTTTTTGAACAAAAAAAACTAAATAATACACACCAAAATTTTATGTAAATAATTTCAGATTACATTGTCCCTAAATATTTTCCAGCATATATAATTGGATTCTGGAAAATATGACCCACATTGTTTTATGCCCAGTAAATATATATTTGTAAGATAAGGAATGAAAATAAAAAGTGTCCAGAAAACTTACACATAAATTCTGCTAATGTATATTAACATTTAGTTTATATCTAAATCTACAATTTTATAAAATATTTAAATGTGAAAATGTTGAACTTTTTATGCTTGATAATGTTGTTGAATGCAGTTCTGAATTTTATATGAATATTTAAATCTCACAAAAGTTGCTAGGTTAAAATCTTAACATCATTGAATACAAAGAAACAAAAGAAGGGAAGGGAAAGAAATGGAAAGGAGAGGAAAAGAAGGAAGCATAGCAAAGGAAAGAGGGAAGGAAGAGGAGAGGAAGGGTCGAGAACGCAATGGGATATTTGGCTCAGTATTAAAGAAAAAGTGAGATTAGAATGAAGAATCAGAACCTTTGTTTTGTGCCCTCAAAACAAAACAATACAAAACACAACAAATAAACAAAGCACAGAGGTTGCATAGGAATCTGCTTTCTTACAGAATTGTCCTCTACTTAATGGTTCTCTAACAATTCCATAAATATTTTAAAACTCAAGATTGTAATCTTCTAAGTATCATATTTTCTAAAAGGATAAATCCACTCATATTAAATTAGGAAACTATACAAACCCATGTGTTACTGCAAATATTTTTATATACTGAAAAATGTTGTTTTAATTTACTTTTTAAAAAGAAAATGATATTAAACCAAATATACCATACATTTGTGTTCTATAATTTATTGACCTTTAAATTAAAATACTTGAATACTATTTTACATTATTTTCTTTGGATAATCTTAAAGATTTTATATTTTATTATAACTTACATTAATATGATGATTTTCTTTTTATGAGCAAAAATATTGATTTACTGCAAAACTTGGCTGTAACCTATCCTCAGAAAGGCTGAGAATTCAGATGTGAACACCCACACTATGTTCCTTTTGATATTTCTTAACATATCCATGTTATTAATATAAAATTCTATACACAATGTGACTAAAAAAAGAAGTGAGTTGGTTTCCTACATACAGTTGAAAATCATCTAAAGAAAGGGAAGAATCATTGAATTTTGACTTGTTAAAAAGGGCTTCTAATACACTGATTTTAAAAGACTCTATATACATAAGGGTTGGGGAGGGAGTGAAGGCGAAAAAGTACAAAAGGAAGGTGGGGAATAGGGGATGCCAGGAGAAGCACGATTGTTACTGCAATCCTGTGATTTGCACCCCATTAATTTCACACATTAACACCATATAATCCAGGTAGTACTGGCTTGCATTTTTTGCAAACATTTTTTTAATTATCTTACAATTTGCAGATGACAAAGATATATAAAATTGCTTAAATTACAGTTGATTTTTATGGCACAGTTCTGACATGTCGTGATTACTCATGTAAGAGTATAAATAAGAGTATGTGATTCCTGAGGAATGTACCCCAGCCTAAAAGAGTATACAAAAGCAAAGAGTGTTTATTCTACTGAAAACTTACATGCAGGCGTTTACCATATGGGATTGATGACAGAGGTATGGACTTTGCAAGGTGAATTTAAAGCCTGTTAGGGTAGGAGTGAGTGACCTTTACCTTTGATTGTTTGGCTCGATCTCCAAGGGTATGGTGGCCTTTGTGATTGGTTAAGGCTCTGGGGGATTTGGTGGACTTCTGCTGATTAGCTAACTATTCTTGTCTCAGACTAGGTAGTGGGGCAACTTCTACACTTCCTGATTGGCTGCCTGTGAAGGGTGTTTTTCATTGGAATTGACTTGTTTTGAATATTTTCAGTTCTGGAAAAAGAAAATTAGGCCTAGTTTCCCAAACTGCCAATAGCAGCCTGTCATGAACTCATCCTGGCTCTGGTTAACTCAAACCTCTCACAAGCAGTGCTAGAAAATCGAAAAATAGCAATAATCAGTTTCTTTGATTTGAACGCACTGTCAAAATGAAATATGCAATATAATTTTCTTTGTCAAATATTTTCTGAATGAAAATAAGCTTAATTCTATTTGCAATCTTGTGAAACTAAAATCCCTTACATTTTTCTCAGTCACAAACTCATATATATTAATATTTATATATAGTTATTCATATATATATACAATACAAATCCACATACACAAAGACATATGTATAAACAAATGAACACATGCAAACACACACTGCTTAACACATATATACTCATACACACATATTTATATACATAATGAAATACATATCTTATACATACAAACATTCATACACATACACACACAAACATATATATATATATATATACACACAAACAGATACACATAGAGATATATACACTATTACATTCACACTCTAACACTCATAAACACAGACATATGCATGCACATACAGTAATACAAAGGCATACATGCATACACATTAGTATACAAACATACGTAAGCATGAACATACAAACACATGCTAGTATACACATATCTGTACATGCATCCAAACACATAAAAACACACACAAACATAAGTATTTTCACACATATATACACATAAAAAAATATAAATGGAAATACACAGCACATACATATACACGTACACATATGAACACATAAACATACATATTCCAACAAAGACATGCAAAAACATGCTCACAAACACACATCTATGCATATATAGATAATCATACAGACAGAAGCACATATGGAAATATAACTCCTCCGTGTCAGTTATATTCTATTTTGTTAAAATTAAAAAAATAATTTTAATATTTCTTTATTTTTATTTTTTCAGACTAATGTCCAAAACAAATATTCCTAAATCAGCAAATTGCACTGGGATTACAGGTATGTGTCACTATATCTTGTAAATATGAAATTTCATTTTAGTTATTGTTTATATTGAAATTTCAATTTAATTACAACAAGTCTCCTTTCCTTTTATCCTAACAAATTTTCCCATATGCCCTCCCCACTCTCTTTCAAATTTGCAGCCTCTTTTTGCATTAATTGTTGAGTGCATATAATGGTACTTGTATGTGTTTTTTTAGAGCTGATCATTTGTCTTCTGGAAGCATTAGAAGTTAAACCAATAAAGTTTAATATTAATTAAAGTTTATTTTCATTATGAAATCAGCAAACATCAATAAACTCTTCTTAATATATCTCATAACAGAAATCTACAATTATTTTAAGCCATCTAGAAGAGAATTGAACCACATAATTAAAATATTTTTCTAAAGCAGCAAATATACTCTAGCATCAAATCCATTGCTTGTGTGACCAAGAACCAGACTAGATGATAGCCTCAGGAACTAGAGCAAAACCAAAACATGCTGTTCTAAGAGAGAGAGAGAGAGAGAGAGAGAGAGAGAGAGAGAGAGAGAGAGAGAGAGAGATAAAAAGTATAAAAAGACTCCTAATGATATTCAGTTATACTCATAGATTAGTGCCTTGATTAGCCATCAGTGGAGGAGCATTCCCTTGTTGCAAGTGGAAACAAATACAGATACTAACAGCCTGACACAACACATAAAGTTGGATTCTTTGGAATACTCAGCCATAATCAAAATGCTTTCTACAAATACCTCCCTTCAGAGCTCAGGGACCAACTTGGACGAGGAAGCAGAAAGAGTGTAAGAGTCAGAGAACTTGGGGGACACCAAGAAAACAAGGCCCTGTAAGTCATCATGAGCAAAGCTCATGTGAACTCACACAGAGACCAGGGAAGCATGCATAGGACTGCACAGGTCCCTACCAGGTACTCTGCATTTGTATCATGGGGTTGCATGTAGTTTTGAAAAAACAATCCAGTTTAGTGTTTTTATGTGATTTCTGAGTAGTTTCTAATTGTCGTGCTTCTTTTTCTTCTGTTTATCTTGTCCAGCTTTCATATGATAGTTTTGTTTTATCTTACTATATTTTATTTTGCTACAGTTTAAAATAAATTAATGAGTAAAGAATAAATGAATGAACAAATGAAAAATGAGGCACTGGGTAAAGATAGAATGGAGCTGTCAGTTATAACCACTGGGAGACAGAAAAATCAGTTTTCACTAATGGAATGACTGTGGGTATACTAACTACTCCAGGACAAGAATAATGCTCAGGAGTTCTTGACCAATATATTATGTACTAGGACTCTGCAGGGAACTATAGAGTTGGCCTGGCCTGGCTACCTTAAGCAGCATATATAATGGATTTATCAGGTTACAGTCCATTCCTCCTGGATCACAGTGTGCCTTCCACTTCCCAAGAGACACTCCATCAGGCAGTGAAGCATTCAGGAATCTTTGTGTTTCACTGTATCTTCTTTCAGAAGTTAAGGGAGCATGGAAGTTTGACAGGATCTTTGACATTAATTTATGTACCCTATGTAGCTCACAAACTATTGGATGCAGGCACCTACTAGATTGATCCTGAATATTGCCATTATATTGTTTCTTGAAAAGGTATAAAATGTCTGATTGCTCCCATTAAAATTGTCACAGCTGCATTCTTGCTATTGTCCCTTGAACCAGCCTGTTATAATTTTATGTAGCCATGTCATGTAACCTTGGCCATGTAAGTAGTGCACCTACCTATAAGTGGCACCAGGAACAGGGATCTGAAATATGGGATTTAAGAAAAAAACCAAAGAACTCCTGGGAATTGTGTACACACGAGTATAACAAGGAAGGTGCCCTGATTGGAGGTAAGAAAATAGGACAGGGAGTATCAGAGGAGTGCAGTTGTTTGAAGAAGTTTTACAAACTTTGTTGCTGGAAGAAGGAACTAAAGCAAGACACCATCAGATGATGAAATTCCTGGAGCTCGTTAATGAACCTCAGTGTTCTTTCCCTGAAAAAGGTTCTCTAAATCTCATAACTTGGTCCTGGTTAGAAAGATCAATTTAGGGAGAATGAGATGGAAGGGGACCAGAAATTTTCTAGTGATGATTTTCAACTTTGTAAAGAAATAAATCAGTGATAGATAAAAAAAATGACAGTTAAAATTAAAATTGAAAGTGATCAAGAAAAAGCAGAACTAACTAACAATGGAAAAAGACAAAAACCTTAGAACCCAAAGATATATTATCTAGTCTCATCTAGCTCCTCTCTCTCTCTCTCTCTCTCTCTCTCTCTCTCTCTCTCTCTCTCTCTCTCTCTCTCTCTCTCTCTTTCTCGCTCTGTCTGATGAGATTTAGTTTCCTCCTCCTTTTGATGATTTTCCTCTGTCTGCTACCTCCTGCTCCAGTTTCTTCCACACCTAAAACCTATCCATAAAGTACAGTTCCTGATACTGTGAAATCTTTTCTTTGCTACGTGGCTTCACTTTTTCTAAGGTTTCCAGGAAAGTTTCTCACCCTCTATGAGAATAGTCACTCCTTTTAAGTCGAGGTACAGAGTCTCGGATACAGGAGACTTTGTATCTTGCGCTGGAGACTGGAAAAGACATCAAGAGATTTTTCTCTTTTCCATGTGAGTGAAAGGCTGTATCTTGATATGTCTAGTGCAAAAAGTCAGAAATTTTATACATGGTTCATTTAAGACTCCAATGGATCTTAGGCAGGCTTGTGCCCACTATGGACTAATTGCTCCTATTACACTGTTTTTCCATGACTGTATTTCTGGCAATATTTTTCTACCCTCTGACTGGAGGGACTTAGCGAAGGCTTGTATTACTGGGGGTAAATATTTACTGTGGAAGACTGATTATTCAGAAATATGTCACAACCAAAATGTTAGATATCAACAAAATAATGTGCCGATAACCTTTGAAATGTTACCAGGAGGAGGCATGTATAGTGGTGCTCAAGGAGAGATTACATATACACCTGAGACCTATGGTCAAATTCTTCAGAAATGTCAGCATAACGTAAATTATCAGATTATGGGAAAAGACAGAGGATATGTCTACAATTAGACAGAATCTTGATACACCATATCAAAATTTGTTTCTCTTCTTTTTCAGGCAGTCAGTCACTTACTGGTTGGTCGATGGAGAGGCAGGATTGATTATCGTTATGATAACTGGTATATGGGAAGGCTAATGCTTCGTGCCAGGCTGACAAGTGTACATTAGAAATAAATAAAATATTGATGATTACAACCACCTCCAGGCTAATATTGAGCCTTTATATTATATACTCAAGTGTTAACTCTGGCTACAGCCCTCCAAGGGAAGACAATTCTTCAACTATTGGCAGTCATTAAGCAACAACTACAAATAACAACAATAGTGACATGCTGCTTATCTTTATGCCCAAGATTGCTATTACTCCTTTTAGAAGAACTAAAGAACTATTTTTTAGCTTTGGTTATATATTACATAGATGCTCTTTTGCTTATGCTAAAAATAATAAAAAAATAATCTACTTACAAAAATAAAAGTTAGATTAATCCTTTAAATTCGTGTTCATAATGAGAAAAAGTTATTCAATACTTTGAATGATTATCACTGCTTTTTTTTTTTTTTTTTTTTTTTTTTTGGTTTTTCGAGACAGGGTTTCTCTGTGTAGCCCTGGCTATCCTGGAACTCACTCTGTAGACCAGGCTGGCCTCGAACTCAGAAATCCACCTGCCTCTGCCTCCCAAGTGCTGGGATTAAAGGCGTGCACCACCAAAGCCCGGCTGATTATCACTGCCTTTTACTATTTTATGGCTCTGTAAAATATTAAAAACAAAAAATGCATTTGCATCTACTGCTAAATATTATGAGAAATTTGCCAACAGTTTGATGTAACCCACATAACATGTATCCCATGTAACTTCTGGGATCATTTTTTGTGTAAAGAACTAATGGTCAACTTAAGCATTATTTAAAAATTAAAAGAGAGGAAGAAGAAGCTAATCCTCAGAATATTTTATCTTTTCCTATATATTCTTTAAAATCTTAAAATTCGGACAAGGATAGTCACACTGATGCAGAACATTTTGGGGGTACCTCCAAAAATATTTAAGGTCACAATCCATTGGAAAGACCTTATGTCCAGTACTTCTCTGGAGCTGGGACTATATTTGTGGTTTTCTTCCAGATGCAGAAAAGCTGGTCCTAACACATGAAATTCTGACTTGACCTGTGGAAGATGGACAAGGAGCCTCTATAGTATCTGCAAAGGATATACCTGAAAAAAAGAAGAGAACTAGGAAATGGAGTTGTTGAGACAAGAAGAATGGAGTCTGATTCCAAATGATGATTCATATGAAGAAACTTGTGACTCACAGAAAAGAGTTGATGAAGCCTCAGGGGAAAGGTCTGACTGAAGAAATGCAGCTGTTTTTACTCCACTGTCTCTGTTGAAACAATCTGTTATTGCTAAGACATACTGGACTCATATATCTGATTCTATGTTTCACTATGTAACTGGGAAGGAAATAGCATTGCTGTTTATAGCAATGACTCATTATTTTTTCATTATTTATTTTTTATTGGATATTTTCTTTATTTACATTTCAAGTGTTATCTCCTTTCCAAGATCCCACCGAAATCTCCTATCACATCCCCCTTCCCACTGCTTCCATGAGAGTGTTCCCCACCCACCCCCTAACTCCCCTTTCTCTACCTTGGCATTCTCCTACACTGGGCCATCCAGCCTTCACAGGACCAAAAGACTCTACTCCCATTGATGCCCAACAAGGCCATCCTCTGCTACATATGCAGCTGGAGACATGGGTTTCTCCATGTGTATTCCTTGGTAGGTGGTTTAGTCCCTGGAAGCTCTGAAGGGTCTGGTTGGTTGATATTGTGGTTCTTCCTATGGGTTGCAAACCCCTTCAGCTCCTCCAGTCCTTTCTCTAATTTCTCCATTGGGGACCTTGTGCTCAGTCCAATGGTTGGCTGTAAGCATACACCTCTGTATTTGTCAGGCTCTGGCAGAGCCTCTTAGGAGACAGCTATATCAGGCTCCTGTCAACAAGCACTTCTTGGCTTCCACAATAGAGTTTGGGTTTGGTGACTGTATATGGGATAGATTCCCAGGTGGTGCAGTCTTTGGATGGACTTTCATTCAGTCTCTGCTCCACATTTTATCTTCTTATTTCCTCCCATGACTATTTTCTTCCCCCTTCTAAGAAGGACTGAAGCATTCACACTTTGGTCTTCCTTCTTCTGATCTACATGTGGTCTGTGAACTGTCCCTTGGGGTATTCCGAGCTATTAGGCTAATACCACTTATCAATGGGTGCATATTATGTGTGTTCTTTTGTGACTGGGTTACCTCAATCAGGATGATATTTCTTAGTTCCATCCATTTGCCGAAGAATTTCATGAAGTCATTTTTTTCAATAGCTGAGTAATATTCCATTGTGTAAATGTGCCACATTTTCTTTATTCATTCCTCAGCTGAGGGACATCTGGGTTGTTTCCAGCTTCTGGCTATTATAAATATGGCTGCTATGAACATAGTGGAGCATGTGTCTTTGTTATATGTTGGAATATCTTTTAGTTATATGCCCAGGGGTGTTATAGCTGGATCCTCAAGTAAAACTGTGTTCAGTTACTGAAGAACCACCAAACTGATTTCCAGAGTGACTGTACCAGTTTGCAATCCCACCAGAAATGGAGGCCACATCCTTTCCAGCATCTGCTATCCCCTGAGTTTTTGATCTTAGCCATTCTGATTGGTAAGAGATGTAATCTCAGGGTTGTTTTGATTTGCATTTCCCTGATGACTAAGGATGTTGAACATTTCTTTAAGTGCTTCTAGGACATTCACTATTCCTCAGTTGAGAATTCTTTGTTTAGCTCTGCTCCCCATTTTTTAATAGGGTTATTTGATTCTCAGGAGTCTAATTTTTTTTTAATTCTTTGTATATTTTAGATATTAGGCCTCTATTGGACGTAGGATTGGCAAAGATCTTTTCCCAATCTGTAGGTTGTTGTTTTGTCCTATTGACAGTATCCTTTGCTATGGGGCAGTGGTCTGTGGCAGGCAGTCTGGCACTGCATTGAGCACAGGCTGAAAACTATGGATGACCCAGCAGAGCAGTTCCAAGGGACCAGAAAATATTTTTGCCAATGCTCCTGGAAGGCTCTTGTAAAACAGCTACAGCCTCCACAACCCCGTGTAAAGAGACCTGTCACGTGAGATTTGTCATGTAGGAGTAACACCAAGCCCTTCCATATGCACATAAGGTGCCCTTAAGCTCTCAGACCAAGCCAATGAGAAGTACCTGTTGTCAAATCCCTGACCCATCCCAAACAGTATATTAGACGATCCCAACCTGTATAGGAGAAATCCCCATCCTGAAGGAATAAAGGTGTGAGTATTACTCCATAGTCTGAGAGCTTCTATCATAAGAGCTATAACACTGCTGCTTGGGAAGAGGTCTGCTCTCCCGAACGCCACCAGAAGCTTCCCATACTCCTCACCAGCTAGTCGGCCTTTCGTGGGCTCAGCCTGGGCCCGACTCAGCACAGAGCAGTGGGTACAGTGTCTTGGAGCAATCGAGGTGTCAACTGTGGAGACTGAGGTGGAGGAGACTCCATCCTTGCTCAGGCTCTCCCCTTTGCCTGAACCTTTGCATTAGGCCAGAGATCCCTGAGGAAAGCTCCCAGCATGCAAGCCCACAGATATTTACCAAACCTACATCTGATAGAGGGCTAATATCCAATATATACAAAGAACTCAAGAAGTTAGACTCCAGAGAATCAAATAACTCTATCAAAAATGGGGAACATAGCTAAATAGAGAGCTCTCAACTGAGGAAACTCGAAGTGCTGAGAAGCACCTAAAGAAATGTTAAACATCCTTAGTCATCAGGGAAATGGAAGTCAAAATGACCCTGAGATTCCACCTCACACCAGTCGGAATGGCTAAGATCAAAAACTCAGGTGACAGCAGATGCTGGCAAGGATGTGGAGAAAGAGGAATTCTCCTCCATTGCTGGTCAGATTGCAAGTTGGTACAACCACTCTAGAAATTAGTTTGGTGGACCTGTAGAAAATTGGACATAATACTACCTGAGGATCCAGCTATACCACTCCTGGGCATATACCCAGAAGATGTTCCAACATGCAATAAGGATACATGCTCCATTATGTCATAGCAGCCATATTTATAATAGCTAGAAGCTGGAAACAACCCAGATGTCCCTCAACAGAGAAATGGATACAGAAAATGTGGTACATTTACACAATTGAATACTACTCAACTATTAAAAACAACGACTTCATGAAATTCTTAGGCAAATGGATGGAACTTGAAAATATCATCCTGAGTGAGGTAACTCAGTCACAAAAGAACAAACACAATATGTACTCACTAATAAGTGGATATTAGCCGAAACGTTCGGAATACCCGTGATTCAATTCACAGCAACTGTTGGACTGAGCATGAGGTCCCAGATGAAGGAGTTGGAGAAGGGACTGAAGGAGCTGAGGGGGTTTGCAACCCCATGGAGGGAGCAGCAGTGTCAACTGGCCAGGCCCTGTGGTGCTCGCAGAGACTGGACTACCAACCAACGAATACATACGGAGGGACCCATGGTGCTGGCCACAAATGTGGCAGAGGAGGGACTTATTGGCCATTGGTGGGAGGAGAGGTCCTTTGGTCTGAGAGTGCTAGATGCCCCAGTATAGGGGAGTGCCAGGGAGGGAAGATGGAAGTTGGTGGGTGGGTGGGGTAACACCCTCATAGAGGCAGAGAGAGGGGGGATGAAATAAGGGGTTTCCAAATGGGAGACCTGGAAAGGAGAAAACATTTGAAATGTAAATAAAGTATCCAAAAAAAAAAAAAAAAAAGACATATGCTCTTGAACATCCAATAAAGGAATGCATGAATAAGAAAAAACAAACAAACAAACAAACAAACAAACAAAAAAACTATCAAGTGAGTGTAGGTGTGTAGGTTCATTTCTGATTCTTCAATTCTAATCCATTGATCTACTTGCCTGTCTCTGTACCAATACCTTACTGTTTTTATCAAGATTTCTCTGCAATACAGCTTGAGGTCAGGAATGGCGATTCCCCCAGAGGTTCTTTTATTGTTGAGAATAGTTTTTGCTATCCTGGGGTTTTTGTCATTCAAAATGAATTTGCAAATTGCTCATTCTAACTCTATGAAGAATTGAGTTGGAATTTTAATAGGGATTGCACTGAATCTGTAGATGGCAAGATGGCCATTTTATTAAATCAGGATTAATATGGCAATGACTCTTATATTTTGAGCCCTTCTACTGCTAATCTTATTGTTTCTGAGGCAAACACAGTTCCATGACAATTTGAGTTTTGATTTTCATGCTTTGCATGATGAAATATTAACCATTCCACATTCAATATTAGATAAATCACCTTCCTTCATTGCTGCATAAAACCTAGCAAAGTATTTTAGTCACTACTTTCCTTTCTCTAATTGGACTTCCAAACTTGGAATTTTATTACTGGTTATACAAAGAACTATTGTATACAAAGAAGTATTATATACAAATCATTGTATACAAAAAGACTTGGTGTGGTTTTATTATTCCGTGTCTGCTTGAAAGATTGACTTGCATACTCTAAAATTAAAAAATAAAAACAGAGGAACTACAGGACACAATGGAGTTGGCCTTGCCTAGCTCCCTCAATATGCATGTGTTATAGGTTGTTCATGTTAGAGACCATGGCTCCTGAGGTACAGTGTGCCTTCACACTCCTGAGAGACTGACATACTTTCTCAGCCAATGAAGCATTCAGATATCTTCATGGTTCTCTTATTTTCGCTCAGAAGTAAGGGAAGCATGAAAGCTTGACAGGATACTCCTTAGAGCTTGCAAACATCATTTTATCCTAGCAACTACAACTGTATTGATCCTTATAATTGTCATTATATTTTGTTTCTGATAAAGGTGTAAAATGTCTGATTGCTCTCAATAAATTTATCACAGCTTCAGTCTTGCTGTGGCTTCCCCCTTCCCCCAAATGGCCGGGTTTAATTCCTTGTAGCAATATCACGTAACTTTTGCAATGAATTAAGCACAGGGATTTATAGAATTCTACAGTTTTATTTCTGTGTTTTAAATTGGTTACAGTTTGGATGGGTTTTTTGTTTTGTTTCCTTTTGTATATTGTTTTACTTTGTTTTCTTGGGGAGGTATGTTATTGTTTTGAATCTTTGTGTGTTATTTGACAAAGAACTAAACATTGAGTGTGTAAGAAGGGCAAAAAGATCTGTAAGTACTAGGGCAAGGGGAAAATGTGATCAAAATAATCTTAAGGTTAAAATTTGCTTTAAATAATAAAATGGAAAGAAAAAGAAAACAAAAGAGTATAAAATTTATAAAGTCCTTTTTGTCTGATGCTTCAAAAATTATTCAACAGTATATTTTACTATTTGACTTCAGGTATAAACATGATAGTAAGATGGAAATATACAATGAATTGAATTTTATATTTTTAGTTTATTTCAATATTTGTTTTTTTACAAGTTTTTTAAAAAATTATTCTTTTTTCATATATTATATTGCTAATACTTTCGCCCCTCCTTCCCCCCTCCCCCACTCTCCTACCCCACCTCTACCCCCATAGATGTGCTTCTCCTGGTCCACTTCCTCCTCCTAGCCTCATAGAAATCAGCCATCCCAAGGTACTTTATCCAAATCAGCATACGAATCTACAATAAGATCAGGCCCTGACCATCACAGCAAAGATGGACAACGGAACACATAAGGAGGAAAATGGTACCAAAGATATGCAAAAAGAGTCAAGAACAGTCCTTGCTGTCTTGTTCAGAGTTTCATAAGAACATCAAGCCATTCAGCCATACTATCTATGCAGTAGACCTAGGTTAGACTCCTACAGGCTCCCTGATCTCTGCATCTTTCCATGGGTCCCAGTCAGTTGATAATATCCGTTGTACTTTGAGCAAGTTCACACCAACTTCTGCCAGAGCCAGCCTGCCTTCACTCTTCACTTTGTTTCTTCTCTTTTCTCAGTGATAAAATCCAATTTGTGCTGCCCATATTCTCTTGGGTATGAGGCCATATATTAAAGTGTGGTCAAACTATGAACAGTGACACTCTAAGTGGATATTAGCCCAAAAGTTCAGAATACCCAAAATTCAGTTCACAGCAACCATTGGACTGAGCGTAGGGTCCCAGATAGAGGAGTTGGAGAGGCCATTAGATGCCCCAGTATAAGGAAATGCCAGGGAGGGAAGACAGGAGTAGGTGGGTGGGTGGGGGAGCACCCTCATAGAGGCAGGGGAGGGGGCAGGGGTTAGGGGAGATTCTAAAGGGGAGATCTGGAAAGAGGAAAACATAAATAAAGTATCAAAAAAAAAGAAAGAAAGAAAGAAAGAAAGAAAGAAAGAAAGTTGACTCTTCTTCTCCAAGAAGTTGTCAATTTTGAAGAGTTCCCAAGACTGGTGTGGAGTTTTGTGACAACTTTCTTGTGCCAAACTAAAATAAGCAAAAATAGGGAAAACTGCGAAAGAGTGAAGAAGTACATTAAATAATTACAGGGGATTCAACTAACATGCACATACTAATATTAAATACTACAACTAAAATAAGGCTACATTAAAAGGGAGCCTTAAAATTAATTATCACAGAGATGGGAAGACAGCTGTGCTGTGGAACAAATACTGGTAAGGTGACCAAGAACCTAAGGTAAGATCTATTATATGAACTAAGTGAAAATCTCTTACAATTCTGCTAAAGGAACCTAAAGATAACATGACTTCTATTGATGTAAATTAGTTTTTCCATGTTCTATGATTTTATATACATGAAATGAGACAGTATGTTGACTTTTGCCTTTGTTTTTTTGTAGTTTGTTTTCTCACAAATAATGCCTCAGAACTTGGTGATTGTTTTGTATTGATCAGAACTTTGCATGCTTATCCTTCTGTAAAGGTTGTTTTTTTTTTTTTTTTTATTTCTGACCATCTATCTATTTCCATGGCAGATGCTATTATTTCTTAACAATATTTGAACACTTTGGAAACTGTATCAGTTTACATGTTAATAAGAAATGTGTTCTTCTAAATTTCTATTGGAGATTCGAGAAAGATTCCTAACTGCTGCACACACTTGTCATTAGTTTGGATTATAAATATTTTCTTCATAAATTTAAAATATTTCTGTTTGGTGTTAAATAGCATTGCATTGTGTTTAAATTGTATTTCCTAGTGACCAAAAACTTTAAAAGTTTATCAAATATCTATTATTCAGTGTCATTATTTTCCTGCTTTGTCTTTTTAACTAATTTTCTTCAGAGTATAGGCATATTGAAAGATAATAGTGGTTTCTTTAATTCCCTACAATATACATTAAAATATGTATGCACAAACAGTCACATACACACAATAAACAGGTACACAGAAGCAGTTTTATATATATATATATATATATATATATATATATGAATATATATATGTATATACATGAATATATTTATAATTATGTATTTATACATAGTTATATATATAATGTATTTATAATTAAAAATATAATTCTATATTTAATAATTATTTATAATAAAATATTATATATAATTAAATATTTACAATTATATATGATTATAAATATTATACATACAGAGACTTATATATACAAATTTCTTACAACAGGTAGCACCCCCTTAATTATTTGGTTTCTTTTGTTATTAGAGTCCAGCTCTAGCAGGTTTCCTGGATGCAAGACTGAGGTGTAGATCAGGCAAAAATGATTGTCCATTGTTTGTCTTTCAAACAGATGGCCCCGAAAAACACGAGCTGTTTTATTCATATAATTTGCAAAATATCCAAGCATAACATTTTCATTCATTTCTCTTAAGTCATCTCCCAAGAATCCTTAACATTTATTCATTTGTGATTCTTTTCCTCTTCTCCATTCCATTATCATCATTAATTGACCTTTACCCCATTATCTAAGCATTAATTAACCTTTACTTCATATCTAAGTATGAATTTTCTATTGCAAGACAAATGATTATATCTAGCCAGGTATCTCCTATTGGAGTCCAAGGGGACTGGGAAATTTAGATTCCTTTGTTGATTTTCTGGCCTTGGAAGGATATCTGATCTTTTATGGTCTTCATTATATCTTCTATAAGTTCTTTTTCTTTTATTTTTTACATCTACGTATTGCTTTTTCCATTAATTTATTTATTTATTCACATCCTGATCTCTGTGGCCTGCTACTCCCACCCAATCCCAAACAGTTCATCTCCTCATCCTCCCCGCCCTTCAATGTCATCTTTTAAGAAACCATCTCCTAATTTCTTGGAATATAGTTATCTCTTTTAGAACATTTAAGTAAGCAAGAATCTTTCACCTTAGTGAGTTCTTCTTGCTTACTGTGGATGACTGCTGAAGCAGGCAGCACAACTGCAGGAACCAGTTTCTGTGATAGACTCCAAAGAGGCTCATTTTCTATGTAGGAACTTAGAAAAATTGTCAAAGACTCATCTGAGGGGCTTTTGTTCCCAGTAAACTCAACAGCAATCACAACTGTCAAATAAAAACTAAGAATTAACATGACAATAAAGATAAGCAAAAGCTAGAAAGGCTTGTAGCTCATGCAATTCCTAGAATGGGGCAGAGGTCTGTAGCACAGCTGAGATAAGACACTGACAGGTAGCCAGGAATCTGCAAAGAGCCCTGCCATAAGGAGGTCCATTCACAAACTCCTGCGGCTGTTCCCAAAAGTTGCAGTATGGCTTTTGTTTGGGAATTTTGCTGTTGTTTATTCATTCTCTTCTTGCTTTTGTGACATTATCTTTCTGTGTAGCTTAAGTCGGGCTTGACTTCCCAACACAATGACACCAGTCCTCAAATCCATCTGATATCCCTCCTAACCCTCTTAATCACTACATTACAAATGAACAACAATTGTAAGCAGTCAGATAAAGAATTATTACTTAAACCTGAAATTCATTATATTTCATTTCAGAGTAGTAGTTACATTGACGTCAAATGATTTTGTTGACTCTTTCAAATGTACTTAAATTAATGGAACAAGCAGATGCTTCATCCAAATCACATAGAATAATTAAATGTTCTCTCTTTAGCACTGATATAAACAGAATTCGATTGTCTTTAGGAACTGTTGCAATAGGAAAACATTGAGTGTTTACATATTTTTTGTTCAACAAAGCACAAAATGTAAACTTGTTTGAATATGAGGAGATGGTAAATCTATGGGGCTTGAAAACAGGTCTCCTGTGCCACCATTTTTATAGGTTTTACCCAGCTATACATCTCGGAATATCCGAGGAATAATGTTTGAAGAACCAGCCGTTAGATTTTGGTATGAAGGAACACCTGTTTATCTTTTTCATAATTCATAACCAGGTGCGTCACGCAATCAATTTTAGCAGAGGCTCACTGCTGACTAAGCCCACTATGATATAATGGAATGGTTTGAAAGCTGTTTTCCAGCTCACACAATTTACAATACATACGTCCTGCTGCTTGGGAATGTCTACTGTTTTATATTTAATAGTTTCCAGCCAGAAAGGGGTCACAGTATTTTTGAAATATTTTCGGTAGAAGGCTAAATGATTGTAAATTAAACAACAAGTTCAAGAAAATACACATCTTCAGAATCAAACTCTAAACGGCCTGAGAAATGTGAATTAGGAATGGTTTCAAATCACAATCTCAGGGCTAGTCTCGAAATCATCTTAATAGAAAGTTTTCCAAATCAGCCAACACAATATAACAGCTTTTGCATTGGGCATAATTATTCATGACAGTATTTGACATGATTATATTTTCAGGTAATTAATATTTCTAATTTCCTTAATATGAAAAATTTCATGAAAAATTACAATTTACATTCAAGCATATTGAAAATACAAATATTAAAAGTATTGGTTCAAAATGTGTTTAATACAATTTATATACTATATCAATGAAAAAGAACTCATACATTTTTTTCTTAAAACAAAAAAATGGTAATGAATAAACAAGAAGACAATAAAATTCAACAAAGTTATGATTTTGAATTAAATACTGACAAAGCAAACATATCAGAAGAATTCTTATTTATTAATTATGAAGAAAACAGTTTATTTTAGTTTATTTTATATGAATTTTTAGTACATATTGTTTTCTATTAGATTAAAGATAAAAAATTTACAAATAAAAACGAAAGAACTGATACAACTTTCCCAATAATCTTGGTTTATTTTCTTGAATGTTAGCATTAATTATTTTCTAATTTGCAACCTACTGTTAGTGGGCAAGCCCATACCTTTGTGCAGGTGCATAGATTGTGCATGTTAGTTTTTATAAGACAAATATCAATGTTGACTAGTCTTCCATATTATCCTTTTTACTTTTAAATTATCTGTCATTTTTAGAGATTATGATATAATTACTTACCTCATTTCCTTTCTCCTCCAAAGCCTCCCTATACAACTTATAGCTGTCTTTTAAATTCATTCTACATATATATACATATATATGTGTGTCATTCATTAATATATATGTATATACTATATACACAAATAATATATATGCATATGTGTATATTAGCCCTGATATCTTATTATTTATGAAGATATTATAGGCAATGTATTTTGCTCATTAAATTTATGAGTTAGGAATAATAATGCAATTATTATATAGATTCCTAAAGATTATTATGGCATGCAGTTTTTAAACTTTAGGTCTACTGACATTCAAGGTTGAGTCTGAGGAGAAATTTATATTGCATAATATCTCAAGAACAAGAATGGACATATACACTCTCTTATCTCTCTTGCCCCTCTCTTATATCTCTTATCTCTTACCTCTCCCCATTCCCTTCCCCCCTCTCTCCACATGGTCATAGCCAGCCTCCACCTCTCCACTTCTCTACTCTCTTCCTCTCTCTGCCTTTCTCTGCCTCTACGACCCTCTTAACATCCCTCCCCATGCCCTAAATAAACTCTATTCTATACTATAAAAAAAAAAAAAAAAAAAGAATGGACATATACATGGACAACAGGGAGAAGAAATGAAGTCATGTTGAATTAACAATTTGGCCTTTATAATAAAATATGTTGATCATGTACTCACTGAGGAGCTAATCTTGAATATATTCTGACTTTTCTCCCTGAAGAACAGGATTATATGCATAATAAATCTAAACTATATTTTCCCTAAATTCAGTAAACATGATTCTTAAAACTAAAGGATTACAGTGGTATAAAAGTGTGTCAGAGTATGCAAATATATTTTATATCATACCATGTACTAGTCTCAGGCAAGATTTAGAAAAGAGAAAGTAGTAATTCAATCATATCTGAGGTGATCTGTTCTCAGAAAACACCTGATTACCACACTGAAGGATTAGATGGTTCACCTCAATAGAGGAATAAATGCAAATGTTATAGGTATAGATTATTACACTACCATATATTACCTAAGAAAATTTGGTGATGAATTTGTATGAATACATTAGTAATGTATTTTGGAAGTTCTGTACTTTTGATATTAAAATGTATTACTTATTAATATGACTAAATCAGTATAGTTAATGAGTTCTACTTTTTAAATATTTAAGACAAAAGCTGACATCAGAATTCATAGAAAATGTCACAGAAACCCAGACTCCAGGTTTACTATATAACAACTAATTTTTGCACTTAGTGAGATATTATATTATTTAGTTTCTAAATATGTATGATGAATATTTGAAAGGTAATGCAAAATATCTGGAAAATAAGTATTTACCAAAATAATTTTAATATAATTTTCTCCAATTTAAATGGGCCATTGTACACACAATTTCAGAAACAGTAAGAAAATTATAGCATAAAGAAACAAATGTATGCTATACAATATATCTTAAAATATCTACCTCATAATTATATTAGAAAGAATGGAGATTTATGCTGAATAGAAGGCCTGTTTCTTGTGTTGTGAAAGATGTCTCATTAATATTAGAGTATATTTTGCTTTAGTAACACTGGGTATTCAAATATGGAAAACAATTATTGCAAAAAACAGAAAAATACATTTCTACAGATATTAAATTTAACTATATATGGTATCATGAAGAATTCCATATCATAAAATATACAGAACTAGTGGAGTTTGTAAAAATAACATAGTAACGTTTTATGGGTTACAAGTGTTTCATGACACTACCTAGTTATTTTTCTTTGGTCACTTTATGAATGCTACAGCACACAGAGTTTACTATGTCTAAATCGAGATTTGCTCATATTCATGGCATTTCTGCAGTTATTTTATAAACCTAAAGTTTATTAGATTGCATTGTTAAAAGTGCCAGTTCCTCAAATAGAGGTGGCCTGTGTTATTTCAGTATGGATCAGACACTCATGTCATGTTTTTTCTTAATGGTATTGTCGACGTATCACAAAGCAAGGTGACAACTTGGAAACTAAACATTGTTTTTAGTTGAAGTTGGTCTTAAGATGTTATTTTCAGAGTCTCGACCATCTGAAGCAATGAAAGCTACATATAAAAAGGAGTTTCTTCAAAGTATCGTTATTTATTTTCCATTAAATTTGTTTCCAGTGTGTGTGTGTGTGTGTGTGTGTGTATGTGTTTATTCACACAAAAGTGAGTACATATATGTGTATATAAATATGTATGCATATACATATACACATATTTGTATGTAGACAAATATCTATGTGTGTGTGTGTTAGGTACATTTACACACATCACTCTACTGCTAGAGTTAAAATCATAGCAACAGATATATTAATCTGCTATTGATGTATCAAATATCTGTTGACATGTCAAAAATTAAATAGAGAATAACATGCTTTTTATTTATGATAACTGGTTTCATAATATCATTCTTTGAATTAGTATTTTTTTCTTATTAAATTTCTGCAGTTAAATATGTAAGTATAAATCAGAAACAGAATGAGCTTAGAACTTTATTACAGAATTATGAGATTTGGGGATGAAAGAACTATGAAAGAAAAAAGAGAAGGAAAAATTGTAAAAGACAGAGGTTCTAGATTAGTAAAAGAAAGCAGCTTCTTACACATACAGCAAGACTGATAAATATATGAACTCATAAAGACTGACACAGGCATAAGACCTGCACAAGCTCAAGACAGAGAATTCACCAGCATAAAAACTGACACTGTGAACTAAGCACAAATACCCTAACAACAAAACTGTTGGAATTGATACCTGCTGGGAGAGGGAAATCAATATGCTACAATGGTGGGACACTGGGTATATCAACCACACACCAGAACAGGCCCCTTGCCATAATAGTAGTTGGTATACACAAAATAAATTCCATGTATTTTTGGGTGTGATTTGGCATTCTATTTGTCTACAAATTTTGTTGTTGTTTTTTTTTGTTTATTTGGTTTGGTGGATTGATAATTCATGTATTTTTGTGTTATTTTTACCAAAGAGCTAAGACATATATTTAGGTTATTAGGTAGGTGTGAAGGATCTGGAAAGAGTAGGAGGATGTGAATGTCAGTGATCAATATATATTTTATTGAAAAAATAATAAATATAAAATATTATGGAATAAATTCCTGAGCTGTTCAAAAAGGTAAAATGGTAACAGGTACTCCAATTTTTATTACATATGTTAAGTTATACAACATTATTTTTTCAAATAAATATTTTAGCAGGTAAACATTTATTGTACATTCTAATTTTAACTATAAAATTGTTGTCTATTATGAAATTATTATTTGAAATTTTGCTTTTACTTAGTGTGGTTCCAGGAAAGCTGTGGAGCTACGAAGAACAGGCCTGGGGTAAGAGTGGAAATCTCATCCTGAGAACAACAGTAGTAGGAGGTATAATACATTTACATTCACTGGTCATTTGTGTTAAAAGCTATAATTTCCTATTCAACATTATTTCAATTATAGTATTAGTTTTTAAATTTTAAACCTACATGCCACTAAGAAAAGGTAAAGCATAACCCATTAATTAATATTTGTTTTTAGGTTAGATGTTCAATAGACCTTCAATTTTATGTTTCAAATAAGTCCGCCCCGCCCTTTCCTCTTTCTCTGGAACTTGCGGCCTCAGCTGTGAACAACGCAGCAATGGCTAAGATTAAGGCTCGGGACCTGCGCGGCAAGAAGAAGGAGGGGCTGTTGAAACAGCTGGACGATCTGAAGGTGGAACTGTCTTAGCTTCATGTCGCCAAAGTGACAGGCGGCGCCGCATCCAAGCTCTCCAAGATACGAGTCGTACGCAAATCCATTGCCTGTGTCTTCACTGTCATTAACCAGACTCAAAAG
Organism: Uromys caudimaculatus; assembly: GCA_028551405.1. Classification (NCBI taxonomy): domain Eukaryota; kingdom Metazoa; phylum Chordata; class Mammalia; order Rodentia; family Muridae; genus Uromys; species Uromys caudimaculatus. The sequence continues at coordinate 42,574,199 of CM052711.1, forward strand.
GAAAACCTCAGGAAATTCTACAAGGACAAGAAGTACAAGCCCCTGGACCTGCGACCCAAGAAGACTAGAGCCATGCGCCGCAGGCTCACCAAGCACGAAGAGAAGCTGAAGACCAAGAAGCAGCAGCGGAAGGAGCGGCTGTACCCACTGCGCAAGTATGCAGTCAAGGCCTGAGGCGACAATAAAGTGCAAGACCCACTGGCAAAAAAAAAAAAACAAAAAACAAAACAAAACAAAACAAAAGAACATACCAAGTTTCAGTGTAAAAAATTTCATGGACTATAAACCTGGTATTCTAGATTTAAATCACAATTTTAGTTATTCTGATATAACAGATTATTATCTAGTAAAATAACATAAGTACAGGAAGCTGATCCTGTACCACAGGACTCCATGCCCAAATCGCACTAGGAGAGAGCTACTCTCCCACGAGTATACAAAATCCTATGAATGGGGGGAGGGGGGAAGATAAGACCAGCACCTCTGCTCAGAGGGATCCAACCTGAACCCTCAGGACACAGGGATCAAGGAGTGGCCTTCTGGTTTCCTTCTGAGGCCGGGGAGCTGATGCTGTGCCACAGGGCTCCATATCCAAATAGTGCCAGGAGAGAGCTGGTCTCCCAGGAGAGCTGACACACCTTCAAGCACAGGCAAGACCACCACTTCTGTTCAAATTCCTGAACCCTCACAGAGCCATCAGGACACAGGAACCAAGGAACAACTGGGGTCAGGATCCTTCTGGTTTCTGTCTGCACCCAAGAGCTGACCCTGTACCACAGCTGTCCAATCCAAAATCCCTCTCAGAGAAAGCTGGTCTCCCAGGAGTACTGACACACAGTCTTGCAGGAGGGACAAGCCAAAGTCAGAGAGAGCAAGACCAGCTAATAACAAAGATAACCAGATGGCGAAAGGCAAGGGCAAGAACATAGGCAACAGAAACCAAGGTTATCTAGTATCATCAGAACTCAGTTCCCCCACCACAGTGAGTCCTGGACACCCCAACACACCAGAAAAGCACACCAAAAATCACATCTCATGATAATGATAGAAGATTTTAAGAAGGACATAAATAACTCCCTTAAAGAACAACAAGAAAACACAGGTAAACAGGTATAACCCCTTAACGAGGAAACAGAAAAATTCCTTAAAGAATTACAAGAGAACACAATCAAACTGGCAAAGGAAATGAAAAACAAAACAAAACAAAACAAAACAAAACAAAACAAAAAACCCAGGATCTAAAATTTGAAAATAAACAATAAAGAAATGACAAAGAGAGACAACCCTAGAGAAATAAAACCTAGGAAAGAGATCTGGAGTCATAGATGCTGCAAGCATCACCAACACAGTACAAGAGAATCTCAGGTGCAGAAGATACCATAGAAAACATTGACACAACAGTCAAGGAAAATGCAAAATACAAAAAGCTCCTGACCCGAAACATCCAGGAAATCCAGGACACAATGAGAAGACCAAATCTAAGGATAATAGGTATAGAAGAGAGTGAAGATTCTCAACTTAAAGGCCAGTAAATATCTTCAACAAAATTATAGAAGAAAACTTCCCTAACCTAAAGAAAGAGATGAACATAAACATTCAAGAAGCCTAAAGAACTCCAAATAGATTGGACCAGAAAAGAAATTCTTCCTGTCACATAATATAGTCAAAACACCAAATGCACAAAACAATGAAAGAATATTAAAAGTAGTAAGAGAAAAAGGTCAAGTAACATATAAATGCAGACCTATCAGAATTACACCAGGCTTCTCACCAGAGACTATGAAAGCTAGAAGATCCTGGGCAGATTCTCATACAGACTCTAAGAGAACACAGATGCCAGCCCAGGCTACTATACCAAACAAAACTTTCAATTACCATAGATGGTGAAACCAAGATATTCCATGACAAAACCAAATTTACACAATATCTTTCCACAAATCCAGCCCTACAAAGGATAATAGATGGAAAACACCAACACAAGGAGGGAATCTATACCCTAGGAAAAGCAAGAAAGCAATTTCTTTCAACAAACCCAAAAGAAGATAGCCATACAAACATAAAAATAACATCGAAAATTGCAGGAAGGAACAATAACTATTTCTTATTATCTCTTAACATTGAAGGACTCAATTCCCCAATAAAATGATGTAGACTAACAGACTGGATACATAAACCCAGCATGTTGCTGCATACAAGAAACACACCTCAGTGTGACAAACACAACCACAGAGCAAAAGCCTGGGAAAACAATTTTCCAAGCAAATGATTCCAAGAAACAAGGTGGAGTACCCATTCTAATATCTGGTAAAATTGACTTTCAACCAAAAGTCATCAAAAACGATAAGGAAGGACACTTAACTTTCAATTCTGAGCATCTATTCTTCAAATGCAAGGGCACCCACATTCATAAAAGAAACTTTACTAAAGCTCAAAGTACACATTACACCTCATATAATAATAGTGGGAGACTTCAACACCCCACTCTCATCAATGGATGGATCATGGAAACACAAACTAAACAGAGACACAGTGAAGCCTACAGAGATTATGGACCAAATAGATTTAACAGATATTTGTAGAAGTATTCATCCTAAATCAAAAGAATATACCTTCTTCTCAGCACCTCATGGTACCTTCCCAAAAATTGACCATATGTTTGGTCACAAAACAGTCCTCAATAGATATAAGAAGACTGAAATAATCCCATGCCTCCTAATCAGATCACTATGGATTAAGGCTGGTCTTCAATAGCAACAAAAACGACAGAAAGCCCACATACCTATGGAAGCTGAACAAGGCTCTACTCAATGATAATTTGGTCAAGGAAGAAATAAAGAAAGAAATTAAAGGCTTTTTAGAATTTAATGAAAATGAAGGCACAACACACCCAAATTTATGGGACATAATGAAAGCAGTGCTAAGAGGAAAACTCATAGCTCTGAATGCCTCCATAAAGAAACTGGAGAGAGCATATACTATCAGCTTAACAGCACACCTGAAAGCTCTAGAACAAAAAGAGGAATAGATGGCAGGAAATGATTAAACTCAGGAATGAAATCAACCAAGTAAAAACAAAATGAAATCTACAAAAAATCAACAAAACCAGGAGCTGGTTCTTTGAAAAAATCAACAATATAGATAAACTCTTAACCAGACTAACCAGAGGGCACAGAGACAGTATCCAAATTAACAAAATTAGAAATGAAAAGGAACATATAACAACCAAAGCTGAGGAAATTCAAAAAATCATCAGATTCTACTACAAAAGCCTATACTCAATAAAATTGGAAAATCTGGATGAAATGGGAAATGTTCTAGACAGATACCAAATACCAAAGTTAAATCAGGATCAGATAAATCATCTAAATAATCCCATAACCCCTAAAGAAATAGATGCAGTCATTAAAAGTCTTCCAGCCAAAAAAAAAAGACCAAAACCAGATGGATTTAGCGCAGAATTTTATCAGACCTTCAAAGAAAATCAAAACCAATACTCTTCAAATTATTCCACATAATAGAAACAATTCCTTCTACAAAGCCACAGTTACATTGATACCAAAACCTCACAAAGACCCAAGCAAGAAAGAGAACTTCAGACCTATTTCCCTTATGAATATTGATGCAAAAATACTCAATATAATTCTCACAAACCGAATCCAAGAGCACATCAAAATGATCATTCACCAAGATCAAGTAGTCTTCATCCTAGGGATGCAGGTATGGTTCAATACCTGGAAATCCATCAATGTAATCCACTACATAAACAAACTCAAAGAAAAAAACCACATGATCATTTCATTAGATGCTGTAAAACCATTTGACAAAATTCAATATCCCTTCATGGTAAAAGTCTTGGAAAGATCAGGAATTCAAGGCCCATACATAATCATAGTAAAAACAATATACAGCAAACCAGTAGACAACATCAAACTAAATGGAGAGAAACTCGAAGCAATCCCACTAAAATCAGGGACTAGACAAGGCTTCCCACTCTCTTCCTATCTATTGAATATAGTACTTGAAGTTCTATCTAGAGCAATTAGACAACAAAAGAAATAGAAATAGGAAAGAAAGAAATAAAAGTATCACTATGTGCAGATGATATGATCTTATGTTTAAATGACCCGAAAAACTCCATAAGAGAACTCCTACAGCTGATAAACAACTTCAACAAAGTGTCTATATGTAAAATTAAGTCAAACAAATCAGTAGCCTTCCTATACTCAAAGGATAAACAAGCTGAGATAGAAATTAAGGAAACAATATCCTGCAAAATAATCACAAACAATATAATGTAACTTGATGTGACTAACCAAAGAAGTGAAAGATCTGTATGACAAGATCTTCAACTCTCTGAAGAAAGAAATCGAAGACCTAAGAAGATGGAAAGATCTCCCATGCTCGTAGACTGGCAAGATTAATATAGTAAAAATGGTCCTCTTGTGGAAAGCATTCTACAGATTCAATGCAATGCACATCAAAATTCCAACTCAATTCTTCATAGATTTAGAAAGAGCATTTCTCAAATTCATTTGGAATAACTAAAAACCCAGGATAGCGAAAACTATTCTCAACCATTAAAAGAACTTCTGGGTGAATCACCATCCCTGACATCAAGCTGTACTACAGAGCAACAGAGATAAAAACTGCATGGTATTGGTACAGTGACAGGCAGGTAGATCAATGGAATAGAACTGAAGACCCAGAAATGACCCCACACACTAATGGTCACTTGAAAATTGATCAAGGATCTAAAACCATCCAGTGAAAAAAAGACAGCATTTTTAACAAATGGTGATGGTTCAACTGGTGGTCAACATGAAGAACAATACATATTGATCCATTCATATCTCCCTGTACAAAGCTCAAGTTCAAGTAGATCAAGGACCTCCACATAAAACCAGATACACTGATTCTAATAAGGAGAAAGTGGGAAAAAGTCTCGAATACATGAGCACAGGAGAAAAGTTCCTGAACAGAACACCAGTGGCTTATGCTCTAAGATCAAGAATCAACAAATGGGACCTCATAAAACTGCAAAGCTTCTGTAAGGCAAAGGACACTGTCAATAGGACAAAACAGCAACCAACAGATTGGGAAAAAAATCTTTACCAAACTTATATCCAATAGAGGGCTAACATCTAATATGTACAATGAACACAAGAAGTTAGACTCAAGAGAACCAAATAACCCTATTAACAAATGGGGAACAGAGCTGAACAGAGAATTCTCAACTGAGGAAATTTGCAGGGCTGAGAAGCACCTAAAGAAATGCTCAACATCCCTAGTCATCAGGGAAATGCAAATCAAAACATGTCTGAGATTCCACCTCACACCAGTCAGAATGGCTAAGATCAAAAACTCAGGTGACTGCAGATGCTGGCGAGGATGTGGAGAAAGAGGAACACTCCTCCACTGTTGGTGGGATTGCAAGCTGGTACAACCACTCTGGAAATCAATTTGGTGGATCCTCAGAAAATTGGGCATAATACTACCTGAAGACCGAGGTATACCACTCCTGGGCTTATACGCAGAAGACTCTCCAACATGTAATAAGGACACATGCTCCACTATGTTCATAGCAGTCAGATTTATAAGAGCTAGAATCTGGAAACAACATAGATGTCCCTCAACAGAGGAATGGATACAGAAAATATGGTACATTTTCACAATGGAATACTACTCAGCTATTAAAAACAATGACATCATGAACTTTGCAGGCAAATGGATGGAACTTGAAAATATCATCCTGAATGAGGTAACTCAGTCACAAAAAAACCCAAACTTCATATGTACTCATTGATAAGTAGATATTAGCCCAAAGTTCGGAATATCCAAGATTCAATTCACAGACCATATGAAGCCTAAGAAGAAGGAAGACCAAAATGTGGATATTTCAGTGTTTCTTACAAGGATAAACAAAATATTCACAGGAGGAAATATGGAGACAAAGTGTGGAGCAGAGACTGAAGGAAAGGCCGTCTAGAGACTGCTCCTCCTGGGGATACATCCAATATAGAGCCACCAAACCAGGAAGTTATTGTAGATGCTGGTAAGTGCTTGCTGATGTAAGCATGATAAGCTATCTGACGAGAGGCTCAGGCAGAGCCTGACAAATACAGAGGTCGATCCTCACAGCTACCTGTTGGATTGAGTATGTGGTTGTGGGTGGAGGAGTTGGAGAAGGGACTGAAGGAGCTCAAGGGGTTTGCAGTCCCATGGAGGGAGTAACAGTGTCAACTGGCCAAACCTCCAGGAGCTCTGGGAGACTGGACCACCAACCAAAGAATACACAAGGAGGGAGCCATGGTGCTGGTCACACATGTGGCTTAGGAGGGCCTTGTTGGCCATCAGTGGGAGAATTGTTTCTTGGGCCTGAGTGTGTTAGATGCCCCACTGTACATGAATGCTAGGGTTGGAAGACAGGAGTGGTAGGGTGGGTGGTGGTTCACCCTCATAGAGGCAGGGGGAGGGTGGATGGGAGAGGGAGTTTCTGAAGGCAGACCTGGAAAGGGGAAAACATTTGAAATGTAAATAAAGTAAATATCAAAAAATAACATTAGGAATATAAATTCAAATATCTATCAATATGTTTTTTATTCCCAACAAATCTTTGTTGTTTGAAATAGCATAATGTTAAAGGTAAGCATCAAGAAATATGCCCTCTCACTGAAACATAACTGTGTGATTTTGTACAAATATCTTCAGCCCTTCAGGCTGATGTTTCTAATTTCAGAAATGACAGTTATATTAGCCAAAACCCCTGAGTGTTTTGAAAATTAAGTGACATTTTATGTAAAATAACAAGCAAATAAAATGATACTTTATGGAATGCTTATTGCAGTATGTAATTAAATGAAATACTTTGAAAATAATTTCTTCAAGACATGGTGAAAAGAACTGGTATTTTATTTGGTGTTAAGGGGATTAAATGTGGAGTTTAACAGAAGCTAGACAATCTCTCTAATACTGAACTGTACTCTTAGTTCTTCCATTCAAAATATATCCATTAATTTCCAAATCAGAGGAAAAAAAGTATACCACTCAGTTGTCTCCAAGTAAGGGTAATCTGTCACTCAAAGAGGAGGTTAGATGTTCATATACTTTGTTTGTAAAATGAAATTTCAGGACTCTAATAAAGAGCATATTTTGAAAATATTCTCAAATAAATAAATAAACAAACATTTACCAACATTAATATTAAACCTTTTGTCAAAGTAGGTAGCACTACCAAATACAGTTGAAAAGGGGGACTTATTTACACAAAAAAGTATTCATTCAGAGTTCACGACAAATAAAACATTGTACCATGGTCCATGAAGTTTAGAATCATCAATGATTTGAAAGAATTCACGGTAGGGTATTGAAGCATAGAATAGTAAGTATGCATTAGAAAACTGTGACAAACACAGAGCTTCTTTACAGGGCAAGAAGACTTCTTCAGAATGATTCCTAATATTAGACTGACAAGTCCCATCTGACTGGACTTGGGTAGAAGACAATGGAACAACTTACTTGGGCAAAATATCAAGGCCATGTACACATGGGAATCTAGGCAAGTTGCTGCCTCTGACGTTATGTTTTGGAAATTAAGTACCAGGAGATGAGGACACTCCACTGGATGGATCTACTTAAAGCTAAGGATTATATAATATCATTTTAAGATCTCATTAATATTCAGAATTCATTTACATATCTACTTCTTGTTTTGTGATAATTCTTTGTCATTGAAGGCTCGATTTCAATGGGCTATATTTGGAGATATATGTGTTTCTCTGTGTGCATGTGTGTGTGTGTTTGTTTATAAAACAATTAAATCATATAATATAAATACAATAAACTATATATAGAGATAGATGTATATGAATATATATGTATATATATATATATACATATATAAAACAATTAATAAAAACAGAAGCCATAATTTTGAAGGGTAGCAAGGGGGAGATTTGGGTAGATAGAAGAAAATGGATGAAAAAAATAAGTCATGTTATGTTAGTGGTATAAAGCAATGTTTAAGGAGGTTAATGATATTTACTATGTGGTAGGCTAACTAGTTACCTTAGAACCGCTTACTTTGGCTTATAGATTTATAAGTCTCAGTCCATGGCTGGATAGCCCAATGCTTTTGAACCTTTGAGGAGGAAGTACATCACAGTAGAAGCACAGGACTTAAGTGTTTGTCTATGTTGTGGAATCCAGAAAGCACTGTTTCATTTACAGCTACCCTTGATAATATTAAAAGATTTCCATCCTTCCCATACTTAGTAAAGCTCCATCACTTCCCAATAGCAACACTAGGAAGCACCACTGTCACTGATGATAGACTAATTGTTAAAACATTTGGAGAAAAAAAACATAAATCAAAAACGAAGTACAAATATTTACAATTATAAAAAATTTCTGGGTATGTAGTGGCTATTTCTGATTGTCAACTTGACTTTATCTGGAGTGAATTACAATCCAGAATTAGAAGGCTCACCTGTGATCTCGATCTTGAGTCTGGAAGACACAAGTTACAGGTGTGGTGGTACGCACACCTCTAATCTGGACCACACCTGCTGCTGGAGATCTACATAAGGACATTGGAAGGAGGAAGATTCAATCTTCTTCTTCGCCTGTGAGCCTTGTGGGACCAAACAACTGCTAGATCCTTGGGTTTTCATTCACAGCTACTGCTGACCATTGATGGGGAGTTCGACTACAGACTGTAAGTCATTAACAAATTCCCTTACTATATAGAGACTACCTATAAGTTCTGTGACTCTAGAGAACCCTGACTAATACAGGACAATTTAATGAATGGATTCTATGATAATAATAGGTGAAGGCAGGGGAGTCCAGTAATCTGGCACCTGAAAACTATAGATTTGAGAAAGTTGTTTGTATGGATACAGTCCAAATTCAGTCCTGGAGAGCAGGGCATTCATGTTGCATTTATCCTTGTCTGAGTCTAAAGCCTTCACAGGCAGAACTGTCAATGCAAGATGTCCAATACTAGAAGATGAGGTCTCAGAAGAATCAGTATCAAGTCAAATCTTCATTTCTTCTGTTTCTTTGGTTTAGTGTAGAGTTCAATGGATTTGTGAAACACATTTGCATGTTTTCTTCTATATTTGACAGTCAATGATAATCTTTTCTATAATCACCCTCATTGATAAACCACAAACTGTGTCTTCAGAGTAGTTGGATATTCTTATCCTAACAAAATTTCATATAAGCCTAACAATCATAAAGCTGACAACACTCTATCCATTTAACTTACAGGCAAATCAAGAAATTATTTGAAAACATTTTAGACAATTGCATATTTATCACATGAATGTATATAAAGTATAAAAGAAAATTTCAATAGATTTAAAAAGAACCAATAGGCCGGGCAGTGGTAGTGCACGCCTTTAATCCCAGTACTTGGGAGGCAGAGGCAGGTGGATTTCTAAGTTCAAGGCCAACCTGGTCTACAGAGTGAGTTCCAGGACAGCCAGAGCTATACAGAGAAATCTTGTCTCAAAAAACAAAAACAAACAAACAAACAAAAAGAACCAATAGTGTGTGGTTTTATTTCTGGCTCTTCAATTCTATTACATTGATCAACCTGTCTATATATGTACCAATACCATACATTTTTTTATCACTACTGTTCTGCTAGAGGTCAGGGATGGTGATTCCCCAGAACTTCTTTTATTGTTAAGAATTTCTTTGGCTATCCTAGCTTTATTTTTTCCATATGAAATTGAGAATTGCTCTTTCCATGTCTTTGAAGAATTGTGTTAGAATTTTGATGGAGATTGCATTGAATCTGTAGATTACTTTTGGTAGGATGGCTATTTTTACTATGTTAATCCTACCAATCAATGAGGATGGGAGATCTCTTCATTTTCTGAAGTCTTCTTTGATTTTGTTCTTGATAGACTTGAAGTTCTTGTCATGTAGACCTTTAACTTGTTTGGTTAGAGTTATATCAAGATATTTTATATTATTTTTATGTGAAGGGTGTTGTTTCCCTATTTTCTTTCTCAGCCCATTTATCATTTGTATAAAGAAAGGCTACTGATTTGTTAAGACTTAATTTTATTTCCAGTCACTTTATTGAAGTTGTTTATCAGCTGTGGAAGTTCTCTGGCAGAATTTTGGGGGTTGCTTATGTATACTATCATATTATCTGCAAATAGTGATATCTTGACTTCTTTGTCATTTTGTAACCTTTTGATCTCCCTTTGTTCACTTATTGCTTTAGCTAAAACTTCAAGTTCTTAATTGAATAGATATGGAGAGAGTGGGCATCCTTGTCTTGTCCCTGCTTTTAGTGGGATTGCTTCAAGTATCTGTCCATTTAGTTTGATATTGGCTTTTGGTTTGCTTTATATTGCTTTTATTATGTTTAGGTATGGAGCTTGAATTCTTGATCTGTACAATACTTTTAACAAGAAAGTGGCCTGAATTTTGTCATATGCTTTTTCAGTGTCTAATGAGATGATCATGTGATTTTTTTCTTTAAGTTTATTTATATAGTGGATGACGTTAATAGATTTTCATATATTGAACCTACCTTGAATCCCTGGGATGAAACCTACTTGATCATGGTGAATTATGGTTCTGATGTGTTCTTAGATTCAGTTTGCAAGAATTTTATTGAGTATTTTTGCATTTATATTCATAAAAGTAATTGATCTGAAGTTCTCTCTCTTTGTTGGGTCTTTATGTGGTTTATTATCAGAGTAACTATGGCTTTATAGACTGAATTAGGTAGTGTTCTTTCTGTTTCTATTTATGGAATAGCGTGAGGCATGTTGGTATTAGCACTTGTGCAGGCCCAGAAATACAACCAGTCACTATGAACATTTGATCTTTGACAAAGAAGCAAAAAATATACAAAGGAAAAAGAAAGCATTTTCAATAAACAATGCTGGTCTAACTGGCAGTTAATATGTAGAAAAATTAAAATTGATCAATATTTGTCATGTTGCTCGAAACTCAAGTACAAGTGGATCAAGGACCTCAACATAAAACAAGATACACTGAATCTAACAGAAGCGAAAGTAGGAAAGAGCCTCAAACTCAGTGGCACAGAGCTGAGGTAGATTTCCTAAACAGAACTTGAATGATTCAGGCTCTAAGATCAAGAAATGATAAATGGGACCACATGAAACTGAAAGCTTCTGTAAGGCAAAGGACATAGTAAATATGACAAATCAAAAACCTAAAGATTGGGGAAAATATCTTCATTAACCCCACATCTGATAGAGGTCTAATATCTAGAATACATAAAGAACTAAGAAAGATAACCTCCAGAAAAATAAAATAACCTAATCAATAAATGGGGTAAAGAACTAAACAGAGAAATCACAACAGAGGAATTTCAAATAGCTGAGAAACACTTAGACAAATGTTCTAAGTCTTTAGTGATTAGGGAAATGTAAATCAAAACAACCCTGATACACCTTACACCAATCAAAATGGCTAAGATCAAAAATTTATGTGACACCACATGTTAGCTAGGATTTTGAGAAAGATGAATAATCTTCCATTTCTCATGAGATTACAAACCAATATAACTACTCTGGAAATCAATCTGAAGTTTCCTCAGAAAATTGGAAATAGATTTACCTGAAGAACCAGCTATACCCCTCTTGGGCATATACCCAAAAGACTCCACACCATACCACAGGGCACATGCTCTACTATGTTCACAATGGACATATCTATATCAGTGATAGCCAGAAACTGGAAACAACCCATACATCCCACAACTGGAAGAATGGAAGCACAAAATGTGGTTCATTTACACAATGGAATACTATTCAGCTATTAAGAACAAGGACATAATGAGTTTTACAGTCAAATGAATAGAACTAGAAAATATCATCCTGAGTGGGGTAACTCAGACCAAAAAGGATATGCATGGCATGTACTCTCTAATGAGTGGATATTAGCCAATAAAAACCTACAGAATAGCCAGGATATAGTCCACAGAACTCAAGAAGTTTCACAAGCTGAAGGGCCCAAGTGAGGATGCTTCAATCCCACTTGGGAGGGAAAAGAAAGCCATCACAGAGGTGTGTGTGGGGGTTCACAGGTAGGGAGGAACCTGTGTGAGAGAGGGTATGGTGAGGGGAAAGGAGGGACATGATTAGGTAGTGGGGGAAGGATAAGGAGAGAAGCCCTGAGGACCAGCAGAATGAATGGAAATATGCAAACTCTGGATGTGGGAGATGGGGGGTCCTCTAGAATGTACCAGAGATCTGGGAAGTGAGTGACTCTCAGGACTCAAAAGGAAGAACCTTAGATGACCTGCCCAAGACTGGGGAAAGGTGACTTGTAAAGTCTACCTTCAGTAGAAGACAGGGCATCAAGTAGAGGGATGTGGTTGCCATCCCACAGTCAAAAACTCTGACAAGAATTGTTACTGTCTAAAAGAACTGCAGGGACAAATATGGAGAAGACACTGAGGAAAAGGAGGTCCAGTGACAGACCCAACTTAGGATCCTTCTCAAGGGAAGGCTTTAAGATCTGACACTATTTTTTGATGCTATGGTGTGCTTACATATAGGAGCCTAGCATGGCTGTTGTCAACAAGAGAGCCCCAACAAGAAACAGATGCAGATACTTACACCCAATCAATGGACTGAAGTTGGGCGATTCCTGTGGTTGAATTAGGGAAAGGCTGGAAGAAGCTGAGGAAGAGAGCGACCCCCATAGGAAAACCAGCAGTCTCAACTAACCTAGACCATTGAGATCTCTCAGACACTGAGCAACCAACCAGGCAGCATACACATTTACAGCTGAAGACTGCCTGGAATGTCCTCAGTGATAGAAGATAAGCCTAACCTTCTAGAGACTTGAGGCCCTAGGGAGTGTGGATGCCTGGTTGGGGGGATGAAGGTGGGGATATCCTCTTGGAGACAGGAGTAAGAGGAATGGGGTGAGGGCAGACCAAAATGTGGGTAACGACTGGACTGTAAAATTATATGTATATTAGTTAAGAGGGAAAAAGGACCAAATCATTTGGCACTTGTATTTATGTTGCACTAAGCTTTTTCTTTTTCTCTTGCTTTTGCAATTTTTTTCTGAAAATAATAAAATAAAATAAAAGAACTTTTAATTCATTAAGTATGGTAAAGAAGATAGCCATTTGGGAATAGGTAAGGAAGAGAATGAGGCAGAGGAAAGGTGAATAGGAATCCTCCGACTCACCCTTGAGCAGCATGAGTAGGAACCCTCCCTTAGCATCTTTGCTGTATGATGTCAGTTACTAATCAGTAAGGAAAAGCAGTAGGAGGGTCAGAGTAAGAGAGAGAAGTAAGCATGCTGCAGCATAGGAATCCAGACTCTAGTCCAGTGAAGAGCAGAATTATGAGAGTTTGCAAATGTTTGTCCTAGCTAGGCAGTAAATATATGTGTGGAAAGATACTTCAATATATGAAATGTTCTCCAAGACTACAATTGACTAAACTTGTAGTCACTCATGAACGTAAGTTATGCTGACATTCAATCCCAATATAACAAAATGCAGCATCCAAAGATTTTAACTTCCAGTGGATCTACATGATAACTTTTCTTTACAGTATATGAATGAGTGTATGTTTTAATATATACCAAGCTTTTTGTTGTTGTTTATTCAATATTTTTAAGCTCAGGAAACGAATCTTGATTTCTTCCAAATTGGGGGAAGTATAAATAAGTCTACAAATATAAATGTTCAAGTTTTGTGCAAAAATAAGTCTTCAACTACTGAACAGTGAGCATTTTAAGTGCATCCAGGCAATGGAACATTATACAGAGGCACAGAGCTTTCATGTCGTGAATGACACAGATCATTAAATGTATAATACTGATAGAAGAAAGCCTTGGATAGAGACTTAGTTCATTATTTCAATGTATATGAGGTTCCAGAACAGAGGGGAGGTAAAAGAACGGTTTCTTGAGTGAGGGGAGCATCAACAAAGAACAAATGATTTCCAAAGGTGTGCTAAGACTATTATGGATGGTAAATTATCTGAACTCATGCAATGGATGTGTACGATTATGATCCATCATGTACTTTATCATTCATAACACTCTGGGATAGAAAGGGGCTTATAATTATGAATCCTAAGACACGTTGCTATCATTTCTTCCATTACTTCATTTTTATAAAACACATGTGAACCTTCCTCTTTTCCCATTCAGTCGTTTTCTTTCTATCTCTTTTAGAACCATGGCGGCTTATGTATCCTGAGATCTAAATAAGATATTTTTTTTAAAAGTCAAATGAATAATATGAGATATGAAATCATGAAAGAAAATGAATACTGCCTTTTACTTTACCTGATGAGAAAGTACAAGCATAAAAAATTCATGACTGAAAATGAGAAGTTAATGACTAAATTGCCTGAGGTAAAAGAAGTAATTTGACAGATAAGAAATTTATTGTGTTTTCAAAAAGGAGGACCTTATTACAATCAATTATGCTTTTACAAGTACCTTGAATTCTGTGAATTGAGAAACAACATTGTATTACTGTCATAAAATATTAAATAGTGTATAAAAGACACAAAATTAACTTCATAGTCAATATGAAGGGACTTTAACTCCCTCAAGACACACTCACTGCCTATACTGAAGCACACAGAACTCTGCCGTAGAAGAAGAAATTATTTCATATAGTAAAATTCACTGAAATTTGCCTTGGTTATTTGAGATTGCTGGTATTAAACAGAATGTTCAAATTTTTGTATAAAACTATTTTTATAACAATTCTTTACAGTCAAAAGGTATAACAAGACATACCATCCTTCATTCTCCTACAATGGCAAAAAGAAAAAAAAATGAGTATCTATAACAGAGCAAGGACTGCACTTAAATTTGTATATCTGAAACAAGAAAAACCGGGGAGCAACAAAGCAGAAAGTGAACTGGCCTGATCCAGTCTCAGTCATTCTTAACAAACTAATATTTCCTCCAGGAGTGTGCTCTGGAAATAATCCTAGATTATTTGGGTTATGTTGACATGAAGTAACTGCGGGTCCTTCATGCTGGAGACATGAGGGTGAGTTATATGACTGCATGCGCTCTACCTGTAGGAAGTAGCCACGGTTGATCCTTATTATGTAAAAAAATCAATCCTTTACTTATACGTCAAGATTTGGCTTTAAGCAATATTTTATTTCTAAGTGGAACTCCCTTGCTTTATTCTGGTGTTAAATTGTATCTAATTTGTTCATCCATCCTTTTACTTTTAATTCATGTGAGTCCTTGAAAATGAAGTAACCCTGATTTAGATAATTTGTAATTAATTGTTGTTTTTTGTGGCTTCTATGCGGTTTTTTGCATATATACACATACATATACACAGATTTATTAGGGTTTTTTAGAATCACAGAATTTTTTGAATGTCTCTATATATTAAGGGATTGGAATGACTTACAGTCTGCAGTCCAACTAAACCAACAATTGGCCCCTGTGAATGTGAAGTCCAAGTATCTAGTAATTGTTCAGATCAACAAGGCTAGGTGTTTCAGCTGCTCTTCTATACAAGCTGGAATCCTAGAGAAGTAGGTTCCGATGGTTGTGGTGGTAAGTAAGTACAAGCAGGCAAAGAAAAACAAACCCTTCCTTTTTCCACTGGTCTTATGTAGACTGTCAGCAGAAGATATGGCCAAGAGTAAAAGTGTATACCACTATGGCTGGACCTAAGGTTTTCGTTATTTGGAACATGCTATTTCCCAGGCTGGCCTAGAAATGAGAGATTTGCTCTATCTCCTGAGATTAAAATCATTTAACACCTTGCCTGGCCTAATCATTTCGTGGCCACTGTGCATCAAAATCTGATTCACAGATGCACATTCCAGTTCTGGATTGCAGTTCATTTCAGAAGCAATCAGGTTGACAATCAGGAGTAGCTATCACAACATATATGCATACATACGTGTGTGTGTGTGTGTGTGTGTGTGTGTATAAATCCAAACAGGAGGATGAAGCATATGTGAGAGTCGAATTTGACTAAATTTGAACTTTACAAAATAACAAAAGTCTCAAAAATGTGTGAGCATTTTGGAAATAAAGTAAAGAAGTACAACTATGATTAAGGGAATTTTGCTGTGGTCTGTAGCTGCACATTACTCACAAATAGCCATGTTATGAAATCCATCTAATATTTTAATCATATAGATAGTTAAATAAAATGATGCACTGAAACTCAGATACAGGATTTAGATTTGTACCTCAGGATTTTGGGTTTCCATGGGAGAGAAACATGGGGGAAAGTGTAGAGAAAGAATTGAGAGATAACTAATACTAAAGTTGCCTAAAAAAATAATTGGAATCTTTCAATTTTATAACTCCCTCCTCTCATATAGAGTTACCAGGCAAGGGATAATGTTCCTCCCAGATTACAAAGAAAGCCAAATATATAAAGTTCTATGTTACTTGTGGCATACCTTCACTTGAGATGTTGCTAAGGGACAGCTTGAAGATCTCCAGAATAATACAGGCTCTTGCCACTTATCCTCATTGTACACCAGAACCTGATGGTCAGACTTTATTGCAGGAAAAAACCTCACACTGTTTTTACAGGACATAGAGGAATCAAACTGGTACTAAACAGGAAGCTTGTTCAGGGCTAACTAGCTTTCATTATATCAGAATGTACTATGCTGGTTATTAAGGAAAAGATTCATAATGCCCAGTTTTAAACCATATGATATATAATTGCAATCAGAGTGGCAAGATACACCCATGACTAAAATAAAGACATCTTGATGGGCTGTAAGGCCCATTCTACAAGACGCAGCACATGGCTGTTGATGGTCAAGAATTCATGGTTGGGAAGATGACTGGCCCAGTGTCAAAACTTCTATTATATTGCCAAGCAAACCTACACTGAAAGTTTCTGAATTTATTAGAGAAGTTCTGTATCCAATCACAATGAGAAATCTATATTGCATACTTTGCCAAAGGGGACAAAAGGTGTATTTCAGGGGAAGAATAGGGGTAATTATAATCTAAATATGTTTTATGTATAGACAAATTTCTCAACATTGGAAAAAGATCTTTACCAAATCTACATTTGAGAGAGGGCTAATATAAAAAATTTACAAAGAACTCAAGAAGTTAGACTCCAGAGTACCAAAAAACCCTATTAAAAATGGAGTATGAATGAGAATCTTGAATGACTGAGCACATAAAGAAATATTCAACATTCTTAGTCATCAGGGAATTGCAAATCAAAACGAACCTCAAATTACACCTCGCACCAGTCAGAATGGCTAATATAAAAAACTCAGGTGACAGCAGATGCTGGCAAGGATGTGGAGAAAGAGGAACACTCCTCTGATGCTGGTGGTATTGCAAGCTGGTACAACTACTCTGGAAATCAATCTGGCGGTTCCTGAGAAAACTGGAAATAGCTGAAGACCCAGCTATACCACTAATGGGCATATATCCCAAAAATGTTCCAACATATAACAAGGACACATATTCTACTATGTTTATAGCAGCCTTAATTATAATAGCCAGAAGCTGGAAACAACCCAGATGTCCCTCAACAGAAGAATGGTTACAAAAAATGTGGTACATTTACACAGTGGAGTACTACTCAGCTATTAAAAACATGACTTCATGAAATTCGCTGGCAAATGGATGGAACTATCACTGATAAGTGGGTATAAGCCCAAAAGCCAGCAATGTCCATGATACAACCCACAGACCTGCATTGGACAATTACTGGCAGGACCTCCCAGGGAACAGTCACACCAGGTTTCAGTCAGCAAGTGCCTCTTGCAATAGCAAAAATGTCAGTTGGTGTCTGCAGACAGGATGGATCCCCAGGAGCTTAGGAGGAAGGAAGACCTGGGTGTGGATGTTTCAGTACTGCATTGAGGAGGGAATAGGGTGATTGCAGGAGGTGGAAGGAGGGAAGGACCTGGGAGGGAGAGAGGAAAGGAAGGAAATAAAGGGGGAACAGTGTCAGCTACTGGAGAGGACAGGAAATCAATAAAACATGTAGCAGTTGGGGATGAAGAACTGGGGGCAACCACTGGAGGGTCCCATATACCAAGGAAGAGAGAGGCTCCCAGGACACAACAGGGGTGACTTTAGCCAAAATATTCAACAAAGAGGAGATATAACCTGTAGAGACCATCTCCAGTAGATAGGCATGGCCTGCAGTTGAGTGATGGGGCCACCCACCCATCTCAAAGATTTTTACCCAGATTTGTTCCTGTCCAAAGGAAAAACAGGGACAAAGAATTGAGCAGAGACTCAAGGAAGGGCCATATGGGGACTGCCCCACCTGGGGATCCACCCTGTCTGCAGACACCAACTGACATTTTTGCTATTGCAGGAGGCTGAAACCTGGTGTGGCTGTTCCCTGGGAGGTCCTGCCAGCAACTGTCCAATGCAGTTGTGTATGCTTGGAGCCATCCATCAGACTGAGCTCTGAGACCCGGATGAGGGAGCTGGCAAAGGGACTGGAGGAGCAGAGGGGTTTGCAACCCCATAGGAATAACAATGTAGGCTGGCTGGATCATCCAGTGCTCCCAGGGACTGGAACACCAACCAAGGAGTATACAGAGAGGGATCCATGGCTCCATATACATAATAAGTAGCAGAGGATGGCCTTGTCTGACATCAATGGGAGGGGAGACACTTGGTCCTGTGGATGTTTCGTGCCCCAGTGTAGGGGGATGCTAGAGCAGTGGGGCTGGTGTGGGTAGGTGAGAGGGTGAGCACCCTCAAAGAAGCAAAGGGGAGGAGGGAGAGGGCAGATGGGATTGGGGGTGTTGTGGTAACTGGGAAGTGGGATATCATTTGAGATATAAATGAACGGAATGATTAATAAAAAAGAAAGAAAGAGAAAGGAAGAAAGAAAGAAAGAAAGAGAGAGAGAGAGAGAGAGAGAGAGAGAGAGAGAGAGAGAGAAAGAAAGAAAGAAAGAAAGAAAGAAAGAAAGAAAGAAAGAAAGAAAGAAAGAAAGAAAGAAAGAAAGAAAAAGATCAAAACTCAAAAGAAGATATGTAGGACTGTTAAAGTGTGGTGAAAACTATAGGATTTATTAAAATCTGGCTGTATTTTACTTTCTAATATTTATTAAACTAAAAACCGTTGGGGCACACATTGGAAACATAAGGCCTAAAACTATCTTTGTTTCAAGGTTACAAGAGGTAGAGTGATGGTTAGAGTTCTCTGTCAGCTTGAGATAAACTAGAATCACCGGAAAAAACTATCTCAATGAGGCTATATCTGGATCAGGTGTGCCAGCAGTTGTAGCCATTGGGGGAACTTTGACTGCTGTTAATTCCATTTGGGAACTAACCCTGTTGTAAGCTTCAGTATTCCATGGAGTAGTCTCTAAACTACATGAGTGAAGAAACTTAGCTGGACATAAGCATCTATCAAGCAAATAGGTTGTATTTATTCTCTTTGCTCTTGACTCTTGACATATCCAACTGTTGATATTTCTCTTGTGACTTTCCAAAATGATGGACTCCTCTTTATCACTAGAAGCTAAAACCAAGCCATTTCCATTCTTACATTGCTTTTTGTCAGAGTATTTTATCACAGCAGCAAAGACACTAGATAGTACCAAAATTTTAAGCAAAAAGAAATCTTGCTCTATGAGAGAACCATACAGATCAACAATTGGAATTTAGACTATTTTAATATGTTTTTAACTGAAATATATCACTTTTCTCTCCTGCAATATATTATTTGCATCTGTCTACTTACTTCTGGAGACCTCGCTTCTACTTAAGGGAATAGAGAGGAAGAAATGGAGGAGAAAAGGGGTGGGGTGTGTACAAGAGCAGCAGCAGAGATGAAGGATTTCGGCAAAGCCTAAACAATGTATTATTTGATTTTGTTACAGCAAACTCTTCAGGTCTGTACAATAAGGTTCTGTTGTTATTATAAGAATAGGTTTTTGTGTTACTGTGAATTTCATAATTACAAAAGTATTCATTTAATCTATTGATTTTGAATGAGATGTGAGACTGATACTTGTTTTACTCTCTCTGAATATTATTTTCATATTTGAATCAACATAAGTGGTTATTCCTGGGACAGAAGGCTTGGTTATAGGCTACCAAGGACAGTGACTAACAGATCTCAAAGCAGAGTGGAAGAAGTAAAACAAAATGAGAAGTGTCATTTACTAGAAGTCAGTATGCAATGTCCTAGCACACACAGAAACGTAAAGCAGCAGAAACGTAAGCTACCCTGCAGCTTAGAACAAACCTCTCTCTAGATGTTTCATGTTCAGGTCCAGTTCACATTAATGAAAAATGTAAAGTTGCTGTAGTAAAATTCACGCAAACACTTATGGTTGTTATCGAAAGCAATTGGGCAATGCATTTTGTATGATGAGCTTGGTAACATGAATAACTTTCAACATATAAAGCAAAAACTTGAGCATTTGAATTAGGATTTCTCTTGGCCACAGATTTATAACAATGAGATGACAGATGGAGGAACATTCTAGAATATTTCAAGAACATTGTCTACTCCATGGAGGTTCTCAACCACCATCAACATTATTTACTAGTTAGTTGCTATTTTTTTGGACACTGCTGCTTCTAATAGTTTTACATAGATTATGTGAAAGTTTTATGATGTTACCACAGTTGACACAGATTATTACTCTAGTGAGCTTTTATTTACAGAATAAACTGTGATTCAGTAACATTTAACTGTCCATGTAATGTTTTGCTTTAAACCCGGTAATATACTCTCACATATTTTGGGCATATTAATTTTCAAACCAATTTTTTCTTGATGAATGTCAAATGATGGCTTCCTATTAAGTTATTGTTAAGAGTACAGTGAAAAATGTGATCCCAGACTGAATTACTGTTATTGTCTTGTATCCAGTTTCTAAATTATGTGACTCAGTAAATTTATTTAGGATCTCTTATGCCAGGAGCAACTCTGAAACAAGTTTGTAGACAAATTGTAATAGTATCATTTGCTATAACTAGTTTATCCTCAAAAATATTTTAAGATATTAGTAAAAATAAACATTTAAGATTAAATTCAATCTTATTTTTAAAGTCAGTTACTGTTAATTTGATGTGTCTCTATATATTTTTCCATAGACATTTTGCCTCAAGTAAAATATATGTCATTTTCAAATATCCATGATTATAGCAAGCACTTACTATTTCAATATGACATTTATAAATAGTTCATAGTCTGCTGAAACATGACGTTTGATAGTTTTGTTTTGTAGAAAATTCATTAAAGAGTGTCCTTCAAAGGCATTCAATTTCTGTGATGTTTTTCAAGCAAATGATTAATTTCTTTTAATCACTTGTGATTTAAAATGTTAAAAACTTTTTAAATATAATTAACTATTTTGGAAAAAACACTGTGTGATAATAGTATTATTTTTATACACCTTACGTCACCCTTCTAAACTCCAAGTTCTTGGCATTCAGATACCAACTGTGTAGGCATCTGTCAGTAAGCTGTGTGTCAGTTAAGGTCCTCCTGAAAATGTTCTAGAAACTTTGAAGGGAAAAATCTTGTCCTTCCTTGGTTAATATAATCTTGTCATTAAAAGTACAATGGCTCTGTTTCTTGGCAGAAACATTTCAACCCTAGATTGAGTCCTCTTTTCTAATATACAGCTCTAAGTGTCTTCCCTAAATGTAGAGTGTCCGACTATATTGTGATTGTCTCCAGAATGGTTCAAGCTCCTCAGCCTCTTCCATTCTTGAAACATTAGAATCAACCACCATCAGTTCTGTTCCCTAAGTCCAGTCTTGGCCTCACAGAGCCTCTTTTTCAAACTGTTACTTGTCATAGTCCAAATTCTTCATTTAGTTGATCCACGTTTTCTGACATGTTAACACATGGGTTGTAGTAAAATTCAATCTTTATGTGTCGCTAAGAATTGTTTAGAACATAATTGATGTTTATTATTTTAGGTAAAAATAAGCATTGTAGCTTATGTTTTAGTCACTAAACTCAGACTCATAACATCTTTATTTGTATTTTTTCTTTTATGTGCATACTTATATGTGTGTGCTTGTTTGTATATCTGTGCCTGTGTGTGAAGACCAGAAGTTAAACCTGAATATTATTTTTCAGATATTGTCCTCATTTCTAAATACATTTCTTCTCATTTAAAATTTGTGCACTTATTTTAATTATTTTGGGTGTCTGTGTGTGTGTGGAGATGTGTGTGCCATGTGAGTGTGCATGTGTGCTATAGGACATAGTGCATCCCGGAGTCAATTCTCTCCCTCCACAAATAGTTCCAAGAAATCAAACTTAAAGAGAAAGCCAAAATACTTGATATATTTTTCACTCATGGCCCCTTCCTTTATATAATAATTTATTAGAAATTAATAATCTTACATATGGTATATTATTAAGCATGTGTATTCCAGGAAGTATTAGTGATATAATAACAAGCGACTCAGTAATGACACCTGGGAACAAGCTACTTTTGTTTATAGGAAGTCTGAAAAAATAAAGTTATATGCTTGTGATCAAAGTGAGGATCATATTGTTCTAGGAGGGGCAACAGATACTTGTTGAAGAAACAGTAAAGACACTATAAAGGAGTTTGATTAACCACAGTGCATAAAATTAATAACAAACAATCAAGAAAGCAAAAGGTTGTTTCTTTCTCTACCTTGTCATGAAGCAAAACAATATAAAACAAAACCGGAAAAGTTTCTGATAATTCCTTGTTCAGATAGCCACTGCTACAAATATAAGGCTCATACATCAGGAAATATTGGCTAGGACTATTGATCTGTAAGAAGACAGTCGCTTAGAATGACTAACTTATTGCTGAGTTGGTAATTAATAGGAAAATCTACTTCTTACAGCTATTACAGTGAAAATTAGACATTGCAACACAGATTACCTCTATTGTCTTAGTCAATTGTTTTGATAGAATTGTGTAGTGTGTGGGGTATTAAAATAAGGCTATTCTGTGGTTCATATTCCTAAGTATTACATTCTTATACTTTTCCTCATGGGCAAAAAATTTAATTTCATCACACTCTTTCAACCTGGGAAGAAAATTGAGTGTTTCAGCCAATGACTGAATTCTAGGAGTCATTTCTTCACTTCAGACTCTAAGGATCCTATACACCATGTGCAAATATATCACTCCCTATCCTAAAATCCTAAAAGATATATTTAGAAAATGGTGAAATATGTGATTTTTTACTCAAATCAATAGTCTTCTCTTGCACAGTTTGAAAAAGAATTATTCTCAAAAGTGCTTACAGTAGCTGGATATTGATACCTATCCTTGGGATTTTAACAGCTGGGAGACTGAAGAGAAAGGCCACTCATGACGAGTCTGAGCTCATAGTGAGACCCTGTCACAGAAGTATAAAAAAAGAGCAGGGGGACACTAAATAATATGCATGCTTATTTTCTATGATGATATTTTCAACTTTTAAGAGTTTCTAATGCAGGAAGCCCCTTTCAGTACATTTAAATTCTATTTTCTTATCTGATCTTGATGTATAATCCTGAAGTCCATGGAATTCATGCTTATGAGTTTAGCTGTTGTAATTTGGAAACTTTCCAAATAAAGCGTTTCATGTTTGCTGCTTTCAAATGAAAGGATTATTACCTATTTAAGTCAGTCTGTGTTGTAGCTCATGAAAAGAGATCTATAAACATTGTCTTTGACTAGAATTTCACAGATTCTAATATTAGTGAATTTTTGTGTGAATAAAATCCACTAAATGTTTTTGATTATGGAGACTATTTATTCAATTTAGAAGAAAACAATCCCCAGTGTTAAGTGGTTTCCTCTCATTTTGCCTTCTATGAATTCTATTAAAATTAAAAATCATTTTGATCACATCCTTTTGATGTTGGCAACTGAAATGTGTTTCAATCACAAACTAGAAATGAGATCAACTAAACCTGAAAGCCTTGGCCAGCTTCTCTTCCCGTTAGCTTATCCATGGTTCTGCACAGTTTCTCCTGCCATCACACCAGCAACCCTCCTCTGCAGCTTCTGAATCCTTTCATCTCCATGCTATTTTCATTGTATTGCTCTGTGGACTTCCTTGCATACGACACAGGGAAATATGAATGATGGTGGCTCAGGGAGGAGAAGCACTTTGATGCTGTTTTTCTATTTGCTTCAAGTTGAGCCTTTCCATTAGAACCAACAGGAAGGTTTCCAGCAATGAGATCAATTGAACTTTGTACCACTGATCTTCTTGAACTGTGGGTAACTGCATGTAACAAAATCTGAGGGCAATGAAAAGGTACCACCAGAAAAAAGGTTTCTGAACACACAATGACCAAAAATTAATTCAGAGTCAAGTGCATAATGAATCTTTGTTGCTGTAGTGTTTGCTGTGGGTGCAGCCTGCAAGTGTGCTGCAACAGTGGTTCTGAATGCACAAAATCTGTTTGCACTGTGCATTGTCTCATATCAAAAAATACAAACACTGGCATAGCTCAGCTCTGATTTGAGGCTATTTTATGTTACGTATTTAAATATTTGTATTGAACTTACAAATTTCTGCATATATAAACACAATAGTGCAATTATGGAAAATAAACATTTAAGGTTTCTTATCACCATTCTTCAGCTTCTAAGTATTAGATAACTATGCCTTGGATAGTATTGTGCTAGAATGTTTAATTTTAAAAATTGCTGTTTGAGTTTCAGTCTTGTTTCTTATAAAGGTTTTGGTTTATAATAACTAGTCATAATTTAATAGTAGAGTATTTTAATATGAAGTCAACCCTTTTTGCCACATGAACAAATGGCACTTAGACGATATGGAAGAAACTTGAAAAAATTGTAATCAATATCTCATTTGTAATAATGAAAAGAGGGAATATGTAGGGCTAAGTCTTTCAAGTGAATGTTGAGTCGTGATTAGGACAGAGTCCCCAAGGGTTCCTTAAATGCCCTAAGCATACTCAGGCCACAACATTCTCATGCTTCCTTTGTTTAAGCTTTACATTTTCATTAAAGACTGAAATGCACTTTTGGAAGAGCAGTTTGTCAGTAAAATTGCACCTTGGTAGTTAGCTTGTTTGCTGTATAGTGTGAAGTTGGTGGCAGGATCTATGTAATAGTTTGAATTTCAGCCCTTGGAGAGCAGCGATGGGTTTCTTTTGGAAGTGAGTATGCTCTTTAATTGGCTTCAAGAATGAACAGGAAATGTAATGCCTGGAGGCTATCTGAGATTGGAAGGAAAAAATCCTGAGGCCTAGGATGAGACTCAGGACTGAGATAGGGGATGAAATTTACGGTAGGATTATGTAAATCAAAAACTGGAATGAAGTAGAGAAAAAGCAATGTAAATTCTAATAGGATTTTCAAATAAAGTGGCAAATATTAGAGGTACAGAATTGGTAAGGGAAACTGTGTTTTAGGAGAAAACTCCAATGAAGTCACTGGCATAGACTAGGATGAGAGGAAAAAGCTCCATTAAGATGACTGAGTTTAAAGCACATGTGTAGGCCTGTTTCAGGTCCTGTGCACGGGGCTGTCATTTGTTAATATCTTCCTAGATACCCCTATATGTTCAGTATTTACTATGACTTTTATCTGTGACAGTCTCTATCATTCGTGATGATCTTAGAATAATGGGGAAAGTGCTTGTGCTTCAAATTAACCAGTTATTTTGAAATATCTAGATCTAATTACAATGTTCACTCATAAAACATTTTCTTTTTTAGGAAGTAGATAATTGCTTTAATTATACAACTAATATTTGGAAAAAGTCAGTCATTCCAAAATATTCCAAAGTGATGCAAATTATAAGTTTTATTTCACTTTATCTACATTACATAAAAAATGATAAGCCCTATGCAGTATGCTATTTACAACCACAACCTGTTTACAGTTTTATGCTTCACTTAAAAACAACTACATGCTACATAATTTTGAATGGCCTTTCTCATTATAGTGTGGTTATTTTTGAAATTCAGTTTGAGTTAACATAATTCTAACTGACATTTAGACTGACAGTGCTTTACTGAAGGTACATTTCTCAGTGTTAATTTTACCTGAAAATTGTAAGAATAGATTACCCTTAAATCAATGATTAGATATGAAAATACATTCAATTAAATTCCAACCCAAAATACCAACCAGATTTCAAGATGATTTAATTTAAATGAGATGGATTTACATTAGAATTAACAGTTAACATTTGAAAAGTCAGCTATATTTGCATATAAATGTGTACTCCAGTAAGACAGGGTATGTTTTCAGGAAAAGTTCAGTTTTTCAATGGTGTCATATGCACAGCTGTATCAAATAAGATTACTTACTTGTATTCAAAGTTATTTTATGTTTCCTTATCAAGTGGAGTCTAAATAATACAAATGCAGTTATACATTGCTGAATGACAAGGATACATTCTAAAAATGGAGTTATAAATAGATTTCATTTTAGTCAAATATCAACATATATTTGCAGGCATCCAAATTATGTTGCCAGTACATTCAAAGGTCACACAGTTTATAGTAAGGATTCACATAATGGAGATAATAATACTGCTCTCTTAAAGTTATCATTATCAGGTTGGAAGAAGTTAACATCACTTGATCCTCTTTCTGAGGCCCCAAGTTCAATTCCTAAATGCCCAAAGTTGGCTAGTAACCATCCATAATTCCAATTTCAGGAGATCTGACTTCCTCTGAACTTTCTTGTCACCAGACATGCATGTTATAAACATACATAAGAGCAGATAAAATATCCACACACGTAAAATTAATTAATTAATTAGTCTTTTTAACTTAGTAATGACACAGGATTATTTAGATAAGTATATATTGTAATAGTCACAAAATATGTGATGACTTATTCCTCACAATATTTTAATCACACGACTATATATAGAAGGTATAACTCATTGTGCCAACTATAATTATGAATAAAAAAGAATGTGATTACATAAGAATTGACTTAAACTATAAGGAAGTTCACTGAGATGTGTAGAGGTTGGTGTCTAACTTAATCTAGCTCAATGAAGTCTTGGTGAGCTTGACAAAATAAAATATGTATTTTGTTTTCAAAATATAACTATCTAGAATTGCTTTTCCCATATCTATGAAGAATTGTGCTGGAATTTTGGTGGGGATTTCACGGAATCTGTAGATTGCTTTTGGTGAGATTGCCATTTTCATTAGGTTAATCCTATTGATCCATGACCATGGGAGATCTTTTCATCTTCTGAGGGCTTCTTTGATTTCTTTCTTCAGTTACTTGCAGTTCTTATCATACTGATCTTTCACTTGATTGGTTAGAGTTACACCACTTGTGAAGGGTGTGGTTTCCCTAATTACTTTCTCATCCTGTTTATCATTTCTATAAAGGAAGGTTACCAATTTGTTCGAGTTAATTTTATATTTAACTACTTTGATAAAGTTGTTTATCAGTGATAGAAGTTCTTTTGTAGAATTTTGGGGTTCACTTATGTATATTATTATTGTTATTAAGTTTATGTATGTGCCATGAATTCTTGATCTCTCCAACATTTATAAAATAAATGGGTGTTGGACTTTATTAAAGGTGTTTTCAGCACCTAATGGGATGATCATGTGACTTTTTTCTTTGAGTTTGTTTATGTAGTAGATTACATTGAAGGATTTTCTTATATTGAGCCACCAAATTCTCAACTTCATATGAAAACAAAAAACAAAAAACAAAAAAGCAAAAAAACAGGATAGCCAAAACAATTCTCAACAATAAAAGAACTTCCAGGGAAATCCCATCCCTGAACTCAAGCTGTACTATATAGACCAATACTGATGAAAACTGCATAGAATTGATACAGATACAGACAGATCAATCAATGGAATAGAACTGAAGATCCTGAAATAAACTGACACACCACTGGACACTTGATCTTTGACAAAGAAGCTAAAACCATACGGTGGAAAAAATAAGCATCTTCAAAAAATGGTGTTAGTCTAACAGATGATCTGCAAGGTAGGAGAATGCAAATTGATCCATATTTATTATTTTCCACAAAAGTTCAAGTCCAAGAGGATCAATGCCCTCCACACAAAACCAGTAGACTGAATCTAACAGAAGAAAAAGTGGGAAATAGCCTCAAACACATAGGCACAGGGGAAAGTTTCTTGCACACAACACCAATATCTCAGGCTCCAAGATCAACAGTTGGTAAATAGGACCTCATGAAACAAAAAGTTTCTGTAGGGCAAAGGATACTATCAATAGGACAATACCTAGGGAAAAGATCCTCACTAACCTTATATCTGATAGAGGGCTAATATCCAAAAAATATAAATAACCCAAGAAGTTAGATTCCATGAAACCAAATAACCCAATTAAAGCATGGGTTACAGAGCTAAAGAGAGAATTCTTAACAGAAGAATCCTGAATGGCCCAGAAGCACTTAAAGAAATATTCACCTTCTTGGTCATCAGTGAAATACAAATCTAAACAACCATGATACTCTATCTTACACCAATCAAAATGTGTAAGATCAAAATCCCAAGTGACAGCACATGCTGGCAAGGATGTGGAGAAAGAAGAACACTCCACATTGCTGATGGAATTTCAAACTGGTATGGCCACTCAGGAAATCAATCTGGTGGTTCCTCAGAAAATTGGAAATAGTTCTACCTGAAGATGAAGCAATACCACTCCTGGCCATATATCCAAAAGATGTTCTACAAAACATGTGCACCACTATATTCATAGCAGCCTTATTTGTAATAGCCAGAAACTAAAAGAAAACCAGTTGTCCTTCAACTAAAGAATAAATACAGAAAATGTGGTTCATTTACACAATGGAATACTATTCAGCTATTAAAAATGAGGACATCATGAATTTCTCAAGCAACTAGAAAATGTCATCCTGAATGAGGTAACCCAGACCAGAAAGGCTATGCATGGTATGTACTCACTGCTAAGTGGACATTAACCAAATAATATAGAATAACCATGATTCAACCCACAGACCACAAGAAATTTAACAAGTGGGAAGGCCCAAGGGAAGAAGCTTCAATCCCACTTAGAAGGGAGACCAAAATAAACATGGAAGACAGAGGGAGGGAGGGAATGGAAGGGAGCCAGAATCATGTATGGGGAGAGACAGGAGAGTAGTCCAGAGGGCCAAGAGAATGAATGAAAATATGTAGCTGGTGGCGGTGTTGGTTGGGGCATACCTCTAGAATGTCCCAGACCTGTGATGTGAGTCTCCCATGATTCAGTGGGAGTATTATTAGCTGAAATGCCCTATAGTGAGGAGATGGAACCTGAAGAAACCACTTCCAGTACTTAGACAAGACCCCAGGGGGGGATGATGGTATCACTGACCCACCTTCAAAATTCTTGATCCAGAATTGTTCCTGTCTGAAAGAAATGCAGGGGCAAAAATGAAGCAGAAACTGGAGGAGAAAAGGCGAACCAGTGACCCACCTCATTTGGGATCCCTCCCATGAGTGAACCCCAAACCCTGCCACAATTACTTATATAACGTAGTGCTTGCAGATAGAAGAGCAGCTAGCACTGCTGTCCTCTGCAATGCTCTACCTGCAGCTGATTGAGACAGATGCAGATACTTATAGCCAAGTATTGGACTGAGATTGGGGACTGCTATGGAAGAGTTAGGGGAAAGATTGAAGGATTTGAAAGGGATGGCAATCCTACAGGAAGACCAACAGTGTTAACTAACTTGGACCCCTTGGAACTCCCAGAGACTAAGCTACCAACCAAAGAGCATACACTGGCTTGTTTGAGGCCCCTGGCACATATGTAGCCGAGGACTGCCTTGTCTGGACTCAGTGGGAGAGGATATGTCTAATCCTGTAGAGACTTGATGCCCCAGAGGGGGATATTGTGGTGGCGTGGGAAGGTGAACTTCTCAGGGGCCAAGGGGAGGTGGGATGGTGTAAATAACTCTGGGTGGGGGGTACTGTGAAGTGGGGCAAAATTTGGAATGTAAATAAGCAAGGTGCTTAATTAAAAATTAAAAACTATGAATATTGAATTCAGCAAACACACATATAACCATGCATACTACATATAAAGCTATATATGTATACACAAGGAAATAACTATGTCTTTTATTTTGTCTCCTGTTTTCAATGTTTTGATTTATAATCACTTGTCCCATATAATTAGCCTATGTTGTGACAGAAATGTATAGAAGTATATAGTGGAATCATCTTTATGACAATCAGGGATACACAGAGAGAGGAAGGAATAGGGTACATGACTAAAGGTACACCTTTCTTTTAAAAAATATTTTAATTTTATTAATATATTATGTTATGAGAAATTAAGTGCAGGTGCCATTAGAAGAGAGAAGAGGAAGTCAGATATCCTGGAGCTAGAGTTTCTGTGCTTGAGAGTTGTCAGATGTGTGTAATGTGAATTAGGCTCAGGTTCTAGTAGAGCAGACCATTACAAGTTTTTCACAGATACACCATGTCCACAGCAACACAAAAGGGGTATCTTTCTAGATAGTTCTACCATGATCTGCCTTGCCCAATTAGTCCTGACATCCTAGTTGACATGAATTATCAATTCTATTAAGTATGCATTGAGGGGATAATAAGTTCCTGATTAAATCTGAGCCTTCAAAATTCAACCACTTCCTAAAACACATCTATTGGTAACTAACCTTAAACACACAAGCTTTTGAGAGCTATTTCATATTCAAACAAAAACATTAGATAATGAAGATTCTTCCACTTCATAATACTCATATTTTAAGACCACAAATGACTATGCTCATGTTGCTGAACAAAAGGTGTTTGTAGTGCCTGACTACAATTAGTTTTACATTTTTTGTACCCATGCTCTTCATGTTTTAAATTGAACTAATTGTATAGTAGGCATTAGTAGAAACAGTCCTAGTCATCTGGCTGTTAAATTTTTTTTTTCTGTCTCTTCAGAAATTATCCGTCAATCTTAGGTGTAAGAAGTCCATTGCAGATGTATCAGTTGGCTTTGAGTAACCCCATTCATCTACTATTCACATTCTAACCAGTTCCAGATCTCTATAATGGTATCCATCTGTTACACAAAGAAATTTTATTGATGAGAGTGAGAGTTTATATTTAACTGAGAGTATAACTATAAACACCTATGATACAATTTGAAATGATATTAGTTTAGGAACATGGCAGTTGTAGATTCTTATTAAGGGTATATTACAACCCAGCCATGGGCATTTGGCTAGGTTTATAGTGCCATTCATGAACTATCAAACTGGGAGTTAACCAGACAGCTGTTAGTTTCCCCCAAGGTAAACATGCCACTGTTGTATGAAAAGGAATAGTTTATAATAATGACTGTTGGCATAGTTTGTAGACTTTATAAAATGAGCACGACCATTGATTAGCTCCCTGACCCCTGGAAGCTTGCATAGCAGCTTTTGGTACTACGAGAGACAGTCTTCAGGAAAAGTTCCATGTCAGTTCTAGTTTATCTCCTATGAGTTCATCATCCAAAGTTATGGCTGTCTGTGTGTGTGAGAGGGAAAGAGCGATAGAGGAGGGAGGGAGGAAGGGAGAGAGTTCTCTTTAGCAATAGAATCTTATCTTCAATTTATGTGATGAAACTAAGGCAATGGAAATGGTCCATATTTTCTTGGGAAGCTCTTTTATTTCTCTCTCCAATAATTCAAGGGGAAATTCCTATAACTGGAATGCAGGTATTTGTGCATGGTTCTTATTGGAGGTACCACTATCTCATATGAAGTAACTCCATTTCTCTCTCTCTCTCTCTCTCTCTCTCTCTCTCTCTCTCTCTCTCTCCATATATATATATATATATATATATATATATATATAATAAAATATGCTCCCTTAGGCTTTTTAAAAGAAACTAGACACTAGTTCTTTTGCTTTAATATCTTCTTCCTCTGTCTTTCTCTGTGTATATATCTGTCTGTCTCTCTCTCTCCTCTCCCTCTCTCTCTCCTTTTTTCTCTCTGTATTTCATTTTTTCCTGTTATCTCTTTGTAGTTCCTATGTCCTACTCATCCCTCTTGCTCCTCGTCATGTCTCCTTCCAAGGTCAAATCTTTTCTATTTTCTTGCTTCAGATTAACTGGTTTGTGGTCTTTCCAGTTATTCATATCTCAGTCTTAGAAGGGGGCAGAGAGGGCTAGAGATACTAAGACAGAGATAAAGAATGAAACAGAAAAGAAAAGATTAAAGGAAAGGAGGAGGAAAAAGGAAATGTGGGAAGAAGGAAGGAGAGGAAGAAAGGAAGCAGCTAAGGAAGGAGGGAAAACAGGAGAAAGAAAAGTGAGGAAAAAAGAGAAGATGGAAGGAAGGAAAGTATGACAAGTATAGCTTTTATTCATAAGCTGGTATCTTGTCACTGTTTCACTGATGGCCTTTATTAGTTAGCATCACACAAGATATCTCTGGAATTAAAAAGAGGCAAAGTGGGCGGCAGTATTCATAGTACATTATCTGAATAATAGATCTCTGAGAAATGTGCTTAAGAAGATCTGAAATTGTTTCATTAATGTTGTCCTAGGAGACCGATTTATTACTAAAATTTCCTCAGAGTTACCTGAAAAATAACTGACAGCAGAACTGTCCCCTATAAGGAGCTCTCTAAAATTTGACTCTCAAGAATAAAAGAGAAAAAGCAGAAAAGTTCCTAGACAGATTGTTCAGGAGTCTGTTCTTCCTCCACATCTATATCCTGATAGCTAAGATGGTTATGTTTCTTTTCTTTTTAGTATGTATGCATGTTTAAAGAAATTCAATGACTGTAACACTATTTTCCACTTACCAAATCACTTGTACGACACAATTGAATTACAGATAAGTAGAGTTCAGAAACTAGATAATGTTAAAAAATGAACAAAATTATAAAATAGTGAATTGGAAGTCAAAGAAAGATGATGGTACTGAATTTTTTTTTTTGCTTTCAGCTTCTTTAAAAGCTGTGTATAGTGAAATAAGAAGCATTTAGAATGCAACTCACAAAAATCCACAAATACTGAAAATATTTTAATAATACTTAAATATTTTATAAGTTAGATTATTTTAGAAGAATTACTTCTACATTTAAAATATTAATCTCTTGAAAAATGGAGTTGAGTATAACAATGGATGTAAACATAGTAAGGAATAATTTACAAAAGAAATTAAGTTTCAATGTGAAAATAAACATAAATTTACAAAATTGATATTTCTCTTTGTCTCTAGATACCTTCCTGAGACCAAATTGTGATAAATTGATTCAGAAATCACATCCAGAGGAGAAAAATAGTGTTAAGCAGAGCATTCTGAACTTAAAATACAATAAGAATGGGTGAATCTTGGATGCATTTTGAAAAGACTGTGTGAAACCATATGGTAGCTGGCAGCCACCCGTAACCCCAGTTCCAGAGAATCCAGTGACTTCTTCTTGTCCCCTCTGACACTACACACATGAGATGCAAAGATACTTACATTAAATAAATAAATTGAATAAAAATTACTGATTCCGTGAATCACATGCTCCAGTTTCTTAATTAATTTTCTTAATTTGAAAAGATTTATTTATTTAATGTATATGGGTGGTTTGCCTGCATATATTTTAATAAAGAATCCTTAAATAGAAAGGAGGAACAATGAAAATGGCAATTCATAAGAGAAATTATGTGAAGCCCCAATAACTTATATAGTGATAATCAAAATATCTCACATATCAAATGTTAGAGAAATTACTGTTCCTGTGTTCCTAATATTTAAACAGAGAAAATTAGATAGAATAATAACTTCATGGATTTTAGATTATTTTATAAGCTCAGATATTCTAATACAATCTAGTGTGAATATATCTTGTCATATTTCATTTTTTAAAACTACATCAAAGTGATAACTACACAGAATGTTAGGAAAACAATATATGAAAGAATTTTATCATAGTTCATTGTTAGTATGAGTTGTGAGAAATTGAATGTATAGCATAATGTTATATTTATGTATTTTATTCACGATACTGGTGATAGAAAATATTATGGACCATTTCTATGGCCTAGCACTTTTGTCTAGCAATCACAAAGCTATTATTTTAAATATTTTACTGGTAACTATATTTGGTAAATTACAGTGTAATTTATAATTTTTTTGATAAAAAGATGAAGCAATTATAAATAATGTATATAGAGTCACATTATAAGTAGACACATTTGGATAAGGATAGGTAAGATTCGTTTTTGATGTTTACAGCTTTATGTATCATACATAAATAAAATATAATTGGTAAGTATTAGACGTTTGAAAATTAAAATTTTGCTGCTGAGAAGCGAGGAGATGTACAAAGGAGAGGTTTGATAAAATATTGAAAATATTCTCAAATGTGTGTGGAGATTTGAAGCTACAAGAAAAGAGAAACCTCAGCAATGCCATACACACTCTGTGTTTCTAATGTCAACTATAGAAAGACTGTATAGTAAAGTAACTCATCAGAGAGCTCATCATGTAAATAATGGAATATGAAATTATCCTGGCTACTTTTACCCCATTTAAATCCCTCTGAGGTAACATCGAGAGATTTAGCCTCCAGTTCCAAGCTCAAATTCTTCTAATACTATTATTGATAAATGATGGATTTATACCTAAGAAAAATCAAAATCAATAGAGATTGAATTTGAAATTATTATATTTGTCCAACATGAAGAATAGTTTTAATTCTATTTATCTAGCTCTTGATTGCTTGATATACCTCTATAACTTCAGTAAACACAATGTTCTAAGTTTCCAGTTGGTTGGGATAAGTAATATTTGATGTAATTTTATGATTTGTGCTATATGTAATTATTATATATTATATGTAATTATTCTCTACTATAATTGGATACTGAACATATTTGGCCTCTTTAAAGATTTATAATTTATATAACTTGCATAGGTATGTATATATGTGTATGTGTATATATGTGTGTGTTTAAATGTATGTATGAATTTATGTAGACACAATTTAAAGACACATTTTGATTAAAAATCACTTACCCTATCACTATTATGAAGAAATTTTAAAATCATAAAATACAGTTATATTTCTTTAGCTTGGTCTTTATATGCTGAATATTTTAGGCCTTTTGACAATTAATTGGAACAAGAACTATGTAATAATGATATTCCACTAGTTCATAAATTAAATATAGTCAAGGTTGGGTGTAAATCTTTACATTCTAATTTGTACATGAACTTAAGGATTAAACATAATGTGGTTCTTTGACTTGGGGTTTTTGATAGACTCCTTAAAATGGGATTGAGGGTTATCTTTGACTCTTTTTCCACCTATTGAGTTGTTTCCTAATGGGACAACTGCCTACAATTAGGTTGCTTTGTCCAGCCTTAATATGATGTTATATACCTAATTTTAATGCATCCTGTAATGCCAGTTTGGTTGGTATTTCTGTAAGACATGATCTTTTCTGAGGGGAAACAGTATAACAGTAGATCTGAGGGGAAGAGGAGGTGATAAATATATTGGAAATAGAGTAGGGATAGGGAGACTACCATTGGGATGTATTGTATAGAAGAATAAATTAATAACATTGAAAAAGTAAACATAACATAGTTAGTCTTGTGTATCAATATGTGCCTAACATCTGTAAATCATCTGCACCTCTATCATCTATCTATCTCTCTATCTATCTATCATGAATTTATCTATCTTCCAATCTATGTGTCTATCATCTGCTAATTATGTATCAGTCTATTTATTTATTTAATTACTTATCAATGCTTCCATTTGTAAATATTTTAAAGGAGATTTATTTTTTGTCATTTTGAGCTTTTACTAAAATAGAACATTAGAGACCTTTTTGGGACACGATTCTATATCCTCTGGCCATGCTAGATAAAATGTATAGTTATACACAGTTATGTATTTGTGTGCTTGCTATGCCCAATAGGAGAAAAAAGAGAGTCCCAAGAGAAGGCCAACACATCAGAGACACCTCTATTCCCATTTTTAATAGTTCCAGAAGACCACCAAACTAACACTAGTAACATAGACACACAGCACCTGGTGCAAACCAATGCAGGCCCCATATTTGCTGCTGCAGTCTCTGTGAATGCATATAAGCCCTGCTTAGTTAATTTGGTGGTCCATAGTCTTTTGGTGTTGTTTATCTCCTCTGACTTCTCCGGTCTTCCACTTACTCTTCGGGAGGGTTCCCCCAAGCTTGTAGAGGAGGGACCCAATGGAGATCTCCAATTTATACCCTCTACATAATGTCTGGTGGTTGGTTTGTGCACCCTTTCTCATCTGCCACTAAAGGAAGCCTCTCTGATGACTACTGGAAAAGGTACTGATCTATAACTATAGCAAAATATCATTCGGAATTATTTCAATGAAATATTGTTTATTTATTTATTTAGCCAGTCATATTTATTTCTACCCTAGATCTCAGTCTCTGGTTCCTGCTCCTGACTATCCAGGCATCCAGGCAGTGCTGGACATGGGCTCTATATCATGGTGGGCCTCGAGATTTTCATACACTCTTCATTTTATTAGACTCTGTGCTGTGATTTATTTCATCAAATAATGTGCTCCTCCCACTATTATACATTTCAATCTCAGTCACTCCCAGTTTCCTTTTCCTGTCTCATTTAGCCCATTAATTTCCAGCCCCCTTCCTCCTCCATAAAAGAGATTTTATGGCCCCTCTCTAGTTTCATTTCCTAGAGACACACTAACATTTTCATTATCATTTTCCCCGAAGAATGTATTTATTCCAGTATGTGTTTTTTGCTCTATGAGAGATAGTTAACAGGTGTGCATGGTATTAACACAGTTTAAACCTAGTCTTTGTTCTATTTTCCTTCCGTAGCATCTAATGTAAACCTCAGGATGTAATAAGTTCTTAATAAATATTTGTTCCTTTAATGTTTGGTAGAATTATTATGAAATTCTATTAGTAAAGACAATTTTATTGACTTTTTAAAAGCTTATGTGAGGGTTTTTGATTCAGTGTCACTATAAAGATGCCGATAAAAGCATGATTGTGATGAATTTTTATATTAATTGAGTGTATAAATGGCATAAATGATACATTAATATGACTTTAATACCTACACTCACCCACACATATATCTTATCGTCTCCTTCCCCT
Source organism: Uromys caudimaculatus (assembly GCA_028551405.1). Lineage (NCBI taxonomy): Eukaryota > Metazoa > Chordata > Mammalia > Rodentia > Muridae > Uromys > Uromys caudimaculatus. The sequence goes on from CM052711.1 coordinate 42,611,241, forward strand.
CCCTACTTTTGGTTAAATGTCTGTAGGGAGTTGTTTTAAAATATTTTATTTCTAGGATTGTTTGTTTTTATTATGGGTGATTAAATGAACATTGTCTTACTCCATCAAAAATAAAAGCAGAACTTCCCATGTTATAATTATGCTTTATTTTTTTGTTTGTTTGTTTGGTTGGTTGATTTGGTTTTGATTTTTCTAGAGTTTCACTGTGTAGCCCTAGCTGTCCTGGAACTCACTCTGTAAACCAGGCTGGCATCAATCTCACAAAGATATGCTTTTCTCTGCCTCCTGAGTGGTGGGATTACAAACATGCGCCACTATAACTTGGCTTATAATTTTACTTTTTTTAAGGAAGTAAAAATTATAAACTTCTTTGAGCATAAGTACTATTCCAATTTTTATTTGTACAAAGGATTTCTGTTATTTTATATGAGGACTTTGCAAAATGCACATTTGCATAAATATGAATCTTTCAAACTCTGATGTACACAGTGAATTATAATTAAAACCCTATTTAGAGTCCTAAATTATATAAATAGAAATAAAATTCTATTCTATAAAATGAAATTCGTACCTAAATGATATACCATGTCTATTTTGATGCACAATGTATAGAATGTAAAAGTCCAGCTCTCATGCTCCTCTCCTAGTTACTCACTAGAGATTATATATTGTAGCATAATTATCATCTAGACTTGATTCTGTGACACCACCAAGCAACAGAAAATGAACAGCATCTATTTTTCTTGCAAGCCACCGTTCTGAGGGCATTGCCTTTTATCTGCCATCCCTCTCCTAATCTCAAAGCTTTCCAAAATCTTGTGTAAGACAAATATGAGGAAAGATGAGGCCAGTAGAAAGCTGTTTTCTGATGCCTAAAATTATGTAGGCTATTACATAGGTAATTATGCTTGTATTTTATGTGTATTACAGCAATTAGCAGAACTAATAATGAGATTAATTTAAAGCAGAGTTATCATTACATTTTTTAATGATTAGCTCTTTATTTTAATACAGTGTGTTGAATTATTCATTCACCTGCATATTTAGCAGTGAGGTTATCAGTTGTCCAAACAATTAAGCACTTGTCATATTGTAATTACTTGGTGATCCATCCATCTCTTGACATATTACCATTTTAAAATAAATTATCTGACTTAATCAAATCTATTTACTTGAATTTTATATGTTCTTTTTATCCATCTCTTTTCATGTCAAATGTACATGAGTTATCATTGGTTTAACATAATAACCATCAATATTTAGAATGGAAAGTTTGCTATATTATCTAACTCTTTTCTTACATATTTATATTGTTATTGTTCCAAATGATTATGTTTTCATTTGGGACACTAAAAATCAATCTGTGATTTGATGCTGTGTTTAATTTGTAAATAATATATTTAAAATTTTCTGATTGATATAATACTGTTTCTTTTAAGTAAATATTATTTGCCAAGTTTATTCAAGTCTCCTTTTAATTTTAATATATATGCATTATTTTATAAAATTATATGGAAAATAATTCTAGATATTAGCACCTAGATTAAAAAAAAATAAAGATTTTTTTTAAATTACTTTGTTAATCTCAATACGACTAAACAAAATTTATCCAGTTCCTACATATCAGTTGGAGAATAAAGTAACATATATACTTGCATGTGTGATGTGACTCTCAAAAACTAATTCCTGCTCTCAGGGGGATCATCTGCCTGAGTGTCAAGTGCAATTTTGATTCTTCCTCTGATTCCCATACTTGTAAGATGGGTAAGGAAGTTAGTCACTTGATTATCTGGCTATGATAATCCCCTTAATTCAGGGCACAATACAGCTGAACACTAGATATCAGTGTGGTATAATTGGCACTGAGTTTCACTTTTAAGGACTTCTTTTTATTCCTTTCTCCTCCTCAAATAAGCTGGTTTGTATAGACTGGCTGTTTTAGTTTGGGTTTTATTGCTGTGAAGAGATACCTTGACCAAGGCGACTCTTATATTGGGACATTTAATTAGGGCTGGGTTACAGGTTCGGGGACTTGGTCCTCTATCATTATGGTAGGAAGCATCATAGTGTACAGGAAGGCATGGCTCTGGAGAAGCTTATACAGTTTTACATCTTGTTTCAAAGTCAAACAAGAGAACTGGCTTCCAGGCAGCTAGGAGGAGGGTTTCAAAACCCAGCCCCACACTGACACACTTTTTCTACTGCACTGGGGTAAGAGTGTAGACTTGTCTTTTCTTCATGAAGTTTTCAAGATGTCCTTTTGTCCTCTCACAATAAAACCTGACACAACAGATTCTCACTTGCTACCTTATCTAGAGAAGATATTTTGTTGCCTGAAATCCTTTTCTTTTCTTTTTTATTGGTTATTTTATTTATTTACATTTCAAATGTTATACCCTTTCACAGTTTCCCCTCAGGAATCACCCTATCCCATCTTCTCTCCCCCTGCTTCTATTTGGGTGCTCCCACACAAACCCACTCTCACCTCCCCACTCTGGCATTCCCCTACACTGGGACATCAAGCCTTCAGAGGACCAAGGGCCTTTCCTCCCATTGATGCCTGACAAATACAGAGGCAGTGCTCGCAGTCCATCTTTGGACTGAGCATGGGGTCCCCAATGGAGGAGTCAGAGAAAGGACTGAGGAGCTGAAGGGGTTTGCAACCTCATAGGAAGAACAATATCAACCAATCAGAGTTCCCAGGGACTAAAACATGTCTATCTATTAACTTCATTGCTTATGTGCAGATTCTCTAAACTGTCTTAACTCCACCCAACTCATGTGGTTTGCAAATACCTAAAACAAAAAGCATCATATTAACAAGAGAACTCAATTTCTTTCCATATGTTGTCTCTGGTTTCCTTTATAACAGAATTAACAGAATTTACTTTACTTAATTTCATCTGAAAATACATCTAATCTTGCATTTTCTCTTCACCTTGTATGACTAATCTTCCAATTCAATTCTATTTTTTTTATTTTTTAACAAAATCATCATGATTCCATTATGTTCAAGATCTCAATTCTGATATCTGTTGTATTCTTTGACCCAATCGAAAAAGTTCACTAAGGTTCCACAACTTTAGACCTTCACTTATAACACCTTTCCCTCCTTTGAAATATTATCATAATAAAATAATCTTTAAACTGATTTTAAATCTAAGATTTATTTTTATACCAATATGCCACAGTTATCCACATACAAGTGTACATTATTCTATAACACAGCTTAATTTTTATGGACATGGGCAATTTTGAGGTTTCTGTTAAATTTCAAATACTTGGAACCACTTAATATCTCATATGTTTATTATGGTTTTTTTTCTTAAAATAGTTCACTTATTGTTCATTTAGTATAAGACTAGCCAGTTGTCAAGAGGCAGTATGAAATTTATTTGTAGAAAGTCAAAAATGATTGTAATGAAGACAACTTAATTTTCTTTCACAGGAATATGCAAGAATCATTTTCTCAGTCTCCCCTATGTTACAATTTGTGAGTTTCAACTACTACTATAAAATAGCCACTTATAGAAAATAATATCATGTGAGAATTAACCAGTTTTGTTTGATCTAATTACTATGCTTTAAAATAGTCTTTCCTGGAAGAAAAAAAGAGAGTCTACTAACATTCAGGAAGGTAAGGAAACAGTAAACTCAGAAAATTCCAAAAAGTTACAAGATTCAGTTAAAAGAACATTACCAGATCCAGGTGATGCTTTTCTTAAGCCCATACAAACATTAAAAGGTTTTGAGAACTAGTAGAGTAGACTGCAAGTTTGACAAAAATTTCCAAAGATTCAGATTTTAAACATCAGCATTTAGGTAGGTATAGACTTTAAGACACTATATATGAAGATATATGAACAAATATCTGCTTACCCCAGCTAGGAAACCAATGCCCAACATGGTAAACCAATGAATTTTATTGACATCACCTACAGAAATCAGAGTAAGGTTACTGACAGAAGGAAAAAATAATAGTTGCATGGTAGGCACATCACCCATCATAAGTGACAGCTCACAAATTCGGGAAGAATGAAGTGTACTGAAGGACATTCAGGTAGCTCAGTAGGTTGAAGACTGTATTTCCAGGTAATTCTGTTGGTCTCAACAGGTTACTTGGTCTCTGTTACTTCCAGGCACCTTGACGTATCTCTAATTCTTCCACATAGCTTGGCTACTCTATGACACCTCTGGAAGCTCAGCTCATCTGAGAGTGTCTTTCAGCTGTTTTTTATAGTTTATGTCTGTTTTTCAGATACTAATGATTTTTTTCTGGCTTCAACAACTCCTCAAGCTATTGACTTGTTTAATTCCTCTAATGAAGGATCTTTGTTGAAGGTTGTAACATTTCCCATCTTTTTGACTATCCTATATTTTCACTTATTCTTTAATGTCTTGCGTAGGAAGGAGTTCATCTACAAGTGGAAAGATTTTATTTTCAGAGGATTTAATCTCAGATGCAAATCATGCACATAGCATGCACTTTCAATAGCAATGTATAAAAATGACCTTGATATTCCACCTTACACCAATCAAAATGGCTAAGATCAAAACTCAGGTGATAGCACATATGGGTGAGAATGTGGAGAAAGAACACTCCTCCATTGATGGTAGGATTGCAAACTGGTACAACTACTCTAGAGATAAATCTGGAGGTTCCTCAGAAAACTTGAAGATCTGCCTGAAGACCCAGCTATACCACTTTTGGACATATACCCAAAAGATGCCCCACCATGCCACAGGGGCACCTGTTCCACTATGTTCATAGCAGCTTTATTTGTCATAGCCAGAAGCTGGAAACAACACAGATGTTCCACAATGGAAGAATGGATACAGAAAATGTGGTTCATTTACACAATGGAATACCACTCAGCTATTAAGAATTCGGACATCATGAGTTTTGCGTGCAAATGGATGGAACTAGAAAATATCATTTTGAGTAATGCTACTCAGACCCAAAAGGACATGCATAATATGTACTCACTAATAATTGGATTTAAGTGAAAAAGTATAGAAAACCCAGGATACAATCCACAGAACTCAATAAGGTTAACAAGTAGAATGGCACAAGTAAGGATGCCTCAATCCCACTTGGAAATGAGAAGTAATCAATGAGGTGGTGGGTGCAGACTGAGAGAGAGAGGCCTGGGTGGGTGAGGGGACGAGGAGGGGGAATGGAAACATGATAGGTATGGGGGTGAACAGAAGTGAAGCCCTAAGTGCCAGTAGAAATAATGGGAACAGGCAACCTTGAGAGGTAGGAGGTGGGGGCACCCTCTAGAATGTACCAGAGACCTGGAAGCTGAGAAAATCTCAGGACTCAAGGGGAGGGACCTTAGATGAAATGCCAAACTGTGGGGAGAGGGAGCTACACCTTCAATAGAAAGACAAAGCATCAAGTAGAGGAATGGGGTTGCCATCCTACAGCTAAAAACTCTGGCCCACAATTGTTCCTGTCTAAAAGAACTGCAGTGACAAAATGGAGAAGAGACTGAGGAAATGGAGATCCAGTGACTGGCCCAAATTGGGATCCATCTCAAAGGGAGTCTCCAAGGCCTGACACTATTATTGATGCTATGGTGTGCCTACATCTTACAGGCAGGAGCCTAGTAGCATGGCTGCCCTCCTAGAGACCCACCAAGCACCTGAAAGAGTCAGATGCAGATACTTACACCCAACCAATGGACAGAAGCCAGGGATGCCTGGGTTTGAACTAGGTAGGGGATGGAAGAAGCTTAGAAGGAGAGCAACCCCATAGCAAGCCCAGCAGTCTCAACTAACCTGGACCCCTGAGATCTATCAAACACTAAGCCACCAACGAGGCAGCATATACCAGCTGATATGAGGCCCCCGACACATATACAGCAGAGGACTCACTGGTTTGTCCTCAGTGAGAGAAGCTGGACCTAACCCTCTAGAGACTGGGCTGGGTTGGGGACATCCTCTTTTAGACAATGAAGAAGAAATGGGATAAGGAACTGTGGGAAGGCAGACCTGGAGGGGGATAAGACTAGAAATGTAAAAATAGTTGAAATAATAATAATAATAATAATAATAATAATAACAATAATGATAATAATGATGATGATGATAATTATGAAGAATTTTAAATGTCAAATACCTCATAAGAAACAAATAACTTAGAAAATGAAGTAGGTGTAATATTACGTATCCTGATTTAAACATTTCTGAGATTTTTGAAAATTCACCTTGATATCTTTAAATGAGTCTATATAGTCTATATTCTTCCATAGGACATTTTCTTTTTTTTCTATGTATAAAATGCCATTTCTGAATTATTACTTACAGATTTGTAAGCACATTGTCTTTACTTCTGATAAATTTCTTAAACTTTCCATGACTTTTTTTCTCATTGATTCACAATATAGCATCTGTTTTCTTTTTGTTTGGCAAATATCACTAATATCTGATAAGTCTGATTTATTCACTAACATTAATTCATGGGAAGTAAAAGTCAAATTTGATATCTGGCATTTCGGTTTAAAATGTTCCAAATCTAGAAACCAAATTTCTCAGACAACTTGACTGGCATTTTTATAAGAGCTCACTGGAAACAGGAAATGTTCTACATAGTATAGAACACTTAATTGAACAGGAGTTCATCTTTAGGAGACACCCTGATGCACTGTCAGAAACCTCAAGGTTCCTAAGGGCTTAGACAGGTAGAGGAAATGCAGTTGAATGCTGTGTTTTACAAATTAAGCAATGTGCAAATATAAAGGCATGAATAGTTGCATCACTCCTCTCACTGTTGGAGGTTGTGGATATATCCAGTTCTTCATTCAGCATTGTCCAGGCTCTTCGTTTTCCCTGCCCCTATTTTGCAATCCTCAAATCAGCGTTTCTCATTCTTTAAGAATCTGATAAATGAATATATTTTGAATGGTTTGATCAAGTCTAATCTCAATTCCTTTCTCTCAGATACCTATCAATTTTTACTAATTTCTTATCCAACTTTGTTTTCTAATTTTATTAATTTATTTTCTATTTATCTTTTCTTTTAAAAAAATAAAAGCACACATTTTCTAACAGCAATACATCATTTACACACACACACAGACACACACATACACACACACACATACAGCACATCTGGGAATGACACAGACATAAGTTCACTTAGTTCTGTGTATACACTCATGGATATAGGACCATCTACCCTTGCATGGGCAACCTCTCAGTAGGTGGATGCCCAAAAGAAACTTGCAATTCCTCTTCTAGCAACAATCTAACAATGCCAGGATCTTTACAGCTAAAGAAAGCACTTCAAGAGCACCTGCCCTGACAATGCTGACTTTCTTTGGTTTTATCTACTTAAGGTTTTATGCAAGTCCTCTCATCCCTTATGAGGTCATGTATAAAAGGACCTGCTCTACCCAGAAAATACTGTTTCACTAGAGGCATCCACTTTCTCTGGCTGTTACAATCTTTCTGACCTTTCCTCCTTAATGATTCTTGGTCCTTGAGAGAGAGTTGTAAAATAGATAACACTTTTATAACTATTATGACCTGCATGGTGACTAACTGCTGCTTTCTAATCACCATATACTATGAAAGATGCTTCTTTGATGAGGACTGAGAGATGCCATAATCTATTGTTATAGACATAAGAAATTATGGGGTAGGTTCTAGAGAGATAGTTGAGTGGTTAATAGCACAGTCTGCTCTTCCAAAGGTTCTGAGTTCAATTCCCAGCAACCACATAGTGGCTCACAACCATCTATACCAGGACCTATTGCTCTCTTCTGGCACGCAGGCTTATATGCAGATAGAACACTCATATGCATAAAATTGATAAATAAGCCCAGGGACCCCAATGAAAGAGTTAGGGGAAGAAATGTAGGAGTTGAAGTGGATTGCAACCCCATAGGAAGAACAAAAATATTAACTAACCAGACCCTCTAGAGCTCCCAGGAACTAAACCACCAACCAAATATCATACATAGAGGGATCCATAGCTCCAACTACATATGTAGCAGAGGACGGCCTTATCTGCCACCAGTGGGAGGGCAGGTCCTTGGTCCTGTGGAGGCTTGATGACCTAGCATAAGGAGACGGTAGAAGGGTGAGGTGCAAGTGGGTGGGTGCTTGTGGAAGAGCACCCTCATAGAGGCAAAGGGGAGGAGGGATAAGACTGGGGAATTTACAGAAGGTAGTCTGGGAATGGAAACATCATTTGAAATGTAATAAATAAACAATAAAATAAATAAAAATAAGTAAATAAGTAAGTAAATTTTTTAAAAAAGAAATTATGAGACAGAGAAGTTAGTTCTAAAGCCTATGACCTATTGCTTCACCAGTTTTTGTTCTAGATAACAGAATAAGACTTTATTTCTACCTTATCGAATAGTTCTAAGTCTAGTCAGAAAATTGAGAGTAAATCCCAGAGTATTTATCCTACTATTTGCCTTCACACTACATTAAATAGCAAGATTCACACCTGATTAAGATTGCAGAATGCATTAAATGCTATGTATTTTTACCTTCTTTGAGAACTCTATTTAATTACTTTTATTCTTTATTTTTTTTTCTTTTATTGGATATTTTATTTATTTACATTTCAAATGTTATTCTCTTTCCTGGTTTCCCCTCCGGAAAACCCATATCTTATCCCTCCTCCCCCTGCTTCTTAAGAGGGTGCTTCCCTACCCAGCACACACTCCTGCCTCCCTTCCCTGGCATTCCCCTACATGGGGAGATCAAACCTTCACAGGATCAAGGGTCTCTCCTCCCATTGATGCCCAACAAGGCTATCCTCTGCTAGATATGCAGCTGGAACCATGGGTCCACACATGTGTACTCTTTGGTTGGTCGTTTGGTACCTGGGAGCTCAGGGGTATCTGGTTGGGTCAAATTGTTCTTCCTATGGGTTTGCAAACCCCTTCAGCTCCTACTAACTCCATCAGCTTTCTCTACCTCCTCCATTGGGAGCCACATGCTCAGTCCAATGGTTGGCTGGGATCATTCACCTCAGTTGGTCAGGCTCTGGCAGAGTCTCTCAGGAGACATCTGTATCATGCTCCTGTCAGCAAGCACTTCTTGGCATCCGCAATAGTGTCTGGGTTTTGTGTCTGTATATGCAATGAATCCCCAGGTGGGACACTTTCTGGATGGCCTTTCCTTCAGTCTCTGCTCCACACTTTGTCTCCATATTTCCTCCCATGAGTATTTTGTTCACCCTTCTAAGAAGGACTGAAGCATCTACAATTTGGTTTTCCTTCTTCTTGAGCTTCATGTAGTTTGTGAATTATATCTTTGATATTCTGAGTTTTTGCACTAATATCCACTTATCAGTGAGTACATACCATGTGTGTTCTTTTGTGACTGGGTTACCTCACTCAGGATGATATTTTCTAGTTCCATCCATTTGTCTAAGAATTTCATGAAGTCATAATTTTCAGAAGCTGAGTAGTATTCCATTGTGCAAATGTACCACATTTTCTGTATCCATTCCTCTGTTGAAGGACATCTGGTTTCTTTCCAGCCTCTGGCTATTATAAATAAGGCTGCTATAAATATAGTGGAACATTTATCCTTGTTATATGTTGGAGAATCTTTTGTGTATATGCTCAGGAGTGGTATAGCTGGGTCCTCAGGTAGTACTATGCCAGTTTTCTGAGGAACCACCAGACTGACTTCCAGAGTGGTTATACCAGCTTGCAATTCTACCACCAATGGAGGAGTGAACCTTTTTTTCCACATCCTAGTCAGCATCTGCCGTCACCTGAGTTTTGGATCTTAGCCATTTTGACTGGTGTGAGGTGGAATCTCAGGGTTGTTTTGATTTGCACTTCCCTGATGACTAAGGATGTTGAACATTTCTTTTGGTGCTTCTTTGCCATCTGATATTCCTTAGTTGAAAATTCTTGTTTAGCTCTGTTTCCCATTTTTAATAGGGTTATTTGATTCTCTGGAGTCTAACTTCTCATACATTGTAACATACTAGATAGTGTATTGGAAGGGGTGATGAAGCAGGAAGAGAGGTGGTGCAATTTAGCTCCAGGGAACAGTATTCAGCCTCTTTGTGCACCTGGGCATTCTCCAGAGGACTTTTCAGTCAGAGTGTTAATGGTATTCTTTATTTCTGGTCTTTCTACCCAGCATCCCCATCTTTATTTTATGTTCCATTTTGTAAAAATTACAGAAAACCTTGTGATATATAAGAAAACAAATTTTAATTGTATTGCTATTGAAAGACCCCCGAACTGGGGAGACCTTCGCTCAAAACTCGGGATGGCACGACCCCCCAAGAACTCACGAAAGACCGTCCTTGCTGCAATCACACGAGGTTTAATTCGGAAGGACCAGTGCACTGGGGTCGAACACGTAACCTACGCAGAGGCAGAAGGGTTCGACCCCGAGCAGCTGAAGTCAGGGGTATTTAAAGGAAAAAACCACAAAGGGGTGGGGAACGGAAGGAATTTGCGTTATGGGGAAGTACAGAATGTTAGTCACAAGTCAGTTGCATCCTGAAACATTGTGCCTCTGGCCCTGAGGTCAGGTCAAAGTCACCTGTAGGAATGTAGCTGGGTGGGATTTTTGCCCGGGCATGTC
>CM052711.1:42622318-42656960 GCA_028551405.1 Uromys caudimaculatus
CTGTGTGATTGTGTTTTCTTGAAATTCTGCCTCTTTGATTGAGGTTTCCTGTAATTCTTTAATGGATTTTCGAATTTCCTCTTGAAAGGCTTCTCGTTGTTTATCTCTGTTCTCTTGTATTTCTTTAAGGGTGTTATTCATTTCTTTCTTAAAGTCTTCTATCATCATCATGAGAAATGACTTTAAATCTGCGTCTTGCTTTTCTGGTGTGTTGGGGTATCCAGGGCTTGCTGTGGTGGGAGAACTGGGTTCTGAGGGTGTGGGGTACTCTTGGTTTCTGTTTTTTATGTTCTTACCCTTGCCTTTTGCCATCTTGTTGACTCTGATGTTAGCTGATCTTACTCTGTCTGGTTGTGGCTTGCCCCTACTGCAGGTCTCTGTATCAGTACTCCTTGACGACCAGCTCTCTCTGCGAGGTGTTTGGGTTTGGAGAGCTGTCCCTCAGGGTCCGCTCTGGGGTGAAGAATGGAATCAGAAGGATCTTGTCCCCAGCTGTCCCTTGGTTCCTATGCCCCAAAGGTTCTGTAAAGGTCTCTCTTGATCCAGAAATGGTGGTTTTGCCTGTGCTCAAAGGTGTGTCAGCACTTCTGGGATTCCTTGTTCACGTGGAGCCTTGTGGCCCAGGCTGAGGTCCCCAGGCACCAGTGTAACTCAGAAAGTTCACAGTTTTTCTGCCCCTGGGTTCTCAGGCCCTGGATCCTGGCAGATCCGGGCAGGTCTGGGCGAGAGGTGCTGCTCCCCTCAACCCCACTCAGGGCCTTTCCAGGCTCCTGGGAGGGCACCCCTCTCCGGTGCTTGTTGGCTACCGACTCCTGGCGGCCCAGGCAGAGGTTTCCACCCGCTGGTGAAATCCAGAAGTTTCGGAGTTTTTCTGTCCCCGGGTTCTCTGGGCGAGAGGTGCTGCTCCCCTCAACCCCACCACTGATTCTAATAATATAAGAAATTTACATGTGTCTATAGAAACAGTGATTTGATAATTATTTCTCAATAACATTTCTCTAATGCATTTATGACTGCAAATTTCATCAAATATTACATGCAGTTATAGTTATATGCAGTTAGTAGAATGCATGTAACATCATTAAAGTAGCATTCCACTTTCTTCCTTTATTTATTTTGTCATAAACATAAACAGAATTATACAAATAAAATTAAGTGTAATAAAATTGTGTTTAATTGAAGTAAATCTTATTTAGCAGCTTTTGCCCTGTTGAATAGTATGAAATAAGTTCAGAAACTTAACATTATGTACGAAATCTACCAAAATATTTGCCTGATACACAAATCATTTGACCAATACAAGATTCATTTTCTATGCATATTAATTATTTAATTACATTCAAAATGTTAGGTAACATGACAAGAAAAACTGTAGACTGACAAGGAGGGAGCTCAATCCTGTTTCTCTACTACTTATTTATGTATTTAGTAAATTCTTTTCAGATTATATGATGAAATCGCCTAGATTAGATGTCTGCATTTCCAGTTAATAGGGTCCCTGCTGGAAACATTTGCTGTTAGAGATTAGCCAGTCCTAATCCAATAAACCCAAGTTCATCATGACATGAGTCATTTAAAGCACATTATAAAGTGTCCTGAGAAAGCAGGCTGTTAGTAACTCCAGCTGTTTTTAGTTACCTTCTACATGACTGACAGCAGAAAATCTTTTGCTTTCATACACTGTGACACATACCTATCATCCCATTGTTTGGGAGGGTGAAATAAAGGTTGAAAGGTTAAAGCCAGCCTGAGTCATTTAGTGAAAAGCAACTATCTTTTATTTATTTTATTAATTATTACATACAATATATTTTACTATATTCTTTCTCTTCCCACAACACCTTCTCGATCCTCTCTACTGACACAAATTCATGCCCTTCCTCCTTTCTCACACAAAAAAGCATAAATCAAAAGCCAAAAGACAAAAGTCAAAACAAATATACAACAACATTAAGACAAAATAAAGTGCACGCAAAAACAAAATATAGAGTCTATTTTTATTGATCAATTAACTATAGGTACAGGGCCTGCTTTGGATTGTGATGGATATACCTAGGATTCTACCTTGAAAAATGGGATTTTCCTTTCCCAGTGGTTTGAATTGCAAGTAGTTCATTGCCTTGGTTTGGGGGTTGGAGCTTTGTATCTATATCCCATTTTTCATAAAGGAATTTTTGTTTGGTTTGAACTTGTTCTGGTCTTGTAACTAGCTGTCACAATCTCTGTGAGTTGACAGATATATTATTCAAAAAGAAATGAATAAAAAATAAGTAATAACTTAATAAAATATTTTCTTTGTATTTTCAAATATAGTGAATAATTTGTTCTGTTTTCTGAATTCTAAGGATGGAATTGAGACTTTACCAGGACCTTCACCATTTCTTTTAAACTATCTGCTTCTGGATGATGGAGTTTCTATTAAACCAGGGGATTTCTCTTTCCTAGACTAGTGTCCATTGGTCATCTTGTTTTAAAATAATATAGAGGGATATGTGAATTAGTACAATAATAAATAATATTCTGTTCACAATGATGAGTACTTCTAATGAGCTGAGCAAACCAAAACTTCTTGGGATAATGTGACTGTCTGGTTCAGTAGAAGGATGGGCTTTATATTTCTCAAATTTCTTTTTATTATTTATGCAATTGTGTGTGTGTATGTGTGTACATGCATGCGTGTGTGTGCGCGCATGCGTGTGTGTGTGTGTTTGTTTGTTTGTGAGTTGTATATGTATATGTGAATCTGTGTGTAGAGGTATGCCAGAAAATGACCTACAGGATTCAGCATTTTCCATTTTTCATGCTGTCCCCCACACTGAACTGAGAACATGAGGCTTGTTCACAGAAATTTTTATCTGCTGAGTCATTTTAACAGCAAAGGAACTGATTTTCCCTTAATAGAATCAAATAAAACCAACCTACCAACTTTTAGTTTGTGCCCTGGAATATAACAAAACTCTGTGAAATGAAAAATAACTTCAATTTGTTTTTTTTAATGATTCCCATGCCGTACATATTGTCCCCGTGTTAGCAACATAATGTTACTAATATTAAGCTTGAGAAGACATAACTAGAATGGCTCTAGAGTTCTCCCAAGATGTGGCTTCACACACTGGGGCTCTGGCAGTTTGTAAATTGACCTCAGGCAGTAACTATACCAACCACAGTGCAGTGACCCTTTTTCAACTTTATTAGAGTTTATAGCTCTTTGGTAAATCCAAGAATCGATTTCAAGAATTTCTTTATTGAAGAATTGAAGAGTATACAAGAAAATGAACTATAACTCTGGGATCACAGAGGAAACCCCAAGCATATTTACAAGTTCTAATTGCACGTGATGGTGGATCATTAATTTTCAGCTACAATATTAAACATCTGACATCAAAGCCATTATTACATGACAGCTAACTCCCAAATTTTCATCAAAGCATTATAGAATAATTCTTAAAAATCAAATAATTCTTCTTATGAATATAGTCATAGTTATACATTGGTATATATATAAAAGTTGGGCTAGTTATTTGTAGAAGGAATAGAAAATATACATTTTTATGTGCTAGACCACAGTGACTTCTACCATACACAAAATATAATGTTTTCTTATTTAATTTCCTGAAATATGTAACCTGAATGCCACATAACAAGTAGAAAATTGAACACATACTAATAATATCTATCTTCTTATATGGAAAACAATGTAGTGTGAGTTAGTTGACACTTAGAAGTTGGGTAAGGAAAAATACAAAACAGTGCAACTATATTGATAATTTTTAATTCCAAAAAATGGTGCATTACATTCTGATTGTGCATTTTGAAATTTTCAAAATTGTTCTAAGTGTCTAGAAATGCTATGGATGATTCATTTCAAAATATTTATTTATTTTTTAATTATTGGAATGAATTTATCCTAAGTATAACAGTTCACAAAAAATTGGAGAATGCCATTTTAGTACTCCATGTCTCACTATAGTTAACTACAATTGTGGAGGTTAAATATCAGAGAGGAGGGGTGATAGGGAAGAACTCTGTGAGAAGGGACTGGGTGGGGGCAATATTTGGGGTATAAATAAATAAACGAATCATTAGTATATAAAAAGCAAACATGTCATCCCATATTTATATTTCATAGTAAGTACAAAACACACATACACACACACAGGGAACAAGAAAGAGATTAATAAATCTTATATGAAATTATGATACTCATGTTGGCAATTCACATCAAAAGGGCCATGGCGTAAAAAGAAAAAGAGGTCAGTACCATGTGTGGAAAACCTTCAATAATTGTTGGTCAGGGAGGGCATGAGAGTGTTTGGCAGGAAGGAACAAAGTAGGGAAGGTGCGTAGGAAAGGGTGGAGGGAGCACAGGAAAGGGAAAAGTGAGTTAAGTGTATTTTAATTTTTAAAAACAGAATCAAAATAAGAAGGAGTCACCTTTCTTTGCCCATTATTCCCATCTGTGGAAGTTTTCATTGTGATATGCGTATTTTACAGTGCAAGTTATGACTGCGTGATTACACAGACAACATACAGAGTCAGAGTGTCTGCAGCCAATACTAGAATGGCTCACAAGCAAAAAAGATAATTGTATGGGTTTAGTTGTTAATTAAGTCCTTATGGGGTATTGGCAAAGGACAAAGATTGTAGTTCATGACAACCTCCACCAGATTTCAAAGACTTTAATCCCTTTATAAATAAGATGTTGGGCATGTAAATAGTATTAGATAAAAGAGTACACAGGCACTCCTAAATGTCCCAGAGGCAATAGTGTAATAGTGAACTTTATCAAAGAAATGGTTCAATATTTACATGTTATTTAATTGTGGAAATGACGCATTTCATGTTCAAAAGCATCATTTTCAAAATGCCTGGAAGTTGAGAGTGATAGCTAATGTCTATAATTCCCAAACCTGGAAAGACAAGAAGAAAGTAAGGACCTTGGGATACATTTCAGACCTTACAACAAATAGAAGAAAACTATTATTTACTACATTCTTATATGTAATTTTTTCTTAATTCTTATCTAATATACATCACAGTATTCAATATAAAAAATTTCAAATAGTCACATTACAACAGACTTAATATAAACTTTATCATTACTAGTTTTCCTGGAGAAATGTAATTGCTTGAGGTACAACCACTGAAATTGTCAACACAGAATGAGGTATTTACAATGCTGCGATGCATATTTCAGACAAGGAAAAATACTATTTTGAGGTTTGAGTCAAAAGGCAGTGAAAATAATATGCATTTCATTTGAAGTAGATTTCAGTGATGGAAAACCCTTTCAAGTTTCTCATGTTATGCTTTATAATTACAGGAAATGCAAGTGTAAAATGAAATATGCAGCTAAGAAAAGAATGTAAATGAAAACGCGCATGTGTTTGTGCTTTGTGTGCTTGTGTTTTGTGTGGCAACTTGTATTATTATTTTGGTATCAAGTCACAATATGTGACTGCCTAAGGCAGGGTATGAACATTACAATTCGATTTCCAGTAGTAAATAGTCTGTTGTTTAAAAAATATATGATGTTATTTCTAAAACTATAGGCTATTTAGGAAATGAGAAGCAAATGAAACTAACAAACCATTATAACTATGAGCTTTCATAACTCTGATAATAAATCACTGCTTCATTTGTATTATGTGTTTCAATTTCCTTTTATTTTCATGTTCCCTTCATTCGTCTGAATTCATCAGCGTTAAGAATGAAATTGAATGGAAATGCTGAGTGCATATGTATTACACTTGTTTCTCATAATCTTTCAGTCTTTACACTTTTCTAATGTAATACTTGTGCTCAAACATCTACTTGAAATGTACAATCATAAGTTAATATTATTTTCCTAATATTATGACTCGATATTCCTTTTGTACATTGTCCAGCGAGATTTTCAAGTTATTACCATGAATATTATTCACCTTTCATGAACATAAAATCCCTACCAAAAATTGATCTAGCCATCTTGTTGAGTTAGGTAGGCATGTTTATTGTTTTAAGTGATCACATTATATCGTTTATTTCTTTTTAATGTTTTGCCAAGGATTTTATAGTTACCTCCTTTGTTTGCATTTGTTTACATCTCAAGCCCTGCTGCATCTATGAAGTGTTAACTCAATCTGAAAAATATTTGCTTTCATTGTACATCAATAATTTATACTATACAGTGAAACTTTATGTCTTTTTTAATATTTAATTTATTTTTTCAGATCAAAGGAATATTTATGAATTTTTGCTTCATTTTCAATCTGAGCTTAGAAATTAAAAGAGAAGAAAGTCTATACAAAAAAGATCAAAATATTCTTTTTAATAATAATATAATATATATGATAAAATAAGATATATATATAAGGTAAACAATTACATAGTATATAAGATAAAACCAAAGAAATATAATATATAAGATAAACCTAATATCAAAGTTCGACAAGACAAACAGAAGGAAAACAAATCCTAAGAGAATTCAAAAGAATCAAAGAGCCTACTGTTCACATGCTTAGAAAATTATAAAAAATATAAACTGGAAGCCATAATATAGACAGAGAGGACGTGGAACAGACCTATGTAGGCTTTGTAAATGCTGCCTCCATCTCTGAGGATTCATATAAGCTTTGCTCATTTTGATTTACAGGAATTTGTTTTGATTACTTTGTTTTGTTTGCTTTTTTGATATCCTCCATCTCTTCTGACACTTAAACTGTTTCTGACTCCTCTTATGTAGGATTTCCTGACCCCTTATGAGATGGTTTTGAGGGAGGCATGCTATTTAGGATTGAATATTCCTAGGTATCTCACTGTCTGCTTAATTTCTGGCTGTTAATAACTTTATATGTTCCCATCTACTACCACAGAATTTTTCTCTGATGATGGTTGAACAAGACACTGATCTATGAATATAAAAGAATGTCATTAGGAGTAATTTTATTGCTAAGTTATTTGATTGTTATATATTTAGATTTGGCTAGTATTATTTGGTTTACCCTGGGTCACTGGGTTATCTAGTCTCTGGCTTTTGGTCACCCAAGCCACATCAGGTATGGACTTCATCTCGTGGAGTAGACTTTAATAAAATTTGTTATTGGTTTGTTATTCCCACAATATTTGTGCAACCATTGCCACAGCATATCTTGCAGGCAAGACACCATTGTAAAACAAAGTGTTTGTGGCTGGCTTGGTCTTTGCATTTCCCTTTTGGTAGATTGCAGAGTACCTTCTTATACAAAAGATGCTGGAATGCATGGGAGAAGACTCCATGTAGGAAACAGTTTGACTTCTCCATGTTCAGTGAGTGTTGTAGTAGCAAAGTGACCTCACTGTCAGTTTGTGAGGAACAAATTCTAATCTCTTTAATACCTTTGTTTGTTTGGCGATTCCCATAGGATGCATTTAGTCAACAACTAAATAAGATGTAACTGAATCCTAGCACTAGTGAATGCTTCATTTGACAATAGATGTCCAGTTGAGCCTTCATTTTCCCAATGCTTTTATAGAGATTTTCATGTGTTTTCTGTTCCCTGCTTGAAGACATGAGCCAGATCCTGTTTTTCATAAAATAGTTTCAATATTAACTGAGAAGTTATTTTACAGTGAAAAGAATTCTACAGGCTGGCAGGATAAATTAACAGATGTAAGTATTTGATGCCATGTCTGACTAGATGATTTTGATCGCCAGAACCCATATGGTGGAAAAAAGAGACTGACAGCCAGAAATTGTCCATTGAATTCCATATGCGAGCCATGCCCTGCAGAAAACATGCATTCACACGTACAAACCAAATTCAATGAACAAAAAATATTTTCTTTTACTTGAAAAATAAATGTATTTATTAATGTATTTTTCTCTTTCTATATTCTTCTCTTATACATCTCTACCACAGCTTTCCCTCCCTCTATTCTTCCCAGCCTCCTCTACTTCCCTTTTTCCTTCAGCAAATCGCAGGCCTCCAAGAGATATCAAGAAAGCATTCCATAACAAGATGCAATATGATTAACAATATTGGGGAAGGGGTGAATTTCAATGGTCCTGGTATGGCAGGCTTCTGGTGGGTATCCTTGGGTTATATTGTTTCACACCTGTAGGTCTGTATGGCTCAGGAGCCTCAGGTCCAAGGAAAGTGGGAGGAGAGTAGGTAGGAGCATGGAGGTAACCCAGGATAGCAGGCTGCTCAGGGCAGCTTGGCTTGGACCAGAGGGCTCAGCAGGCAGGGAAGATGATGGGGTAAGGGAAACTTACCCATATAGTTCAGGGTTCTCTGGTCTGATGAAGGTAGAAAGAAGGAGAGACAGCATAAAAATGGATGTCTCCCTGTGTGGCTCAGTAGTCCTCCTCTATACAAATGATAATTAGTGAAACAACACCTTTTATTATCTATGAATAATATAAATATCTTAGAGAATCTCTAACCAAGCAAGTAAAATATCTATATGACAAAAACTTTGAGTCCCTGAAGAAAGAAATTGAAGAAGATATCAGAAGATAGAAAAACTTCCATCTTCATGGATAGGTAGAATTGAAACAGTGAAAACGGCCATCTTACCAAAAGCAATCGACAGATTCAATGCACTCCTGATCAAAACTCCAACCCAATTTTTTTATAGACATGGAAAGAGCAATTCTCAACTTCTTATGGAAAAGCAAAATACCCAGGATATGTAAAACAATTCTAAACAATAAAGAACTTCTGGGGAATCTCTATCCTTGACCTCAAGCTATTCTACAGAACAATAATGATAAAAACTGCATGGTATTGGAACAGAAACAGATACATTGTTCAGTGGAATTTAATTGAAGACACAGAAGTAAACCTACACACGTATGGACCCTTGAGTTTTGATAAAGAAGCTAAAACTGTGCAATGGAAAAGTGAAGCATCTTCAACAAATGGTGCCAGATTACCTGGATGTCCACATGTAGATGAATGATATTAATCACCCTGCACAATGCTCAAGTCCAAGTGGAACAAGAATCTCAAGATAAAACTAGATGCTCTAAATCTCATAGCAGAGAAAGGGGAAATACCTTATTGGTACAGGAGACAATCTCCTGAACAACACACCAATAGCTCAGGATCTAAGACCCATGAAACTGCAAAGCTTCTGTAAGGAAAAGGACATTTTTTCTTTATTTACATTTCAAATGTTATGGCCTTTCCAGGATCCCCCCCCCCACGGAAACACTCTATCCCCTCCCCCTCCCCCTGATTCCATGAGGGTGTTCACCCACCCACCCACCCACACACTTCTGCTTCCCTGCCCCGGCATTCCCCTACACTGGGCCATCCAGCCTGCATAGGACCAAAGGTCTCTCCTCCCATTGATGCCTGACAAGGCCATCCTCTGCTACATATGTGACTGGAGCCATGGGTCCCTCCATGTGTACTCTTTAGTTGGTGGTTTAGTCCCTGGGAGCTCTGGAGGGTCTGGTTGGTTGATATTGTTAACCATCCTATGGTGTTGCAAACCCCTTCAGCTCCTTCAGTCCTTTCTCTAACTTCTCCATTGGTGACCCATGTTCAGTACAATGGTTAGCTGCAAGCATCTGCCTCTCTATTTGTCAGACTCTGGCAGAGCCTCTCAGAAGACCACTATATCATTCTCCTGGCAGCAAGTACTTCTTGGCATCCACAATAGTGTCTGGATTTGCTGATTGCATATGGGATGGATCCCCAGGTGGGGCAGTCTATGGATGGCCTTTCCTTCAGTCTCTACTCCACACTTTGTCTTCATATTTCCTCCTGTGAGTATTTTGTTCCCCCTTCTAAGAACTGAAGCATCCACACTTTAGTCTTCCTTCTTCTTGAGCTTCATGTGGTCTGTGAATAGGATAAATTGGCAGTTTACAGATTGCAAAAGGATCTTCACCAGCCCTGCATCTGACAGAGGGCTAATATCCAAACTTTACAATCAACTGAAGAAGTTAAACATGAACAACTGAAATTATCCAATTAAAAAATTGGTTACAGAACTAACAAGAGAATTCTCAATATAGGAATCACAAATGCCCGAGAAGCAATTAAAAAATGTTTAAAGTCCTTAGTCATCAGTAAAATGCAAATCAGAACAACTCTGAAGTTCCATGTTACACCCATCAGAATGGCTAAGATCAATAACTCAAGAGAAAACGCATGCTGTTGAGGATGTGGAGAAAGGGAAACGAACACTCCTTCATTTCTGATGGGATTGCAAATTTGTAGGACCACTAGGGAAATCAAATTGGCAATTTCTCAGAAAACATGGAATAGTTCTACCTCAAGACCCAGCTATACCACCCCTGAGCATATACCCAAAAGATGCTCCAACATCCCACAAATATACTTGCTCAACTCTATTCATAGAAGCTTTATTCATGTCCCTAAACTGAAGAATGAGTAAAGTAAATATGGTACATCTACACAATGGAATACTATTCAGCTATTAAAAACCATGATATCATGAATTTTGAAGGCACATGGATGGAATTTGGGAATACAATCCTGAGTGAGATAACCCAGTCCTAAAAAGACTTGCAATGTATGTACTCACATATAAGTGTATAGTACGCATAAATTCAGGTATCATACTACATTCCTAGACCCAAAGAAGATAAACAAGAGGAAGGTCCAAGCAAGGAAACTTAAATCTCACTTACAAGTGGGAACCAAAATAGCCATAAGAGGCAAATGGAGGGAGGAAACTGGAAGGGTTGGGTAGTGGGGAAGAAAATGGGTATTTAGAATCCAAGTGTGGGGAAGGACAGAAGAGATGGCTAGATGGCCATGAAAATGAATGGAAACCTCCTAGTGATGGATGTGAGGAGTTGGGGGTAGCTCCAGGAAGAGAAAGAGTCCTTGGATAAGAGAGGTGCACCTGGATCAATGGGGGTGACCTTAGCTGTGAATTGCAACATTGGGGATATTGAACTTGAACAGGTCACCTCCTGTAGCCAGGCAGAAACCACAGTGGAGCTATAGAGACACCAACTTACCCACATAACTTCCAAACCAAATTTACCTTGTCCTCAAAAATGCAGGCATGAGGATGGAGCAGTGACAGACGGAATGTCAAACCAATAACAGATCCAAATTGAGACCCATCACATGGGCAAGCACCTTTCCCTAACTCTATTAATGATACCCTGTTCTCTAAGAGGCTCCACCCAGCACCTGACTCAGACAGATAGAACCATAGCCAAACAGCGAATGGAGCTTGCGGACTATTATGGAAGAGTAGGAGGAAGGATTGTGGGCCTGAACGGGATAGAAACTCCACAAGAAGACCAAATGAGTAAACTAACCCGGACTCTTGGGGCTTTCAGAATCTGAATCACAAAGTAAAGACTAAACACAGACAGACCGAGGCTTCCCTGCAAATATGTAGCAGATGTGCCTCTTGCTCTTCATGTGGGTCCTGAACAAGAAGAATGGGTCTTATCCCAAACGCTGTTGCCTGTATGTGGGATATGTTCTTTTAGCAGAACAACCTTTTCTGGCTTTAGTGGGGGAGGAAACACCTAGTCATTGAGAGACTTGAAGTGTCAGGATAGGGGACACCCAGCTGCTCAGAGGAGAAGGTGTGGAGGGGAGGATTGTGGGAGGGGAGCAATAAATGGGACGTAAAGTGAATTAGTAGAAAAAAAGAGACTAAGTCATATCAAGGCTGTATGAAGTCCCTCAGTAGGAGAAAATGAGTCCCAAGAGGAGGCAAAATAATCAGAGACATTCCTACTCCACTGTCAGGAATCACACAAAACTGCAAGCTAAACAACCACAACGTATATGTGAAAGACCTACTGCACACCATACAGGCTCCGTGATTGCAGGTTCTGCAGCTGAACCCTGTGAGCCCTGCTTTGTTGGGTCCGAGGTTCTCCTAAAAGGAGAATATTATGACTTCCTCAATATACAAATAAGATATAATTGCTGAACTCAAAGATTCAAACTTAATAAAGAAAGGATGACTTAGTCCTTCATATTATAAAGAAACAGATAAATGACTAGTCTAAATAAGAGGTGAATAATAGATTATTTGTGCAGATACATGAATATTACATAAAAGTTACTTATATGTGGCAAATTACTTTGATTTTAGCATAGAAAATAATTTAATAAAAAATGATGTATTGCTTTCTTTCTACAAAAATATGGACATAAACCTTGAATCCAGTTTTGTACGTAATTTTGGATAATTGATCAGTGTCTTAGTATAGTGTATTCAAAAGAACTTCAGATGGAATTTGAGGTAAAGAAAAACAAAAGTAATTGATATAGTTAAGTCACTCATTATTCTTATTCCAAAATTAATTTCTTTGCTATTTTGTCATAGAAATGTTTACATTAAACACATTTTTAAAGTCACAATCACAGACTTCTTATTTTATCATGATCTATTTTAGTCATAGAATGGACTTCTCAAATATTGAAACTTTCATCAGGAGTAAAATTCTTATGTCCGGCTTAAAACCTAAGTCAATTCTTAAATGTCAGAGATTGCATCTCTTCTTAATTACATTGTTAAGTGACTAAAGACTAGTATAATTTATGCTTGGAAGCAAACAAATCTTAGAAAGAGGGCAGGTTATAAATTTTATATATGGCAAGATAAAAATGTATTTTACATTAAAATAAAATGCTAACAATCATTGTGATGATGAATATTGTAATGTTTTTAGCTATTGTAATGGTTTAATTTAATTTCATTTTGTTTAGTACTGAACAGCATGAAGATTTACATCTATTTCAAAGACCTTGTGGGACAGTTAATATTCACAGCGCTTTTTGCCTTTAACATTATAAATGAAGTTATTTAAGATTGGAAACTAGTGATTGATTCAGGACCTCAATTGTAACACATTTTCTTTTGTGGTATGTGATAATATAGATTTAGCCATAGAAAATAAATTATCTCCTAAAGGCATGATGCTGCTTAGATGCTCAGAATTAAACCTGGTATTGCATTTATGCTCCATGGGTTACGATTCCAACATTTGGAAGGAGAGAACTGAGGCAGAAGGTTCTGATATGTTTTGCCGGAAGGTCCACTGATATCCAGCAAACTATTCCTGCATGCTTTATATACTAACACCAGTTCGATAGTTTCACTTATTAAAATAAAAACAATTAAAATCATCAGCTTTTTAGAAGATAACTGGTCAAATTGAAAAGTGAAAAAAACTACAATCTTTCAGTTGTAATCTGAAAATATTGCACTCTATTTTAGAATAGCAGTCAAAGAGCAATATGAGAAAACATATCAAAATTTAATTATTAAAACAATGTATCCACCTTAATAACATCTAATTTTACAACCTGCTGTTGATGTTTATTCATTAAGAGCCTTATATATAAAATTTTAAACCAATGATATTGTATTAGTTTGTCCCTTAGTTTGAACCTGAGTTTTCAAATTTTAGAGTTTCAAGCATATATCACATAGATTTTACCATTGTCCCTTTGCAGCATTCTTTGTTTAAAACTGTTTTGAAAACAGAAATAACACTGCCTCATCTTAAAATTGAAGCATCTTGAAAACTTAAAGTTATTGTTAAATTTCCTCATTTGTACTATATAATTTATTAGTATATGTGCCATTTTTACACAAAATCAAAATAATAGAATAGTTATTCCTGTGTCTCTAGAACTTGTAATTATTGTTTGGTTTAGGATCTGTAAAAATGTTTCAGTTTCTTGTACACTCTTAAACCATTCCTTGTTGTGTGAACGCTATAGGTCATTGTTCGTATATTTTTTTATTGACTCTTATTTTCGTGCTAGCTTGTTTTGTTTCTAGATTATAATAAGATTACATATTTTTACTCCCTTTCTATTTAGAATCTCGGTTTTGACCTTCAGATATTTTGACTGCAGTTCCCAGAGATGTATAGATGCAATTTGTATTCTGTTTTATTTGCTTGAGTTTGGAATACCCCACTTACAAAGACTTTCCAAAGTTGGATATTTGGAAACTGTGAGGTCTTTGAGGACACAAATGTCTTGATTCCAGCCATTTAAAATAATATTTCCCTATTTAAGTAATTTTTCATATAATAATTGAAAAAATGCTGATTTAATTCTTATGACTGATGATATATACTTTGTGTAATTCCATCTCAATTTATTTGGAAACTTTTATTTAATGTGAAAAGTTAAAATAAACTAGAGTTAATTTATATCTTGGTGCACATAATAGTACAAAAATTACTGTAAATATTATATAGATCATGATAATTTCTCCAATAAAAATATATACCCCAAATCATTTTTAATTAATAATTAAATTAGTTTAAATGAATTTTAATATAACTGTTTCTACATATAGACACAAAAGTCCTTTCAAGAACTATTTTATATATATATATATATAAAATATATTATAAATATGCATATAAATATATATACATGCATATATAAATATATATATGCAAATAGAATCAGAAAACTTCTCTACATATCACTATTATTTAATCTGGGTCATTTATCAATTTATTGCCGTATTTGCCTAAAAATGTCTTTCACATACTCTTACAGGTTATCAAATGGTCTACTTAAATACAATTGTTTTATGTTTTCATCTTAGGATTTTGAAAAAAATATTTCTATTTGTTAAGTATTATAATTAAAACTCTTATAAAGAAACATCACTATGGTTTATCTAATGCCTTATTATGTTATTTTATCACATGGCTTTTAAGTTCCAACATAAGAGTCAATTCTATCATAGAAATGTACCATTAGTTTCTACAATGCTAATTACAATTTGAGTTTTACTTTACTTTCTTTAATCACAGAAAAGTTAGTGAAAAACTTCATTGACAACAGTATCCATGTTCTATTTTATGTTGTCCTAGTGAAGATCCCTCACATATGAAACAAAGCAACAATTTGTGCTCCATTTACATTTTTCCAAAACCATGAATAAAATATCATAAACAATCTTTTGGACTAGATATTTTTAAATATTCCTTGATAATCTGTTTAACTTCTATGAATGAATAGGTACTTGTATTTATTGGATCTAGATGAGTTAGTCATGGGAAAGGTTCTATGAACCCACCAATATACTGTGTTTTATATAAGGTTTTATTTCACTTAGAATGCTTAAAATTTCAGCTTAGTATTGTGTGTTTCCATAGATCTTCAGTACTGTAAAAAATGACAAACTGGCACACATAAGTTTGGGTGGACATTTCTCCCCTTGTCATATTTAGTGTTGCCTCCAAAACAACTAAATTACAGTAATAAGACTCTTGTTTTAACCTATTACTGAAAATATAAGCTGTATTTGTCTGATAACTAAAGAAATTTCAAATCACTACATTGGTTTGCAGTGAAGATCTCTCATTAAAATTGTTTTTGTTTTGTTTTGTTTTGTTTTATGGTTTTTTGGTTTTTCTTTTGCTGTGGATGAATGTTTGCTTAGTTTTAGAGCTTATTTATTATTTATTATTATCCTTATGTGTACATATTTGTGTGTATGTGTGTGTATTAGTGCACGTGTGTGCGTGTGTTTGTGTGTGTGTGTGTACATGTTAGTACACGTGTATGGATGACACAAGAGATCAGAATAGGCTTTAGCTATGCTAGAACTGAAGTTATATTTGGTTGTCAGACACTCATTGTCGATAATGGGAATAAACTTCTGTTCCTCTGAAGAAGCAGCAAGTGCTACTGACCATAGTCATCTCTCCTGGCCCAGACTGCCCTATCTTCATTTGTTATAATTCTAGTGTCCTTTGAAAGATAGGGTTTTTTTTTTTTTCTATTTTAAATGTAAGTTTTCAAGTATGTGGTTTCTAAATATTGTATTTTTCTTCATAAGTTTTATGGTAAAAATCAAATTTTTGAATCATTATAAGATAAAATTTTTCTATATATTATGTTATAAGTCATACATTGTAAAATTTGAGGATTCCTTTTTTGTATTTCAGAAACTCTGGTTTACGCTCTAAAGTCAACATTATACAAATGGGACCTCATAAAATTGCAAAGATTCTGTAAGGCAAAGTACATTGTCAATAGGACAAGATGGCACCCGAAAGAATGGGAAAAAATCTTCACCAATCCCACACCTGATAGAGGGCTAATATCTAATATATACAAAGAATTCAAGAAGTTCGACTACAAAGAATCAAATGACCCTTTTTAAAAATGGAATACCCAGCTAAACAAAGAGTTCTCAACTAATGAATATCAAATGACCAAAAAGCACCTAAAGAAATGTTCAACATCCTTAGTAATCAGGGAAATGCAAATCAAAACAAACCTGAGATTCCATGCCACATCAGTCAGAATGGATAAGATAAAAAACTCAGGTGACAGCAGATGCTGGCAAGGATGTGGAAAAAGAGGAACATTCTTCCATTGTTGGTGGGACTGCAAGCTGGTACAACCGCCTTGGAAATCAGTCTGAAGTTTCCTCAGAAAATTGGACATAGTATTACCTGAGGACCCAGCTATACCACTCCTGGGCATATACCCAAATGATAATCCAATATATAACAAGGACACATGCTCCACTATGTTCATAGCAGCCTTATTTGTAATAGCCAGAAGCTGGAAAGAACCCAGATGTCCCTCATCAGAGGAATGGATACAGAAAATGTGGTACATTTACACAACAGAGTACTACTCAGCTATTAAAAACAATGACTTCGTGAAATTCTTAGGCAAATGGTTGGAACTAGAAAATATCATCCTGAGTGAGATATTCCAATCACAAAAGAACAGACATGTTATGCTCTTACTGATGAGTGGATATTAGCCCAAAAGCTTGGGCTACCCAAAATACAATACACAGACCACATGAAGCTCAAGAAGAAGGAAGACCAAAGTATAGATACTTCGATAGATCCTTCTTAGAAAAGGGAACAAAATACTCAAGGGAGGAATTTTGGAGACAAAGTGTGGAGTAGAGACTGAAGGAAAGACCATCCAGAGACTGCCTCACCTGGGGATCCATCCCGCATAGTCACAAAACTCAGACACTATTGTGGATGCCAAAAAGTGCTTGCTGACAGGGACCTTATATAGCTATCTCCTGAGAGAATTTGCCAGAGCCTGACAAATAACAGAGGCAGATGATTGTAGCCAACCATTGTACTGAGCATGGTGTCCCCAATGTATGTGTTGGAGAAAGGACTGAAGGAGCTGAAGGGGACAATATCAACCAACCAGATCCTCAGAACTCCCAGGGACTAAACCATCAACCAAAGAGCACACATGGAGGGATCCATGGTTCCAGCTTCATATGTAGCAGAGGATGGCCCTGTTGAACATCAATGGGAGGAGAAGCCCTTGGTCCTGTGAAGGCTCTATGGCCCAGTGTAGGGGAATGTCAGGGCAGGGAGGTGGGATTGAGTGGGTGGGTAGGGGAGCACCCTCATAGAAGCAGGGGAAGCAGGAGGCGATAGGGTGTTTCTGGGAGGAAATTGGGAAAGGGTATATAACATCTGAAATGTAAATAAAGAAAATATCCCATTAAAACAACAACAACCAAAACAAATACTTGTAAGATAAAAGAAAAGTTCTCCAAAGTTATTTTCTAAAAGTTCATTGTAGTGGTGAGTTTAGCTACACTGCTTTGTGCTCTTCCAGCTACCTACTCAGGAGCTCCTTTTATCTAGGAAAGACAGACAAACACACATTAGCTCATTTTTCAAATGCCTTGAGTAGCTGAAAGTATGGGCAGTTCAAATGCTCTACTTGGTTATCATTTCCTTCTGGTACTCCTGACGAAACACCCTCTGAATCCATGTTCTATCTTTGCCCCACTGTTACTTCTGTGTGCTCCCCTAGTCTTTCTTGCCCAAGATGCTTCTGGGCAGTCCTTCCGGGGGTGGTGGGGGCACATTCCTTCTCACCTACATTTCAGATGCTTTTTCTTCTGCAGCTCTAAAGATGATTTGTCTCCCTCTGAAACCTGGTTATTCTCCTCTCTCCTCCTCTATACCTCATCCTAGCACAGGCAAATCTAAGGGTCCCACCCCTCTCCCTTTGCCCAACCATTAGCCATTGGCATATTTATTGAATAATCAAAACGAATCAAGGGCAAGGACCTTCAGTGTTTGGACAAGCAGATTCCTAATTTAAAAATATTAGAACCAATCACCAACATTTATTGATCGTACCTTAATGCTGTGACATATTTTTAGCTATATTTTATAAAAAGTTGAGGTTAAGTTCTAATTTCTCTAACTTCTTGTCCAGAAATTAAAGTACTTCAGATGCATGTAAAATGATAATCTTCAGTGCAATGTCCATAATTTTATCATAAACACTTTGAGCAAATAAAAAACAAACTATTCTTAGGTTTCTCATGCAGTTACTTGCATTCTTCTGATTATAGTCATTGCATTGTTTTGTTCTATTGATTACTTTTGGTAAATATTAGCCTATTTCTACCTGTTAGTTCATGTTTATAAGCACTTTCTTTCAATTCAAAATTGAATTTCTTTCAAAAATTGTGATATTTGATATAAATTTTGAGTAGTATTCTCAAATCCAAAGGAAAAAAAGAGGATTGGAAGAGTTGCATTGTGGGAAACTGATGATACTGTGATGATGGCTCTTACCAAGTCCATGCTTCCTTTACTTATTCATACTTATTTCTTTTGTTTTATATACGAGTGTTCTTCCAGCCTCTTTGTGTATGCACGCGTGCATGTCCACAGAGTGACCACAGATAACCGGATATGGCATTGGATCGCCTGTAATTGTATTAACAATTGTTTATGAGCTACCATGTGGGTCCTAAGAGCTGAATCCAGTTCCTCTGTAAGAGAAATAGATGCTTTGACAGTCTATCCATCATTGTATTCATGCTCCCTGAAAGATTTTAGCTTTCTTCTGTGTTTTGAATACATGTTTTGTAGTTATCACTATCTTCTCTTCATAGTTTGATTTCATATCTAAAAGTTAACTTTTCTTTGAAATATTAGTATAGCAAATATGCTTTTAATATGTTCACTCAGCCCAATTTTATTAGATATACTTGTGATTTTATATGAAGCAGTTATGAATCACTCCATGCATAGACAAAGGCAGCTTGGTTTCTTCTGTGATACCATCCTGATATGTTGGTGGGTGTCATGTTTTTATATGTGAAGTAGACCATGTAGTTTGCTTGGGTTGTTTTGTCAGTGTATTTTCCTGATAATTATTGCTGAATTAATTTATTAAATCCTATAAAAATAAGTTGGTTAAAATTTTACCTGCTAAAATGATATGTATGTACTTTATTGTACTTGTTAGATGGACTATTTTGCTTTGTGTAATTTGATTTAGTCTCTTGAGAATTATATTATTGCTATGTTTATTATTTAAGCCTCTTTACATCATTTAACTGGCATCTTAACTGATATTGTTTTTATTTTAATACTGTTTTTTATTAATTATTTTATTTATTTGTTCATTTTACAAAAACACTGTCTTTTTAAAATAAAAATATAGAATCACTTATGATCAAAAAATAAAGTATTTTGGATGTGTTGGTGCACTTAAAACTCCACTGACAGTCCTGCCTTGCTTCAGGATGTGGCCCCTCAGGTACTATATACCTACTGCTAGGAGTCCTAGCAAAGGTCAACTGCTTTGACTCCTGGGAGAGTCCCCCAACACATGTCCTGGAACCCCTAGAGATTCTTCTTATCCCCATCCCTGCCACTGCAGATTTCGATTTATTCTCTTGGCCCTATGGCCCTCTCTTCTGTTTCCCATACCTGATCATGAAACCCTCTCCATTCTCCATCCGATCCTCTCTTTCACCCTGTTCCCTTCCATCTGCCTCCAGTGATTATTTTATTCCCCCTTCTAAGTGAGATACAAGCATCCTTGCTTATGCCTTCTTTCTTGTTAAACTTCTTCGGATCTGTAGGGTATATCATGTATATCCTTTATATTATGGGTTACATCCACTTATCAGTGACCACCTACCATGCATATCCTTATAGGTCTGGGTTACCTCACTCAGAATATTTTCTAGATCCATTCATTTGCCTAAAAAAAAAATCATGATGTCCTTGTTTTTAATAGCCAAATAGGATTCCATTGTGTAAATGAACCACAGTTTTGAATCCATTCATTGGTTGAGGGACAGCTGGCTTGTTTCCAGCTTATGAGTATTACAAAAAAAAAAAAAAAAGTATGATCATCGTGAAGCACATGTCTTTGTGGTATGGTTGAGCATCTTCGGATATATGCACAGCAGCCATATAGCTCATTCTTCAGATGGATTTATTTCAAAGTTTCTGAGAAACTGCCAGAATGATTTCCAGAGTGGTACAAGTTTGTACTCCCACCAGTAACAGAGAAGAGGTCCCCTTTCCCACATGCTCACTAGCATGTGCTGTCACTTGAGCTTAGGATCTCCATCATTCTCACTGGTGTAAGATGGAATGTCAGGGTCATATTTATTGCATTTCCATGATGACTAATGTAAATACACATGTAAGATAAGATTAATTGATCTAGTACACATTATCATGTCATTTTTTTCTTTCTTTCTTGACTGTATGAATAATTTTGGCATAAATGTCTTGAGGAGCATCACACAGCTTGATCATAGAGTTGAATCCATCTTGAGAATTTCTTTCTTGAGCTTGGTATATTTATGCATTTAAGTTTAAAGTGACCATTTATTGACCTTAAGTGTTCCACATTTCCATTTGTTATGAGTGGTTTATATTTTTTTTGGAAAGTAACTTTTTATAACTTCATACTTATCATAATATCTACAACAATGCTCCATATGCCACTTATCTATCAGGAGTATTCATTTTGGGTGACAAGTCAAAATTTATTTTCACATGTCTCTCTACTTTTTCATCATTTATGTATTATCATGTTGGTTGTTGTATAGTGTCACCATTTTTTAAAATTAACTTCATTATTTTCTTTTATCTGTACATATGTGTATTCCAAGTGAAGTTATGTGAATATGAGCCTATGTTCCAACAGAGGCATGAGGCATTGGAAGCCTGTAGCTAGAGATATAAACAATTGTAAGCAATCTGATATGGAGACTATGAAGAAATCTTGAGTCTTCAAGAATAACACTTTACAAATAGCAAAATTTGCACTTTAGATGTATTTTAGTAGCAGGTATACTAATGACAATTTATTTTCATCACACCTCATTTCAAATGTTTTTGTATACTATTTATTCCCAAATAGTAGTTTCTTACTTAATGGTTATTTGTTTGATATTTTTTCTATTTCAGCCTTTTAAAATTGTTCAGTTTCCTTATGACCTAAAAATCATTTTTTTCTGTTCTACTAGTAATTTTTTGTTCAACATCAACATATATAATTGCAAATATACACATCTAAAAACCAAACTTAATTCCTGAAGTACTCAGGTATGGCTTTTCAACATTTGTATTCTAATTGTCATTACAAAGTTATCATATGCTAAATTAGCCCAATTTTATAGTCTCTGAAATTTTTATTTCTAACGTTTTTTGACATTAAATGTAGAGTTCTATTTGTCATTTTTCAAATATATTGTTTGTCTTTTATTCATTTATTCAACACACAGATTTCCTATGTTAGGTAATGATGACATATGCAACAATTATGTCATCATACACTGAAAGTATTTTAAGCAAGACATATTGTGGACCATGATGATGTAACAGAACAGCATGCCATAGAGGATCGGTCATATGTTTTTATAATTGCGTGTCCAACAGGATGGTACTATTCTCTCCTATTTACAGACGGAATATTGTAGTACTTCTTGATAGCTCATGGTAAAAATCAAAGCTACAATTGCAAAGATGTCTATGGTTTGTTATAATTATGTTTCTGTCTTTTCTGATGATTTGTCTCAGATGCAGTTTCATGTGTCATTTCCCAAGGAACAGAGAAACCATGACGAAACAGTTGATGATGAGACATTTTACTTAGTTTTAAAGAAATGTTTTATTTGCATAGGTGTGTTTCATGCATGTATTTCTGTGCATCATTTGTGTGAAATATTTACTGAGTACAGAAAAAGGAATCCAATCCCCAAACCAAGAGTTACAGTTGATTGTGAGTATTGTGTCCATGCTGTGACGTGGATATTGGCCCTCTGGAAGAGCAATGAATGCTATTAATAGCTGAACCACCTCTCTAGTCATAAAGTTTTTTATTTTGAAAAGAAAAAGAAGAAGCAGATATACTTCAATAAAGCAAAGCAGTAGGCTTAAGAAAGTTAACTCTAGGTGCCCTGATTATTTTTGGAGGTTTTATTGTGAGAGTTTGGGCAATTAGAGGAACTTATATCCAGGAGCCAGAACGAGATGATTTCCTAAACCAATTCCTGAGTGTACTGTAATATAATAGAACTTTGAATTTCCCATGGAATACTGTTTCACAGGTAGACTCATCCTTACTGTCCTTCCACCAAATTAAACAGGTCTTCCTTATCTGAATCTGTAAAGAACTAGATCAAAAATTACTCATAGTTAGGCAGGTGCTGATTGTTACCCTCCTGAAAGGGACAGACATAATATTGTAAGAATTGTTTGGGATGCTTGAGGCTATCCTCACTTTAATAATCTTCAACTTCCTCAAAAAAAAAAAAAAACAAACAAAAAACCCTTCGTATCTGAATCCTTAAGGAGAGAAGGGGTGAAAGTTCATATTCTGTAATAACTTTTAGTTTAATTTGGGATGTTGTACAAATTGAATATATGGCCTGCGTCTTTTATGTAATACCAGTTGAATTATATTTTCTGAATGCTGTATAGAAATTAACCTCATACAGACATTGAGAGGATTGGGTGGCAGACAAAGGTGAACAAAATTAACCCGAGGACACATACTCACATGCTCTCAGGGGAAGGTGTAACAACAATACCCAAGTCCTCTAGCCTAAGAGTTGTGACTTGAGCTTCAATTTTATCAGATTCCTAGATAATACTTTTGAAAAAAATATATATATATAACATAGAGCAGCATTCTTCCTAAAGGTAAAGCCAGAACATCCTTGTTTCTGTGAATTCTTTATAGTTTAAGGAACTGCCTTTGAAAGGGAAGCTAGTTGACATGAAATGTCAGTAACTCTCTGTGTGGCTTCCATAGCAATTTTGTTGATTTTTATAGCTGTTGTGGGATATTCACTGAGTTTCCTTCATAAGTAGCTCACCAGTTCGAGTAATCTAATCAGATGTATTCAAGAAGCATCAGTTGAGGGCTCGAGCGATGGCTCAGAAGTTAAGAGCACTGGCTGCTCTTGCAGAGCTCCTGAATTCAATTCCCAGCAACCACTTGGTGGCTCACAATAAATTATAATGAGATCTAGTGACATCTTCTGGTGTGCAGGCATACATGTAGGGACAACATTGTATATATAATAAATAAATATACCTTTACAAAGGGGGGGTTGTTTGCTTATAAAGGTGAGTATGTATGCTTTTATAAACAAAAAAATATGAGATATTTTCCAGACAATGGAGATGTTTAGAGGAACACATTAAGAAAAAAGTTCCTTCCCGGAAAAGGGTATGATTAGACACATTTTTCCACAATTGGGATGTTATCTCAGTAGTTTGTAAAACTTATATACATCTGGCATCCATGTTAACCTAAACATTATTCAAAATAGTAAGATACTATTCACTACTTTATAACATATTGATATCTTTGGATTTGAATATAGTAGTTTTCACCAAACAATATATTTGTATATATGCAGTTGCACTAAAAATGAAAAAATGGAAACATCAACCTTTTTGTATTGTTAAATATCTATTGCCTACAAGTTTGACAAAATGATCACTACAAAATGTATGGAAAATAATAATGTTAATTATTATTAGCTGAGTTTGTTGCAATATAATTTAATAGATCAAATCACTTAGAAAACAGGAATTTATTTCTCATGGCTACTGAACATAGAAAGGTATTGATTAATTTGGTTCCTGGCCAGGTATTAATTCTGATGTGTAGACAGGGATCTCCTCATTATGCTAATATTATAGAAGCAGAGGAAGAGAATTTTCCATTCAATGACTGTACTTCATTTACACACAAATTTCATAAGGTTTTGTGAGTTATTCACTCTCATTATCTCATATATATTTAATCATATTAAGTTTTATGGATCTCCAGAGAAACAGATCCATAAGAGGAAGTTAGCAGGTGAGAGAGAGGTAGATGCATAGATGGAGAGATGACACATATGTAGTTAACTGATAGCATTTCCCTTCACTAGGTCATCGAGGCTTTCATGTAATCTTTACTATATAGGATTTACAAAGTCAAAAATAAGTTTGTTTAATTTATAAAAATAGCAAATATTCACATTGATCTATTGTATAGATAGTTCTCAGAGAGAAGGAACCCATGAAGTGTAGGTTTGAGCAAGAAGAGCCAATATTCATAACAATTATTCCTATAAAGTTCAACTAAATTTATTCATCAGAAATCATCAAAGTTTCATATTATCAGATAAGGAGATCATTTATTTTAAAGTGCTATATTATTTCTCTAAGTATAGTAATGGGCATTTTGCAAGTTAAGTCTCCAGTTTTTTGTAATAAGTTCTAAAATGAATATTGTAAGTTTTCTTTCTCTAAGATGAAAGGAAACATTGAAATGAAAAAAGAGGCTATGAATTTGAAGTAAATTATGGGACGTTTTGGAAGGAAGAAAGGGAAAAGAGAAATATTGTAATTAACAATCTCAAAAATAAACAAAAAATATATCATAAAATGTCCATTAATTACTCTTTATACGCTCTATTTTTTTCTGAAATTACTACTTTCTAAAACTAGTAACTATTTCTAACTGGTTTTTAATTACTAGAACCAACAAAACTTAAACTTATATTGCAAAAGCTTTCTTATATTTCACTGAAATTAAACAGTTGCATGAATACTTAACTCAATGTAACTTTTTCTCATGTATAAAGTTTGTAATATTTGTATGAGTATGTATTAATAGAACATTCATTAAGCAAATCAATTAGAGAACTGTTAAATAAGAGGTATACTGCAGATAATTATGAGAAATAAAGTAGTTAAAGCATTCGCTTTATATAACAAAATTATTAATTCATATTAAATGTAGCTTTAAAAAACTAAAGTATTCATTGCCTCATGAATAAACATCATTTGTATTAGAAACAGGAACTAAGTCAATATGTTTAATTAAAGTTTAGTAAACATTACCAATACAATATAAATCATTTGAGAAAATTATAGAATATAATCTATATAATAAATGGTATGTCTCTACAATAAATTATATACTTATGCAGCAGTAAGTGTTATTTTCTGATATTAACTTCTTTTGGAGAATTCAAATAAAATATCAGAATATAAACAAGTCTCAGTATAATAACATACTTTCCTACAAACTAAAAAAAAAAAAAATGAGTATTTTTCATTGGAAGAGTAGAATGTTATAGAGAGTTATTTTGCCATTGACAACCATCATCTGAACTGGTCCTGGTGACATAAAACTATAATCTCAGTGTACAGGATACACAAATAGGTTACCCTAATTATGAAGTCAGTCTGTGTTACATAAAAACACATCTTGAAAATACATAAACCCATGTATTTATATATAATTAAAACAAGAAAAGTTTCTATGTTTCTATCCTCTGATGATTATCCAGATAAGTAAAAATAACCATTGAATTTGAGGTATGTTTTTATTATAAAGAAATCAAATTGTGAACCTACTCATGTATAGTGATAATTTGCTGTAAAAACATAAACACTATCTACCTGGCCTTGGGCTTTTTTTGGTTGGGAGGTTTTTAATGAATTCTTCTATTTCCTTATGGTATATGGGTCTGTTTATATAGTTTACCTGCTCTTGATTTAACTTTGGTTTGTGGTATCTGTCTAGAAAACCATCCGTTTCATCCATTCCCATTTTCTTGAGTATAGGCTTTTATAGTAGGATCTGATGATATTTTGAATTTCCTTCATTTCTGTTATGTCTCCCTTTTCAATTCAGATTTTGTTAATTTGGCTACTGACTCTGGGCCCTTTAGTTAGTTTTGCAAGGGGGTTCTTTATCTTGTTTATTCTCTCAAAGAACCATCTATTGATGCAAAAATACTCAATAAAATTCTTGCAAACACAAGAACACATCAAAATCATCATTCCCCAAGATCAAATAGGTTTCATCCAGCGATTCAAGGTTTGTTCAATATATGAAAATCCATCAACATAATCTACTATACAAAAAATCTCAAAGAAAAAAATCACATGATCATCTCCTTAGATACTGAAAAAGCATTTGACAAAATACAACACCCCTTAATGTTAAAAGTATTGGAGAAATCAGGAACTCACAGCCCAAATGTAAACATAATAAAAGCAATTTCCTGCAAAACAACAGACAATATAAAATTAAATGGAGATATACTTGAAGCAATCCCACTAAAATAGGGGACAAGACATAAATGTCCCCTCTCTCCATATTTATTCTATATAATACTTGAAGTGCTAGCTAGAGCAATAAGACAACAAAAACATCAAGTGGATACAAATTGGCAAAGAAGAAGCAAAGTTATCACTATTTGCAGATGATATGATAGTATACATAAGCAACCCCAAAAATTCTACCAGCGAACTTCTACAGCTGATAAACCACTTTTCAGCAAACTGGCTGGATATAAAATTAACTCAAATAAATCAGTAGCTTTCCTTTATATAAATGATAAACAGGGTGAGAAAGAAATTAGGGAAACAATTCCCTTCACAATAGTCACGAGTAACATAAAATATCTTAAGGCAACTCTAATCAATCAAGTAAAAGATCTGTATTACAATAACTTCATGTCTCTAAAGAAAGAAATCGAAGATCTCAGAAAATGGAGAGATCTTGCATGCTCATGGATTGGCAGAATTGATATAGTAAAAATGGCCATCCTACCAAAGGCAATCTACAGATTCAGTGCAATCCCCAACAAAATCCCAACGCAATTCTTCAAAGACGTGGAAAGAGAAAATCTCAAATTCATCTGGAAAGGCAAAAACAAAAATAAAAAACAGAATAGCAAAAACAATTTTTAACAATAAAAACATAGCTGGGGGAATCACCATCCCTGACCTCAAGCTTTACTACAGAGCAATAGTGATAAAAACTGCATGGTATTGATAAAGAGACAGACAGTTTGATCAATGGAATAGAAATGGTGACCCAGAAATAAAACCACACATTTATGCACACTTGATCATTGACAAAGAAACCAAAAATATATAGTTGAAAAAAGAAAGCATCTTCAATAAATGGTGCTGGTCTAACTGGCTGTATGTAGAAAAGTCCAAGTGAATCAAGGACCTCAACATAAAACCAGATACATTCAGTCTAATAGAAGAGAAAGTGGGAAAGAGCCTTGAACTCATTGGCATAGGGGCAAATTTCCTAAAGAGAACTCCAATGGCTCACATTCTAAGATCAATAATTGATAAATGGGACTTCATGAAGCTGGAAAGCTTCTGTAAAGCAAAATATATAATCAATAAGACAAATCCGCAACCTACAGATTGGGAAAAAAATCTTCACTAACCCCACATCGGATAGAGGATTAATATTCAAAATATATAAAGAACTCAAGAAGCTAACCACCAAAAAACCAAACAACTCAATCAAAAAATGGGGTATCTAACTAAACAAAAAATTCACAAGAGAAGAATCTTGAATGGCTGAGAATCATCTAAAGTAACTGAATCTGTCCTCCCTATCACTGTCCCCCTCCCTGACCCCGGCCAACATCCCAAAGATGCCCACAAGAGGACTAGTTGGTCTATTGAGATATCTCCTTGAGATGTGTTCTTTCCCACATTGCAGCACCTTTAATCTACCTCACAATGATTTGTATATTGAGACCTAAAATGCACTAGAAATGTATATTTTAAAACAATCATGTCCATTTTTAAGTGGAAAATATGTAAGTATAAAGTGTTTATGTTTTCCTTTTTTCTTTCTATTTTTTTTTTTTTTTTAAGAAAATGCCATGCACACCACTCCTTATGTGCCATTTATCCTCAGAGGGAAGATTTTTTTTTTTGAGTAAAGAGACATGTTGCTGACCCACCAGGATTCCACAGAGAATTGTTATAATTATTAATTTTCTTAAAAGAACCTGTTAAATATGTTAAATATCATTAAACTTGATCATAAGGAGGCAAATAAAGTTTTATTGGAACATAAAAAAAAAGAACTGTTCAAAGTCCTTAGTGAACAGAGAAATGTAAATCAAAATGACCCTGAGATTCCAACTTACACTAATCAGATTGCCTAAGATCAAATCTTCAGGTGACAACATATGTTGGCAAGGATGTAGAGAAAGAGGAACACTCCTCCATTGCTGGTGGGATTGCAAACTTGTACAACCACTCTGTAAATCAATCTAGAGGTTCCTCAGAAAAATGGAAATAGATCTACCTGAAGACCCAGCAATACCACTCTTGAGAATATACC
This sequence comes from Uromys caudimaculatus, assembly GCA_028551405.1. Taxonomy (NCBI): domain Eukaryota; kingdom Metazoa; phylum Chordata; class Mammalia; order Rodentia; family Muridae; genus Uromys; species Uromys caudimaculatus. The sequence goes on from CM052711.1 coordinate 42,650,725, forward strand.
CAAAAGATGCCCCACCATGCTACAGGGGCACGTGTTCCACTATGTTCATAGAGGCCTTGTTTGTGATAGCCAGAGGATCAAAACAACCCAGATGTCCAACTACAGAAGAATAGATACAGAAATTGTAGTTCATTTACACAATGGAATACTACTCAGCTATTAAGATCTAGGACTTCCTGAGTTTTGCAGACAAATGGATGGAACAAGAAAATATCCTGAGTGAGCTAACTCAGACCCAAAATGACATGCATGGTATGTACTCACTAATAAGTGGATATTAGCCAAAAAAAAAAAAAAAAAAAAAAAAAAAAAAAAAAAAAAAGATATAGAATACCCAAGACACAGTCCACCGAACTCAAGAAGATCAACAAGCTGAAGGGCCCAAGTGAGGATACCTCAGTCCCACTTGGGAAAGAGAAGAAAGCAATCACAAGGGGGGAAGGAGGGAGGGACCTGGGAGGGAAAGTGAATGGCTGGGGGGTGAGAAGGGGAACATGATCTGGTATTGGATGGGGGGAAAGGACTGAAGCTCTGAGGGCCAACAGAAAGAATGGAAACGGGCAACCTCAGGAGGTAGGAGATAGGGGGGGACCCTCCAGAATGTACCAGTGACTTGGGAGGTGAGGGACTTTAAGGACTCAAAGGGAGGGACATTAGATGAAATATCCTACAGTGGGGAGAGGGAACTTGTGGAGACCACATCCAGCAGAAACCCAGGGCATCAAATGAGGGATAGGGTTGCCATCCCACAATCAAAACTCTGACCCATAATTGTTCCCGTATGAAAGAACTGCAGGGATGGAAATGGAGAGGAGCCTGGGGAAAAGAAGGTCCAGCAACAGGCCCAAAGTGGGATCCAGCCCAAGCGGTGGCCCCAAGGCCTGACACTATTACTCAGGCTATGGAGAGCACACACAAAATGGGACCTATCATGACTGCCTTCTGAAAGACCCAACAAGCATTTAAAAGAGTCAGATGAAGATGTTTGCACCCAACCACTGTACAGAAGCTGCTGACCCCTGTGGTTGAATTAGGGAAATGCTGGGAGAAGCTGAGGAGGAGGATGACCCTGTAGGAAGACCAGTAGTCTCAACTAATCTAGTCCCCAGAGACCTCTCAAACACTTGATCACCAAGCAGGCAGCATACACCTGCTGATATGAGGCCTCCCAACACATATACAGCATAGGACTGCTGGGTCTGTGTTCAGTCAGAGAAGATACACTTAACCCTCAGGAGACTGAGGAGGCCCCAGGGAGTTTAGAGGTCTGGTGGGGTGGGGGGGATTGGGAGGTGTGGACATCCTTGTGGAGACAGGAGGGTGGAGAGGAGGTGTGGGATGGGAAGCAGTTAGAGGGTAAATCGGGAGGGGAATAAAATCTGGAGCATAATAAATAAATATATAAATGTTTAAATAAAAACCATAAACAATAATTAATTAAGTACATACCAATGCAAAATATGTACGTTTTCAATTCTAAAATCAGGATAAAACCACGTCAAAGAATATAAAGCAAGCAGTAATATAAAGTTCCTTGGGCAGATGTCTGTCAATACAGCAATGAGTTCAGCACAAAGTCTACACACCTCAATTAGTGCAACAGTTACTGTGCTTCTGAAACATGGCAAAAATCTGGGTGTGTCTTAGGCAGGGAGTGTGTGAAAAGCCTTGGTGTTCTGAAACTCATCTGGGGACCCTAAGTAGTACATATTTAAAACTGTGCCTCCAATTTTTCTTCAACAATGTGAAAAGCAGGCCCTGTCTTAATATGCTGACTAGAAGAAATAGTTATTTGTGGCCACCTGGAGTTTTCTCAGATAGGCACATTATCAATGTTGAGGTCAACATAGCAATGGATTCTTGTCACCATATTAATGCTTTCTCAAGCCAGTACCCATCAAGTTAAAGCATAATAAAGAGGCTCGGATAACACTCACAGAATCTAGTCAAAAGTATTTGTTGGATTTGACAAGTTTATCATATTCCTCTTTTTTTTTCAGTTTAATGTCTGAAAACATGATATATCAAGTGATTGCTGAAGTTTACATTATTCTGAAGAAATATTGATAGTTTAACTACAAGAAATTTGATCCTGATTCATGAAGCTTGCATATATGTTTGGTATTCTTTTATTTCTATCCTATTTGTTGCAATTGATACATCAACTGAGAGACAGGATTAAACTAGGATTAAGATTGTTTAAGACTATTTTGTCTGGGTATGGTGCACACACTCATAGTTCCACCGCTCCAAAAACAGAGGCAGAAAAATCTCTGTAAGATCAAGTTTAGCTTGCTTTACATTATGAGTTCTGGGCCAGGCAAGACTGTATAATGAGGGGGAAAAATCAATACTAATATGGAAGGAAGATTTACAATAGCATAATGAGTATGAAATTAAAGGCAGACTTAGAATGTTTGTCTGTGGGAAATTAAAATGTGTTTCTCTATCTCTTTTCTCTTCAGTTTATATGAATGTGTGTATGTTTGTATGATTATGCGTAAAACACTTGCACAGGTGTGTGTCTAAAATATGTAAATATAGTTATCCAAAGTGTATTAATGAATGGGCATGTACTATAAAAATTTCATACAAATACAACAGTTCTATGTTATTGTATATTAAGTCAGACCAAAATATAAATAGCATAATTTTGTTGTTTATTTTTGTTTATTCTGAGTTTTCTTTTTCTCAATAATAAAGTAAATTTAATAAGATAAATCAAAAATCAATATATTGACATAGGACTGTTGCGGTAACCTCCAACTCAAATAAGCCCAGGCAAAGAAAACAGAACCCAATCAATAGGAATACAAGCTACAAGCCTAGATTGGGCAGATCTACTACTACACTAATATATTCCCCATCTAAGAGATCCCTTATAACTCGAGGTTTCTCCAGGCCATGTGCTTCTGCTCCATTCTTCTTACACCTCCTCCTCCTCTGTCATCCCCTCTCTCTTCCTCCCTCCCCCCCCCCAAACTTTTCAGCTCCACCTTCCCTCCTACTGCGCAATCACCAGCTCTAGCCTTTATTTGAAAAGCTAAGGTGGGGAGAAGATTCACAAGGCACCTGTATAAGTGATTCACTCCTAGTCTGTCGCCCCTCCTGGGAAAGCAGAATTAGTTTTTTGATGAGCTCAGAAAGTTAGTTATTATGATTTACACTTTGCTAATACTATCTGACTTTGCTTCTCTAAAAAAAAAAAAAAAGCAAGCAAGAAAGAAAAAAATATTTGTCTGCATTTAAACACATAAGAAATTCCAGTTAAACATATTGAAAGAAATTGGCACATTATGAAAATTATTGAAAATGAAAATCAAAACAGATGCATCACATTTTATTCATTCAGTAAAGTCAATATTAAATTAATCTAAAAGTTGTATGCTTGCCTTTTTTGAAAACATTGAGGCTAAAGACATATATAAACATGTATACACCTATACGTACACACAAAGACAGAAAGGAAAACAGATTGATAGATAGATAGATAGATAGATAGATAGATAGATAGATAGATAGACAGATAGATAAGTAGACAGACAGACAGAAAGAAAGAAAAAAAGAAACAGACAAAAACAGGGAGACAGCCTAGGAGAGGGAGGGATCGACATATAAACTGCATGCCAGATAAATGATCACTGTTTCCTTTAAGGGTTGCGTGGATATTATTTTATGCACATACTATTAACATGTTAGTGATAACTTATGATATTGAAGCACATACAAGAAGGGAGGGAGTGGGCTATAATAAATGAATCTATAAAAATCTTAACATTAATAATTTGTGCTACCAATGCACTAATTTTCTTAAGGGCGGATACCGTTGTATAGCACAGGATCTATAGGTACACTGGTCATTACATTTCATCTTTCGTAGCATGTATAGTACCTCTCAATAACAAGAGTCAGTTCAGGTGAAGACTCTAGGTAGGCACCAGCTCCACTCTTCCATGTTCAATGAGTTGTACTGGTGATGTCTTCAGCAATAGCACTTTATATGGATAACAACTAGTAGACTTGGGCATTACTATGGTTTGCTTGGAGATTTCCATTGGGATCTTTTTGGCCAATGACATGATTAAATGCAACCATCTTCATTTGGCACAGAGAGATGTACAGCTGGAGCGCCATCTCCCCTGTTATACTATTCCATTTAGATCACCTTCATGCAAGTGAATGTTTCTAACATATTAGGTTAGCATTCAACCCCTTATATGGTCTTTAATATTAGAGATCTGATTCCATACGCTATCCCTCACCACTCATGTCCCTTGCCCTTCCTGCTTAATCCACTTTCCAATGGCCTCATACACTCATGACTACCAACTCTGTTTCCCTTTTCTAGGGTGATTCTGTTCTCCTCATAACCCTTACTCTACACCTTACCCTTGTGCTAATGTGGGTAATAGTAGCCTGCTTATCAAAGACATAAAATACCTAATATCTAAATAGAAGTGAATACATGACATATTTGCTGTTCTGGACCTGGGTTACTTCATTCAAGATGATTTTTTTTAATTTGCCTGTAAATATTTTGATTGGTTTTCCATGTTTGGTTTTTGAGACCAGATTTCTCTCTATAATATCCTGGCTGTTCCGGAATTTGTTTTGTAGAGCAAGCTGTCCTCAAACTCACAGAGACCTGCCTGCCTCGCCTCCTGAATGCTTAAATTAAAGGCATGTGCTACCATGCCTGGATATGATTTCATATTTTTATTCTTTATTTATTTCCTATTAAAACTATTTCTATAGTCCCCCTCCAGGTCTGTCCACCCTCGAACAGTTTCTCATCCCATTCCTCCTCCCACATCTCCAAGAGGATGTCTCCACATGCCTGCATCCCCTACACCCCGCCAGGCCTCCACATTCTCAGGGGTCACAAGTCTCTCAAGGGTTATATGCATCTTCATTTATTGAGACCAGGCCATGCAGTCTTCTGCTGTATATGTGTCAGGGGCCTTGAACCAGCTAGTGTAAGCTGCCTGGTTGGTGACTCAGTATCTTAGAGACCTCGGGGGCCAGGTATGTTGAGTCTGCTGGTTTTCTTTTTGGGTAGCCCTCCTCCTCAACTTCTTCCAACCTTTCCTTAATTCAACCACAGGGGTCCCCTACTTCAGAATATTAGTTGAGTGTAAGTATTTGCTGATGTCTCAGTCAGCTGCTTGTAAAGCCTCTCAGGGAGCGGGGGATGGGGATGGTGTGCAGCCATGCTAGGCTCCTACATGTACATCATTGTAAGTTTGTAAGTACATCATTGCATCATAACAGTGTCAGGCATTGGAGCCTCCCCTTGAAATGGGTCCCAATTTGGGTCAGTCATTTAATTTTTATAAAGTTGAGTAATATTCTGTTATATAAATATACCACATTATCCATATAGGTTGTTTCCTGCCAAGGACCAGCCTCAGCTTGGAGAGAGGTTCTGATAGGAGTGGAGAAAAGAATGACTCCAAAGTCAAATCTTGGATCCAAGTTGACAACCTGTGTTCTGCTTGATACTGCTTTTATTTTTTTTTTTGATACTTTATTTACATTTCCAGTGTTTCCCCCTTTCTAGGTCTCCTCTTTGGAAACCACCTATCCCTTCCCCCTCCCCCATCACTATGAGGGAAGTCCACCTCTCACCCACCCACCCCCCCAATCCCATATTCCCACCTTGACATTCACCTTTACTGCGGCCTCTCCTCCCCCTGATGGCCAACAAGGCCCTCCTCTGCCACTTATGTGGTCCGAACCATGGGTCCCTCCATGTGTATTCTTTGGTTGGTGGTTCAGCCTCCAGGAAGACCTGGGGGGGGGGGGGTCAGGCCAGTTGACACTGTTGCTCCCTCCATAGGGCTGCAGACTCCCTCAGCTCCTTCAGTCCCTTCTCCAACTCCTCCATCTGGGACCTACTCTCAGTCCAGCAATTACTGTAAAGTGAAACTTGGGTATTCCAGACTTTTCGGCTAATATCCACCTATCAGTGAGTACATACCATGTTCGTTCTTTTGTGACTGAGTTACCTCGCTCAGGATGATATTTTCAAGTTCCATCCATTTGGCTGCAAATTTCATTAAGTCATTGTTTTTAATAGCTGAGTAGTACTCCATTGTGTAAATGTACCACATTTTCTGTATCCATTTCTCTGCTGAGGGACATCTGGGTTGTTTCCAGCTTCTGGCTATTATAAATATGGCTGCTATGAACATAGTGGAGCATGTGTCTTTATTACATGTTGGAGCATCTTCTGG
>CM052711.1:42657460-42672874 GCA_028551405.1 Uromys caudimaculatus
GGCCCGCCTACCTCGGTCCCTGAATCTCGCGGGTTTGGGGCAGTACCTGGTGAGCTGTGGGGCGTGTCTTTGGCCCTCTGCTGGGTCTTGCGATCTCCGGCGAGGGATCTTTGTCCAGGCGCTGATTAGCTGTGGGGCCCTGTCGCTTTCTGTCTCTTTGCTGTTGCTATTTGTACTTTCTTCTTTCATAGCTCTGACTTGTTCTTCAAATTTAAGGAGTCATTAAATAGATAAAAGCTATACACAAAATCTTGCTGTTTTAAAAACTACATACCTAGACACTTGTGAAGTAAATCTATGTACAGCACATGTTTAGCATATCTATTTATCTAGTTTAATTTGAGGTCTTGCTAAAAGGAAAATGAAATTTGTTTGAATTACAATTACAAAAAGTTTTATGGCAATATTTAGATTAGTATCTACTAAAACAATTAGAGGACAAGAATATTGAGATGCTACCTGCTTATCACTACAATCAGAAATATTTTAGTTATATTGTGACACTGTATATAAAAATATGTCCTTGATTTGAATCATATTTATTATAAAATATATCATAGAATAAAAACATTCAGCTTAATAAATGAATAAATGCAACACTCAACTAATTAGTACATCACAGAATTCTTATTTTAGATAAGAAAGAAAAATTTTAAAATATAGCTATTTTCATTTGCTGAAAATATGAAAATTGTGTAGGTAATTTGGATTACAACTTCACATACCACACTATAAGTATTCTCTTTCAAGTAGTTGCAAGGATATAAATGTAACATTTATTCACCAGATGTAATTGGCATCTAATGAATAAACTCACCTTTTGTAGTTCTTTCTGAACTCTGGCCAACTGGTTCATCTCAACTGTTCTGGATTACACTCCTCTCCAGGCTGACTGATTAAAACTGGCTTCTCTCAACTTCTCACTGAATTATTCTGCTAGACCTCAAGCTAACTATAAACTTCTGGCTAATTCTTGTTCCTAGAATCAATATGGAAGCTCACAATGCTCTATAACATTATTTCCTGGGGCTCAACAAGATTTTTAGGGTGCTTATTTTCAGGCACTAGCAGAGTCTATCAGGAGACTGCTATATCCTGCTCTTGTCAGTAAGCACTTCTTGAAATCCGCAATGCTGTCTGGGTTTGGTAACTGTATATAGGATGGATCCCCAGGTGGGGCAGTCTCTGGACTATCTTTCCTTCAGTCTCTGCTCCACACTTTGTCTCTGTATCTCCTTCCATGGGTATTTTGTTCCTTTGTCTAAGAAGGACCTAAGTATCCACACTTTGGTCTTCCTTTTTGAACTTCATATGGTTTATGATTTGTACCTTGGGTATTCTCAGCTTTTGGGATAATATCCTCTTATCTGTTAGTGCATATCATGTGTGTTCTTTCGTGACTGAGTTACCTGACTCAGGATGATATCTTCTAGTTCAATCCATTTTTCTAAGAATTTCATGGAGTCATTGTTTTAATAGCTGAGTAGTACTCTATTGTGTAAATGAACCACAATTTCTATATCCATTCCTCTGTTGAAGGACATCTGGGTTCTTTCCAGAGTTTGGCTATTATAAATAATGCTGCTATAAATAGTGGAGCATGTGCCATCGTTATATGTTGGAGCATCTTTTGGGTATATACCCAGGAGTGGTATAGTTGAATCCTCAGGTAGTACTATGTCCAATTTTCTGAGGAACTGCCAGACTGATTTCCAGAGTGGTTGTACCAGCTTGCAATCGCACTAACAATGGCAGAATGTTCTTCTTTCTCCACATCCTTGCCAGCATCTGCTGTCAGCTGAGTTTTTGATCTTAGCCATTCTGACTGGTGTGAGGTGGAATCTCAGACTTGTTTTGATTTGCATTTCCCTGATGACTAAGGATGTTGAACATATCTTTCGGTGCTTCTCAGCCCTTCAAGTTTCCTCAGTTGAGAATTCTCTGTTTAGCTCTGTTCTCCATTTTTTGATAGGGTTATTTGGTTCTATGGAGTCTAACTTCTTGAGTTTTTTGTATATATTGGATATTAGCCCTCTATCGGACGTAGGATTGGTTAAGATCTTTTCCCAATCTGTTGGTTGCCATTTTGCCCTATTGACAGTGTCCTTTGCCTTACAGAAGCTTTGCAAATTTTTGAGGTCCCATTGGTAAATTCTTGATCTAAGAGCATAAGCCACTGGTGTTCTGTTCAGGAAATTTGATCCTGTGTGCATGTGCTCAAAGCTCTTCCCGACTTTCTCATTGATTAGTTTTAGTGTATCTGGTTTTATGTGGAGGTCCATGATCCACTTGGACTTGAGCTTTCTACAAGGAGATAAGAATGGATTGATTTGCATCCTTCTACATGCTGACATCCAGTTGAACCAGTGCCATTTGTTGAAAATTCTGTCTTTTTTTGGCCCCACTGGATGGTTTTAGATCCTTTGTAAAATATCAAGTGAACATAGGTATGTGGGTTCATTTCTGTGTCTTCTGTTCTCAGAAGCAGCATTTTTAAAGACATTCCATGAAGAAAAGCTGATGTTGGCATAGTAATTTCCTATAGACAAAAAGATGACAAACACGTATGCAACTAAAGCACTTTAGGTAGTTCATTTCTTGGTAATAAAATCAAGAGTATTGTTCTTGGTTATTTGAAATCCACTTACATTAAAGTAGAGGGGAAAAGTTTCTCAAATGGACCTAATAGACAGTATAAACCAAAGGGTCCTAACACAGTTATGGAACATTTTATGCAAAATCAAACGAATATACCTCTTCTCTGTACCTAATGGAACTTTCTCTCAAAATATACACATATTTTCACAGAAAACAAGTCTCAGCAGATAGAAGAAAATTGAAATAACTCCCTGAATCCTATTAACAACAGAAAGTATACAAACTCATGGAAACCGAACTACACTACTGAATGAAAATTGGGTCAAGATAAAAGAAAGAAATTCTAAACTGCAAAGAAAATGATTACACAACATATAAACTTACAGGATACACACAAACACATACACACACACGCACACACACACACACACACACACATAAAACTAGTGCTAAGAGGAAAGTTAATAGACCTGAGTGCCTAAATAGATAGATAAATAAATAAACAAACTGGAATGATCTCACACTTGAAATCTGAAAGCTCTAGAACAACAACAACAACAAAAAAAAATTACATACACCCAAGAAGTGGAAACTGCAAGAAAAAATCAAATTGAGTGCTGAAAATAATAAAATGGAAACAAATAAATAAATACAGTCAATCAATGAAACAATGAGTTGGTACTTTGATAAAATCAATAAGATAGACAGAGTGTCATTATTTGCAGATTATGTGATAGTATATATAAGAAAAATGACCCTAATATTTTTACAAGGGAATTATCACAGTTGATAAATGCTTTCAGAAGAGTGGCAAGATACAAGATTAACTCAAAAAAAATCATTTGTCCTCTATGTGCTAATGATAAATGGACACAAAAGGAAATCAGGGAAAGACTACCTTTTAAAATATCTTTGAATAGTTTAAACTATATTGGTGTAACTCTAACCAAGCAAGTGAAAATCATGGATGCTAAATATTTCAAGTATTTGAAAAACAACATTTAAGAACATATGCAGATTTTGTAAAGATCTCCCACACTCAAGAATTAGTGGAATTAACATAGTAAAAATAACTGTCTTGCAAAAGCTATCAATAGGTTGAATGCATTTCCTTTAAAAGTTCCAACACAATTTTTTACAGATCTTGAATGGATAATTTTCAACTATGTATGATAAAAACCAGAAAACTCAGGATATAGTAAACAATCTTGAACAATAAGATATTGCTAATGGTATCACCATCACTGATTTCAAGGTGTGCTACTGAGCATATACAAAAAAACATAGCATATTGACACAAAAATGTAAATGTTGATCAAAATGAAGAGCCGGTCATAAATGTACACATCTAGGACACTGGAATTTTAATAGAGAATGCAGAAAAAAACATACTGGAAATATGACAGCATCTTCAACAAAAGGTGCTACCAAGCTGAATGGCCACATGTAGAGGAACATAAGTAGCTTCATATTTATCAATCTACAAAAAGCACCAAATACAAGTGAATCCAAGACTTTAACATTAAACCAGGTACATTGAAGCTGATAGAATTGAATTTGGGGAATAGCCTTGAACTTACTAGCAGAGAAAACAAAATTCTGAACAAAAATTTAATAGTACAAACACTAAGATAAAAATTTAATAAATGGCATAACATAAAACTGAAAATTTTCTGAAAGTAAAAGGACATCAACCATTGGCAAAAGCAACAGCCTAAAAATTTGAAGAATTTTTACCAATGCACCATCTGATTGAATACTAATATCCTGTGCATGCATGCACGTGTGCGTGTGTGTGTGTGTGTGTGTGTGTGTGTGTGTGTGTTTGTGTGTATCAAGTAATTAAATATCAAATGCTCAAAGAATCCAATTTTAAAATTAGGAACATATCTAAAAAGTGGTTTCCCAATTCAGGAATTTCAAACAAGTGAGAAACACTTAAAGAAATCTTCAACATTCTTATCCATTAGGAAACTATAAACCAAAACTAATGACTAAAATGACATAAGTGATAGCTCTTGCTGGTAGAGGTGTGGAACAAGGGTAATGTTCTTCCATTGTTTGTGATAATGAAAACTTGTACACTTATTATGAAAATCAACATGGCAGTTCCTCAGAAAGATGGAAGTCAGTCTATCTCAAGACCCAAGTATACAGGTTCCATCATACCACAAGGACACTTGCTCAACTATGTTCATAGTAGCTCTATGTATAACAGTTAGAAACTAGAAACAACCTAGATTTATGTCAACAAAAGTATAAATAAACTAAATGTGATACATTTACATAATAAAGTATTACTCATCTCCTTTAAAAAATGACAACATGTAATCAATTTTCAGGCAAATGGATGGGGCTAGAAATATCATACTGAGTGAGGTAACCCAAAAAGAAAAATATGTTTTTCCATGTAAGTGCGTATTAGCCATTAAGTAAATTATAACCAAGCCACAATTCCTAGATGCAGACAGGTGATGTAAAGATGAGTATTCTAGAGAGGATATATGGATTTTTCTGAGAAGGAAGAATAGAATAGAATTTATATATGGACTGGTGTGGGAGGAGAATCAAGCAGGAAGAGATATGGCTGAGATGGAAAGGAGGAAGGGAATGGGATGAGAGACAGTTGTACTTGAGTGTGGGGGGCACTTTAGTGAAATAGCCTAATGAGGAATCCTAGTAACTTGGGATGTTCATTAACTTAAGTGTGTTGGGAAAGGGAGATCCATGGAAATCTCAGAACAACCTAGGATGTTGCTAAGACAAAGAGTTGCTCTCCACAAATAGGGCCTCACTGCAGAGGACAGCTTCAATGTAACTCTTTGAATATGGAGTCGTTGATCTGTTACCTACATGGATCCCTGAACCCTATGTTCTGGTGTTTTTGGTGTAGGAAGCTACTTTGCAGGCTACTGAAAGAAACATGGAGATCAACTCAGCCACAAAACCATTGACCTACAATCTGTCCTGCAAAATATGCTCAAGCAGTGGTGATATGGAACTTGTGGGAATAAGAAAACAATGTCTGATTTGATCTAAGATCAACTCTATAGGAAGGAACTCATACCCCATGCAGTTTGATTAACCAAGAACTAGAAATTACATACAGCAGAAAAATAGGGTAAAATCAACCATGATAGGTGTAAAAAAAATCAATAAAATTATTATTAATTATATTTTGTTGTACTCATAGATCCGTGTCTAATCTTGTCATCATCATTGAGGCTACATCTGACAGCTGAAATGAATGGCTGCTCAGACCTAAAGCCAGACATTATGAAGAGAATGAATCTAATTTAGGAGTCTCCATCAAATCCTTCCTTCCCCCAGAGATCTAGAAATCACTCAGGAAAGAGGAGGCAGAAAGAATGTAAAAGCCAGACTGAATGAAGACACCAGGAGAACAATGACCTCAGAAACAACTAAACAAGGTACCTATAAGCACACAAATACTGTGTGAGGTAAGAATCTATTTTCAATAAAATAAATGAAAAAGAAAATATACATATATATGTATATATACAGATTTTATACATACATTAAATAATACACGTACATGCACATACACACATACATTCACACATACACAAATATATATATATATATATATATATATATATATATATATATATATATATATATAAAATAGTAGACAATTGTTCTCTTCAGCCTTTTTGAAGGTTTCATAATGAATATTCCATTATCTGCATGCAATATACTTTGGTTAATTGTATTATAAAATGTATTATATTGGAAAATTTTGAGATGACTTTATATTATTTTTATAATGATAAATAATAGTTTATTGAATACCCTTATACATACATCACCTAAAACTTTTCTGATATATCCCTGGAGAGTTACGGCACATCTTTTGGTAACTTAGTATTTTGTTTACAAAAAAACAAAACAAAAAAAATTATAAGGTTCATATAAACACCTGAGTTGACTTTGGTTTCTTTCTCTTCTGCTCATAGCTTATATTTTGAGTCTTGGTTTAATATATGAGCCTGAAGCTAGGTTGATCTAATATACAGTCTCCAAGATTTGCCTGTTTTGTCCTAAAGTATTACATATTCAAATCGGGTTTTTTCTTGTCAAACAAAATCATCATCTGATTAGCCCTCAGTTTATTTTGCTTTAATAAGTAGTAAAATTACATGTATACTACCAAAAAAACAAAAAACAAAAACTTGTTTAGCTGATGTGGAGCAATCCATATATGGTACATTTGTAGCATGTGACAATGGTATATAGTTGCCTAGAAACTTAAAATGGTTTGGAGTCATACAGGTACATTTGCTTATTTTGTCTTGAAAAGTCTCTTTCCACTTCAGGTAAACATCTGTGGAGGATCGCTGAAGGAATACCTACAATTATATCTCTTACATTATTCTAAAACCCATCAACTTGACAGTCAAGGTTAAGGATTGTACTTTTGAGGTGTTCTGATCACTTACAGGAGTCCATATTGTGGAGCTTCCCTCTTTCAGTAGATGATGGAAACCATGTCTTACTATGTGAATGTGAGTCCAAAGGAAGAGTGATCTATCTACTCTCACCTGACAGGCACGCCAGTGAGTGAATGAGCTAATGACAAGGATTTACAAGTTTCCTGCATGATGTTTATGACCTTCAGAGTTCCTTTTTTGTTAACAAGCTTCTCTACACTTGAGTTCATTGGAGCTCAAAGCTGATGATTTGAATAGAAGAATATGAAAGGCTTCATTCATGATACCTCCTTCTGCTGAAGAAACCTGCACAACTCACTGGTAGCTTGGCTCTCCTCTTCGGATAATATGAAGGAAGCATATTCATAGGTCGGTGTAGACATACCCTGAAGATTATTGGAAGGAAATGAACCAGTGTTCTCCATGAAAATCTCTTGGCATAGTTTGGTGTAAGTCACCTCTGTTGAGTCTTCTGCTGCAGATACCTGTGTGTCCATCTGACTGCAGTTTTCAGGCTGAATATCCTCCAAGTCATATTAAGTTTTTCTCATTATCTGTAGCTAGACTAGAGCTCTTATATTTCATTTGGTTCCTCATCTCACTATTGGTGGCCCTGCATTTGGCCCAATGGCGGCAGAGGCAGATGAGGAGGAGGAGGAGGAGGAGGAAGAGAAGGAAGCAGAAAGCAGCAACTGAGACCCAAACCTCAATGGTAGACAAAGATGGACCTGGCATTGGAACCTTACGTGGGTCACTAAGCAGTGACCATGATTAGGAATTAACTTTGAAAGCGGAAAAGCATTTGTAGGTTCTCCTGAGCCCTGGTCTCCCAGGGGAGATGAGAAATGTGTTGTGGTTCTGATGTAAGCAGTTCTGAGGAAAGAAATCATTTCCATCTCTGCAGAGGATGAAGATGTCAAAGAAATGAGGTGGGTGACAGATGAGAGTCACATTTCTTTCTGAGAATCCCTGGGGTACTGAATCAACAGTAAGGGATGACTTCTCCCTGTAAATACCTGGCACCACCTATTTAATTCTGTGTTTTGCTTTAAATGTTTTTAATCATACTCTTTATCCCTGGCAAGTATTTCCAGATCTCTCTATCTGTATACACCCAACTTTGTGTTCTTTATCAAAGAAGCAAACAAAAAACAAATATAACAACAATCCCCCAGAAAGCCAAAATATAAAACACCACCAGAAAAGGAAATAATAAAAAACATATATTCATCAAATTATAACCAAACAAAAGCACATAAATAAATTATGTAGTCCATTATATGTTGGTCAAATACTCCTGAATGTGAGGCCTCCCCTGGAGTTGCTGATATACCCAGTCTCATTCTATTGGAGAAAATAGTATTTTTCTCTTCTATCATGTATAAATGACAGTTCAGTTGTTAACTATCCAGGTTTTCATTCATTTATTTCTTAAAATTTAACAAAATGTAATAAGATAAAATAAAAGCCATTGTAGTGAAGTTTGACAAGACAAACCAATAAATAAATAAATAAATAAAAATAAAAATAAAAAACAAAACAAAAACAAAAAAGAAAAAGAAAAAAAGAGCAGAATAGAAGCACAAGTGTCAGAGGCCCACTCATTTACACACTAAGGAATTTCATAAAAAGACTAAACTGGAAGCTATCATATCAGTGCAGAAGACATGATGATAGAAGAGTTTAGTGCTCCTCTTCACAAGGAAGGAAGAAGCCCTTGGACCTCTCAGCACACATATGGTTAAGGAATCTAACTTTCAGATATTTCAAACACACAGGAAAGTTATCAGTGCTTCCAGTTCTCTTGTGTCTTGTTTTCATACTGCATTATAGAGGAAGTATGGGACATAGCATGTGACTTCCCTACATATTTCTTCTTGGTGTCATTGTTGAGATTTCTTTTTCTGAATATGTTAATCATCTCCAAGCTCAGAACCCGTGTTATGACATACATATCAAAACCAAATGACGGAGAAAAAATTGTTTCTGCATCTCAAATGTCAAATAGGTTAAAGCTCTATATCCCCAGCCCTGTAACCATACCTGTTACTGACAGCCCCCATTCAAAGTGGATCCTTATGTTCCAGTCCTCATTTTCTTTATTTCTTTTTTTTATTGATTATTTTACTTATTTACATTTCAAGTGTTGTCCCCCTTCTCTGTTAACCCTCCACAAACCCCCCATCCCATCCTACCACTCTCCCCACCACTTTGCCTCTATGATGGTGCTCGCCCACCTACCTACTCACTCTCACCTCACCACTAAAGCATCCCCCTAAGCAGGCACATCAAGTCTCCACAGGACCAAGGGCCACTCCTCTCATTGATGACAGATAAGGCCATCCTCTGTTACATAGGAGCCATGGCTTCCTCCACATATACTCTTTGGTTGTTCTCTCCCCCCCCCCCCCCCCGGGAGTTCTGGGTGGTCCAGTTGGTTGATATTGTTGTTTTTCCTATGGGGTTGAAATCCCCTTCAGCTCCTTCAGTCCATCTCCTAACTCTTCTATTGGGGTCTCCTGGTTCAGTCCGATGGTTGGCTGTGAGTTTCTGCATCTGTATTGGTCAGGTTCTCACAGAGCCTCCCAGGAGACAGCTATAGTTGTCCTCATTTTCAATCTTCCCTCCATGACTCATGAGTTTCATAAGATTAACATGACCCTTGTTTTATGTAACTAAAATGATACTGTATTCAGTCATTGAGTGACTATAAAATTCAAAAGAAACATTAATTATGAATTAAATTTATGATTTTTGAATATTTTTAACTGAATCTTAATACTAATAAAAGAGATACTCAACCTTTCTTTTTCCAGTGAGGTAACCCAAAACCTAGAAGGATACACATGGTATGTAATCACTTATAAGTGGACATTAGCCAGAAAGTACAGGTTAACCATGCTACAATCTCCAGACCCAAATATACTAAATAATAAAAAGGGCCCAACAGAGAATGTGTGAATCTCACTCAGAAGAGGAAACAAAGTATTCATCAGAGGAGGATGGAGAGAGGGAACTGGTATGGGGGTCAGGTGTGGGGAGAGGGATTGAGGGAGAGGGAATGACAATCAATGGGGCACATCTCTTGGAGCACTTGGATAACTGAGACAAGTGTGCTTCTGGGGAATCCATGGGAGTGCCCCCCCTAGCTGAGATTCCTATGGTCAGGAGATATGGAGACTGAATTGACCACCTCTGGCGTCAGTTGAGATTCCAATGGAAGAAGGGGTATATCAACTCACCTACAAAACTTTCAACCCAACCTACAGATGCACAAGGATAAAGATGAAGCAGAGATTGGTGGAATGGCCAACCAATGACTGTCCAACTTGAAACGCATTCCATGCAAGATAGCTATTAATGATATTTGGCTATGGTTGGACACAGGAACCTATCATAACTGTCTCCTGAGGGGTTTCATCCAACATCTGATGAAAACAGATGCAGAAACACACAGCCAAACATCATCAGGTTGAGCTCTTTGGAGTCTTGTGGAAGAGTTGAATGATAGAATTGAGGAAGATGGAGGAATCAAGGACACCATAAGAAGACCTACAGAATGAACTAAACTGGGTCCATGGGAGTTCACAGGGACTGAACCACAAACTAAATACCATGTTGAGGCTGAACCTAGGCACCGTACATATCTGTATCAGATGTGCAGCTTGGCGGGTCTCTCTCTGACTCAGTTGCCTGACATTGGATCCCCTTCCCTTAACTGGACTACCTAGTTGGACTTCAGAGGGAGAGGATGTGTTTAAGCCTGGGACTAGATGTTCCAGGATGGAGTGGTACCTAAAGTGGGCTTTCCATTCTCTGAGGAAAAGAAGAGGTGATAGTGAAGGGAGGGGATTTTAAGGGTGGGACTGGGAGGAAAGTAGGGGCATGAGTCATGATGAGGATGAAAGGTAAATAAGTAAGATATATAAAATACACAAATTTCCAAAATGAAAAAAATTCTACACATATTTATTTGGCTAGGTCTTTTCATTATTTTTGGGTCAGCCATATGAAATTACATATTTCAGAATATACTTTAAAAATGTTATTATGATGTTATATCATGACCATATTTTCTTATACCAACTGGACATTGATATCTTTGTCAAGAGCAAATCCTGTGATAACTTTAGAATGAAGTAACGTAGCACTTGTAGTAACAGTGAGCTCTACTTCTTCTTTTATTTCAAATGTCACTTATTTATTTCCTCAATTGTGTGGGTAGGTGAGCAAAGTTTAGCTTGGATATTGAAACTATGCCAATATATTGAAAATAAAATCTAAGAGCTAATGCTCAGGAACAAATTACATTCCACAATGAAAGTAAGACTGCCAGGTGTGCCAACAGACAACTGAAACGTATAATATTCGGGTGTGCAAAATGACTTCTTGTAAGAATTTGTAGGAAATGAATACTAAATTGGCCAGACTGCACAGGCAAATCGTATGTTAGATCAGAAGTAGACACTTTAGTTTCATGAGTCATTGACTTAGAAAACTCTTTTATGGGTATTAAGGAAGAAGAGAAGAGAACCAAAAGCACAATAAAAAAATAGAATATCTATAGCAAATGGTGTCAGTCGGAGAGAAAAATGGCATGCTGCATAGGTGCTGTAAAAAAGAAAGAATCCAATTTATCAGGAAAAACTTCTTACACCTGACATGTTTTTGACACAAAATTTGCAATAACAACATTTTGTCTTTGAGTTAAGATCCCAGCTTCAGTGAAAGATAAGAGTGAACAAATATTATATATGAAAGTTCCATGTCTTTAAACCAATATTTTAAGGTAGCACATTTCTAATATATAGTTATCTGTCAATCTATTTATATAGGTAGTAGCAAGTTTGATGTAACATGTACAAGAAATAAAATATTTTAAGAGAAGTCATCCTATTAAAGATACTCAAAATAGTCATAAAATAAGTATACAAGGTTCAATATATGTCCAGAAAGATGCTACAGTGACAGTGCTTCCCAAATTTAAGAACATAAAAATTTGCCTCCTTAAATAATATATTGAGTTTCTCTCCTATTACAAGGATATGTCAAATAACAAAATATTCTTATGTAGCAAATTACTTTGCTTATAAAAATATCTTTAGATATATAACTATATGAGAAATAAAAATAAATTAGATTGCCTTGTTTGTGAAAAGAAATCCTAAAGCTATGAGTTCAGAACTAGTACATAAAATAGAGAACACTGTGTCACCTTACTTTTTATTTGTGTCATAGAAATTATATCTTGAAAAAGAAGAGGGAATATATGAGACCAGGTATAAGCAGTGTAAATTTGATACAGTAAGAAATTCTGATAAGTAATAAGGAAATACTCTTACTAAGATTTTTTTCTTATGTGAGTTTAATTGAAACTCAATTATCCAGGAAGGATAAAGCAAATAGCATGATCACTCTTCATATCTCAACAATATATGATTAATAAAGAACATATATAAGTTTACTTTTAAAAAGAATATTGTCAATTAATGAAGACAATATTTAAAAACATATTACTTATTTATTAAATATAAACACACAAATAACGACAGTAAAATATACTAATACGAATTTTTCTGTAATTGTCTACATGATTCTAACATATGTTATTATATATATATAGTACTATACATATGTGTGTGTGTATATATGTATATGTACACACACACACACACACACATATATATATATATATATATATATATATATATATATATATATATATATGTTTAAGCCTCAATCTGATGATCTATTCTATCATTTTAAGAGATAGGAGATGTTGGAACATAGGTACAATGGAAATAAAGAGTGGTAACTCTGGTTGCCAGGTGTTTAATTAGAAAGGAAACTAGTGGATGAGGTGTTGGGGTAGTATTACAAAAGAAAAGTTATAAGAAAAAGCTATGTGGAATCCTACCATCTAGTAACCCAGTTAGATATATAATTTACAAACCGATTTAAAACAGAGCTATATTGCATTTCTGGATAGGCCTTTCTGCAGATGCCATGAACCAGTAAAGGATAGTCTTATTAGTAAGGTGTTGGATAGCTGTGTCAGAGTTGTTGGTCAGAAAACCATAAGGTTCCCAAATTAACATACACTTTTTTAAAAAACTGAAAAAGATGACTGGCATATTTAATTATCCCATCTTTTTTCCTTTCCACAAATCCCCAATTCCCTTCCCCATCTCCTTCCTCTGTGAGGGTGCTCCCCACCCACCCAACCATTCCTGCTTCAGTGCCCTAGCATTTCCCTACTCTGGGACAACAGGCACCAAAGAGGTTTCCAGGACTCAACAGGGATGGCATTAGCTGAAATACCCAACAAACGAGAGATAGAACCTGTAGAGACACACTTTTATCACCTTTTATCTATTTGAAAGAGGAAAATGCCCTACTGCTGAAGGTACCACATACTGGAAGTTCAAAATACAAAAGTTATATAGTTGGAACTTAATTGAAAATCAGTCTTTGCGTGCTAGTTTTCACAGTAGCAAACTTCAGGCTGCTCATAGACAAAATGTCTCAATAGTCTTGACCAAGTAAGAACCCTACAAATTATAATACTATAAATATTAAACTATATTACTAAATTACCAGTCAAAATTTGCCCACTAATGCATTAGTGACATGAAGAAATAGGGGTAAATAAGTGTTCTCATATTGGAATTGAAGTCAATTTTATTTTACTGTTTGCTTGTTTATCTGTTTGTTTACCTTTCTATTTATGTATCAATTTATGTTCCATTAATTGCAGTGAATGAAGCGAGTCATGGCTGTGCAACCTGTTAAGCACACAGGACATATTAAATGTTCAACTGTAAAATAGGTGTTTGTATCCCTCTCTCTCTTCTACTGAAGACTGAGCAACACCACTGAAGTGAGGACAGGAAGAATGTAAAACCTAAAGGGCATTAGATCTGTGAAGTGCATTTTGTGATCATGACATAATCACTTGAAAAAATCACATTAGTTAAGTCAGCTATGACAATCCTGCAGAAGACTAATCATTAGAAGAGTCACGGATGAGGAAGAGGCTTATAATGTCACGACACTCCTTCATGACCTAGTGATAATACAGAAAGATTCTATAATCTACTATAGAGTATAATCCAATATAATTATATAATCTAATGATATATTCTGAAATTCATGTGTCAATTTCTTTTTTCTTTTTTCTTTTTTTTTTTTTTTTTTTTTGGTTTTTTCGAGACAGAGTTCATGTGTCAACTACTTAAGTTGATTACTCATGAACAATTCAATTAGGCTCCAATGGATAGTTGCAAACCTATTGTTACATAAATGCTTGCAGTTAAACCAATGGGTCACAAAGCAAAACTAAAATACATTAATGTGAAAAGGTGACTTTTTTGTTTGTTTGTTTGATTTTATTGTTTTTTTTTTTTGTTTTTGTTTTTGTGTTTTTGTTTTTTGTTTTGTAAAGAATTCAAAGGACACAATTTTTATTCAAAGCTTAAAACAAAAACAAACAAATAAAAACCAACCTATTTTATCACACAAAGGATTTCACTTGTTTATTCATTTTCAGAGGTAAAACTGAGGTGGTAAATGAGACCCCAGTAGATAAGAAAGTCCAGAGGGAAGAGAGAAGCATCCTGTTGTCTCCACGGCTATTATATGGCAGATCACCTTAGGCAGCTGCTGCGATCTGAATCCACCAGTCCTCTTGGTTTTGTTCATGTGTTTTAGATTCCAAAAATTGTATTTTGTTAGAATTCTTCGCCTTTAATTTTTAAATACCATGTGTGTTTTAGGCTCAATTTGATCTGCATGTTTCCTATTTTGTTATAATTAAACCATTAAAATATTGTCTTTTTTAAATTTTTATTTATTTATTCTTTTGATACTTTATTTACATTTCCAATGTTTCCCCTTTTCTAGGTCTCCTCTTTGGAAAGCGCCTATCCCCTCCCCCTCCCCACCTCTATGACGGAATTCCACCTCCCATCCACCCGCCCACCCATTCCCATATTCCCACCTTGACATTCCCCTTTACTGGGGCCTCTAACACCCTCAGGCCCAAGGGCCTCTCCTCTCTCCCTGATGGCCAACAAGGCCATCCTCTGCCACATATGTGGTCCGAACCATGGTTCCATAGATGTGTATTCTTTGGTTGGTGGTCCAAACTCCAGGACGACTGGGGGGGGGTTCAGGCCAGTTGACGCTGTTGCTCCCTCCATGGGGCTACAAACTCCCTCAGCTCCTTCAGACCTTTCTCCAACTCCTCCATCTGGGACCTCACTCTCAGTTCAGCGGTTACTGTAAAGTGACACTTGGGCATTCTCACTTTTGGGCTAATATCTGCTTATCAGTGAGTACATACCCTGTTTGTTCTTTTGTGACT
>CM052711.1:42673374-42684828 GCA_028551405.1 Uromys caudimaculatus
TTTTATCACTACTGCTCTGTAGTACAGCTTGAGGTCAGGGATGCTGATTCCCCCAAAAGCAATCTACAAATTCAATGCAATCCCCATCAAAATTCCAACTCAATTCTTCATAGATTTAGAAAGAGCAATTCTCAAATTCATTTGGAACAACAAAAACCCAGGATAGCAAAAGCTATTCTTAACAACAAAAAGGTGACTTTTATTGTGGGTGGAGAGGGAGTTGAAAAAGCAAGAGGAAGATAAGAGATAGTAAGGATGAGAATAAGCAAAATGCATTATGTATAAGTATAAAATTGCTAATTAATAAAATCATTTAATAATTTAAAACTTAAGGTCAAGAAGCAAAACATTAGACTATTAAAAGAGATAAGATTGGTTCAATATAGGTATGAAGACTCATTCTCTCAAGGAACGACATAGGGAAGAACAGATTGTAATTGGTAAGGAAGAAATATTTGGTATGTATGTGTTCATAATTTTTGAATACTAGTGTTTATCATTGTTTTTGTAAACAGAGAGAAAACATGAAGTCTAACTCTAATGGAATAATAGGATATCCATGAATAGAATAAAATGAGATAGGCCTGTATTTCATTCTGCAGGCAATCCTGCAGTGTTATAGTTTTCATCTGAAATATCCTCCCATATCATGAATAATAATTGCTAGGTACCAAATGCTGCAATGTCCATAGAAGAAGCTTGTAGGAGAGATAAGACTATGAAGACTCAGATGTATTTAATATAGGTATCAATTTCTGAACTTAAATGCCTATTGAAATAAGAATGGGCTTGTATGAAGCAAATACGTATGCAGATATGTCATTAAAGGGCACATTTCTTTAAAATGTTCTGCTCTCTCCTCTTCCCTCTCCTTCCTTCCTTTCTCCTTCTCTGTACCTTATACCCTCTCCTCTTCTCCTCTCCTCAATCCTTCTCTTATCTTTCTCCTTTCCTTCTTTCTTTTTCTCCTCCTCTTCTTCCTCTCTTCTTCTTGCCCCCTCCCTCTCTCTCCACTTTACTTTCTGGCTATAATGAAGCATGACTTCCTACTAATACAGGCTTCATCTAATGAGATCTTCTAGAATGTTTTGTTTCACAGCAGATCTAGACACAATAGTGACCATTGACCATGAAAGGAAATCTGTGAAAATGAACCAAATAGTTCTCGCATGAACATAGCCAGATTTTTGGCTACAGATGCAGAGCCATGTAGTATTGTAGCACATATTATTCAGTATGTAAAGCTTGGTTTTAATAAGATTAGCAACACCTAGGTCTAAGAAAATACTATATTTCTGGAGGCAAGTATTTTACAAAAGAGTTTTGAGTCTGCTATATAAAGTGCCTTTTGTTTATGGCCTATTTAGAAAAAAAACTACAATATTTTGACAGCATTATTAGAATTTAGAAATAAAGTTCAATAATTTGTATTCTTTCTGTGACTTCTGCAGCATTCCTTAAGAGCTGTGCTTGAGCAAATTTAAATACCTTAGACAAAGTGACTAGCCTTAGAATTAAATACTAACCTATTTTATGATTATTAGGAAGATACCTTAATTTATAAATCTGTATCTGAATCTTTGTGATGTTATATCTGATATTGAAGCATCTTAAATTTTTAGATTTATACAATAAAAATAAAAGTATAAAACCTGATTACTTCAATATTTAGAGATGCTTACTAAACACAATATTTTCTATAAGTATATTAACAATTGATATATTTTACAGTGTTATATCCTCATATTTGAATTATTTTTCATTAACTTATAAAGCAATATCTAAATTCACTATTCAGAAGATGAAATGCTTAATATTATTTTATTAAATTACTATTCAGGTGTTAGAGTTGGAAATAATGATGCATGTTTCTAAGCTTAGGGTTCAGGGGTTTGAAGTCAAAGGCTGTCCATGAGCTTGAGGCATCTTGTGTAACAAAAAACAAACAAATAAAACAATAAGAAAGCAAATGTATATAAGGCTATATTAAATCACACATAAGCACTATACATACATATATACATACATACATGCAAGCATATGAATACACAAAAGACCACTTAGAGTCTAAGGAGATAAATCTGTGCATAAAGTGCTTTCTGTGCAAATGTGTAAATTGGAGAGTCTGACTCAGACACTTATGTTCAGCCAGGAGCCATGGCATGTGTATAATCCCATAGCTGGTGAGGCATAGCACATCTTTGAGATCAAAGGGCCCATCGGCCAAAAACAGTCAGAAACATTTTTAGTCACAGAACTTCACAAAATATAAGGTAGAGCCGTGACTGAGAAAATACATGGTAATGACTTCTGACCTTGTATATACATATACAAAAATAAGAATGTATACATAAACAAGATGAACATATACAACTGCATGAAACACACACACATATACACATTAAAACTGTAGAACTAGAATGCTTGACCTATACATCCATTGAATTCTTTTTAACATAAATATTTAAAGTTTAAAGCAGTTTAAAAGAAAATGTGATAGCCGTAATAGACTTGACATAAATGATAGAAAATAATTTTATTTTTCCTAATATATTTAAACAACTTAATTCTGCTTCTTGTTTTCACACACTATGGTACAGACCTTTCTGGTGACTACCTAGAACGGTGCTTCTGAACCTTCACAATACTGAAACCATTTAATACAGTTTCTCGTATTGTAGTACACCCCTAGCTATACTATTATCTTCATTGCTACTTCTGTTTTTTTCTACTATTTATTTCTTTATTTATTTATTTATTTATTTATTTATTTATTTTACACTCCAGACTTTATTCACCTCCCCACTGTCTACTCTCCGAGTGTTCCACATTCCATACCTCCCCCCCAACCCTGCCTCCACGTGGATGTCCTCACCCCCAAAACCCCAGCCCACCTGACCTCTAAACTCCCTGGGGCCTCCAGTCTCTTGAGGGTTAGGTGCATCATGACTGATTTAACACAGACCCGGCAGTCCTCTGCTGTAAGTGTGTTGGAGGCTTCATATCAGCTGCTGTATGCTGCCTGGTTGGTGGTCCAGTGTTTGAGAGATCTCAGGGGCCCAGATTAATTGAGACTGCTGGTTTTTCTATAGGGACTCCCTCCTCCTCAACTTCTTTGAGCTTTTCCCTAATTTAACCACAGGGGTCAGCAGCTTCTGTCCATTGGTTGGTTACAAATATCTGCATCTGACTCTTTCAGCGGCTTGCTGAATCCTCCTGAGTGTAGTCATGCTGGTTCCCTTTTTGTGACCACTCCATAGCCTCAGTGATAGTGTCAGGCCTTGGGACCTCCCTCGAGCTGGATCCCACTTTGGGCCTGTCGATGGACCTTCTTTTCCTCAGGCTTCTCTCGATTTCCATCCCTGTAATTCTTTCAGGCAGGAACAATTATGGGTGAGAGTTTTGACTGTGGGATGCCAACCCTGTCCTTCATTTGATGCCCCATCTTCCTGCTGGAGTCGGGCTCTATAAGTTCCCTCTCCATACTGTAGAACATTTCATCTAAGGTCCCGCCCTTTGAGTCCTGAGAGTCTCTCACATCCAAGGTCTCTTATACATTCTGGAGGGTCCCCCAGCTTCCTACCTCCCGAGGATGCCTGTTTCTACTCTTTCTACTGACCCTCAGGGCTCCAGTCCATTTCCCTCACCCAATACCAGATCAGGTTTTCCTCTTCGCCCCCCCCCCCATCCATTTTCCCTCCCAGGTCCCTCCTTCCCCACTTGTGAGTGCTTTCTTCTCCCTCCCTAGTGGGACTGAGGTGTCCTCACTTGGGCCCTTCAGCTTGTTGACTTTTTTGAGTTCTGTGGACTGTATTGTGGGTATTATGCACTTTTTATCATTGCTATTTAACTGTAATTTTCCACTGTTATGAATAGTACTATAAATTTCTGACATGCAACTCCTGTGAAAGAATCCTCCAATCTCCAAAGGGTTGACAACTATTTGAACCAATGCTATAGAACAACTGCATTCACTATTTTGTAGTCCAGGTAAGTTTTTACCTTGCAATTACACAATCCCCATATCAAAAGCAGCTTATGATAATACCAGCTCACGAGCAGAAAACCACCATTACCATATGCCACCTCTTAGTGCACATATCTACCAGCAGCACACATTTGCTGAGTATAAATATGTTTTGTATGTCCACTCACACAAAATGGAGTAAAAATCTGTGAGTTCTTAAAGATAAAAGATAAAAGATTAAAAGATAAAAGATAAAAGATTAAAGATAAAAAGCTGAGAATAGCAATTTCTTTCTAGCTTCTTTTTGCCTCACTTGTTTCTAAAATGTCTCATTTGGTTTTTGATTGGAGGATATAAAGTGTTTTTGATAACCTAATTATAAAACCTACTTAATAGTGATCTATTAAAATATAGGATTGATTTATTAAAACATGTTATTGAATTATAAATGAAGTATTTTCTCATTATAATATATATAGGAATATGCATATATTATATTTTTATTACTTTCATTAATATGGTTGTATATATGCAAGATTTTTTGGGGGAAAATGTGCAGTGATTAGAACATGGTATTGGATCATTTGGAACTGAACTAAGATATTTGTAGGATATTAAACTTACTAGACTTGTGGTGAAATATAATTTCTGGTCCTTGTGATTAACAACATTTAATTTAAGCACTAATCCATCACTCTTTTTGCATGCTATATATTTTAATTTATTGCAAAATGGTAATAATTCAAATTAGAAGTATAAAAGTGTAGCCTTAATAAATCTAAGTAGATAGATAACTGTATTGATAGATACAGACATATATATGTACATATAAGCACTTTCACCTAGATGATAGATAGGTAGACGGATAAGCTGATAGATGATAGATACATAGATAAGCCGATAGGTAAATAGATAAGCAAATATAGATAGATAGATAGATAGATAGATAGATAGATAGATAGATAGATAGATAGATAGACAGATAAATGAAAGATATCTTCATGGTGGTCCATAGACATCGTTCAAGATTGAAGTCCTAATTTTGAGCTTGATACTCAGAACACAGGTAAAATAACAAAAGTCCAGGTTGTTGGCTCACATCTGTAATCCCAATATTTCCTCTGTAAGTTTAGAGGCAGAGACAGGAGAATTTCCTAGACTTGTAGGTAAGATACATTAGAATACACAGCATGACAGTGACATCATGTGATATACCCTGCTTCAACAAGGTGAATGGAGAGAAATGACTCCTAAAATTTTTCATGTGACCCCACAGAAAAGATATGATGTGGGGTTAATAGCACTCACATACATCAGAAACATACATATACATACTCTTAGTTATTTTTAAAGGGCTGCTTCTAATAAAATTAATATCACTTTTTATATAACACCACAATGGAACAGCTTCAATTCGTGTATTAGGTTACTTAAAATATGAAATTATATTTAAAATAATGTATGTTTTAAATGTCAATTAAATAGATATATAAAATAAAAATATACTGTGTTTCTTCTGGATATTAGTAATAGAGCAATTTTTAAGCTTCTTTTTAATATTAATATATCTTTTGCAAATTGTTTATAAGATTGTATCTATTATCTCTTCTTCAATAAACCAACATACTAATACAAAGAAGTTTATGTCAGTTAAAAAAAAAAACAAAAGCAAAATAATACTTATATCTCTTTGACATTTAATAAGGTATGAAAGTACATAACAAACTTGCTTTTTCCTTTAAAAGCTGTCAAAATGTGAGGTATATCTACCAACAATTATAAGCAATAAACATAAGTTTGAAAAGCATTTCAGGCATCAAAATATCTTTTGTAGTTAAGGTAGCAAATGAGAATCTTTTGTGTCAGGTTTTATTGTGAGAGGACAAATGGACATCTTGAAAACTTCATGAAGAAAAGACATGTCTGCACTCTTACACCAGTGCTGTAGAAAAAGTGTGGGTTGGGGTTGGAAACCCTCCTCCTAGCTGCCTAGAAGCCTGTTCTTCTGTTTGCTTTTGGAACAAGATGTCGAACTGTGAGCTCCTCCGGAGCTATGCCTGCCTGGACACTGCGATCTTTCCTGGCATGGTGATAAGGGATGGAACCCCTGAATGTGTAACCCAGCCCCAATTAAATGTCCCAATATAAGAGTTACCTTGGTCAAAGTTTCTCTTCACAGCAATAAAACCCAAACCAAATCACCCAGTCTACACAAATCAGCTTATTTGAAGAGTAAAAAGGAATAAGGAGTAAGCCTTAGAGGTGAAACCCAAACCACGTATGCCACACTGAAATCTAGCGTTCAGCTGTACTGTGTTAGGTATTAAGGGGATCACCATGGCAAGATAGAGAAGCGACTAACTTCACCACCCATCCTAAAAGTCTTGGAAGCAGAGGAAGAATCAAGATTCCACTTGCTAAGAGAAAAACAAAAACAAACAAACAAACAAACAAACAAACAAATAAAACAATGTTAGCAGAGTCTGTTTCCTTGTGCCCTCTGTTGAGTCCCTATTGGAAGATACATAGAAAACAAAAATCCCTTGTACTAAGACCCGAGGGTGCAGAGAGCATACTTAGACATCCATTGGCAAGAGCAAACCCTACACTGCTAAGATAAACTGAAACATCAGTTTTCATATTTGTTATATGGTTTATTGTGAAACTGGGACCTACCTATTTTTATACTGAGATTTTGCTGCCCTGACTATCTGCAGGACTCAAGCAAGAAAGGATCAGTTTGTAGCAGTAGTATCTGCAGGTAAAGAATTGTCTATATTTCCATGATAATCAGTGAACGCAATTACACTTACGACAGTGATAATAGAACTCTACTTATTCAGAAGCCTCAAACAGAAACCTGTATCCAGTTCAGATAGACATATGTCCCATCACATTACCATGAGTTATTCTCGCCAGAGTCTTTTGACATTCTTATTGCTTTGAGACATAAATTTTCCATAGCTTATTTTCATCTTCTAAAACAAGAAACTGTCTTATTCCATAATTCTCCTATTTCAGAATCAGGTAGAGTAAGGCTCTTATCTCAAACCAGGGTAGAATTGAAAGCAACAGTGTTCCCAGTGGTAGGTAATCTGATCATTTTTTTTTAAAGTTCAGGTGCCATGTCCTGGCACAGACTCTCTGCTGGGTGAGATTTCTCTGGACAAGGAACTCTTTACTCACTATTGATAGTGATCTTTCTTGCTCTTTTCTGTGATAAAACATTTTTTCCAATCTGAATGTTCCTGAATGTGTCTCATCTTTCTTGGTTATCTTGACACAGTCAATAAAGTAGATTGACATCCACCTGGGCTGCTTCGACTTGTCTGAACTTTGCTCCCCTCCATGCAGAGATGACTCCCTGGGAGATGAGCATGTGTTATTTGTTCAAAAGAATTTGGAAAGATTAGTTAAACTGAAGGGCAAGGGACAGTGACTTGATTGTCAAAGGTTCTAGAGAAGATTGGAAGTGAAGTACAAGACAGAGTGAGAATAAGCACTACTTTCAGAGAATTCTGCTTTGAAATGAAAAGATATTTGGGTTTAGAAATTTGGGTTAAAGAAAAGTGTACATTAATCATAGTAGCTTTTAGAAATAATGAGGAAATGAAGAGATTTAGAAAAGTGCATAGTCATGAAATGGGCTGGATAGGAAGCAACCCTGTGATGAAGTGGGCTATGGGAGGCAGAGGAATTTGAGCTGTTTGTTACATGTCAGGGTGTTTATATGTACTTGTGGTTCCAGTTTACAGTATTTCAAAACAATAACATGAATCTGTGGAAGTATTGCTTTGCAGACTATACAAGGGATTTTGGAGCCTGTTATGTTTAATAGTCAGCCACTGCTTTTGTTTCTTCGTTTGTTTTTGTTAGTTTTTTTGTTTGTTTTCATTTGAAGATAATATTTATTATTCATTATCTGCAGGACTTGGATGATTTGATAAAAATATGTAGACACATTCAGTTTCTGGGAAGGTTTGAGATGGCTCAGCAGCATTATTGCATCTTATTAGTATGGGTTATGATGATGGCAAGTGTAATAAAGAAATTTGAATACACAATTGACATTGTCAATTTATAATGACTGGTGAGCCATCTAGAACTATGCATTTTCTACATGCAGCCATCCAGTTTGATCATAACGATCTTCACTTTTGAAGATTTTGTCTTTTTCCAGTGTGTATTTCTGGCTTCTGTATAAAACAAATCAAGAATCCATAATATTTGGACCTGTGTATAGTTCTTCAATTTGATTCTATTGATCAACATGTGTTTTCTATGCTAATACAGTATTGTTTTTATTAATATAGTTCTATAGAACAATTTTTTTGTTAGCAGTATCTAATAGAAAAAAATAAGATAATATAAGGTATAAGACAACTTCAAACTGCTAATTTTTTGTAAGCATTGAATGGAAAAACAAATAAAGAGTTGCTGGCTAGAATAGTTAACCTCTCCATCACTTTAGGGCTTATGCCTGTGTGTCCTAATTGTACTGAGTACATACACAAGAATTTATCAAAAATTTCACCACCTCAAGCCGGACTTTTCCTACATTTCCCTAGTAGTTTTCCATTTGGAACTTATTACTTATCATCATATTTAACATTTTTATAATACAAATCTTCTTTCTTCTCACTAGATTGAAAGAGGCATGTAGAAATATTACGAGCCAAGTCCCACTGAATCATTATTTAGCATTATCCTAGTATTTTCCTTGAGATGACAAATCAGTGAATAACATTTTAGTGTTTGAAACAACTTCATATTGAATATTTCATATGAATAACGATTATTATAACAAATAGGTCTGATGTGATGAAAGTCATAATTTTTTTCAGAAAATACAATTACATTAATATTAATATTATACTATATATAAGAACATGTATAATATTATAAAAATATAAAATCTATGTAGTGTATTAGGGTATTGTAGAGCACAATCATGAAAGATGATTATTTGATATTATATATGCAAGAAATTTATGTACTTCATAATTTATAGTCCTTAGGTTAGATAAATATATAAAAATGATTGAAAGTATTTACTGATACAAAATAATACTGATACAAAATATTCCAGCAAGTAATGATACATACTTGCATTAAAATTAAATCGAACATTAATTATACTAATGATTAATATAATGAAGTTAGTCTTACAATATTCTTTAACTATAAAATTATAAGATTTTAATTATTTTAGTAAGGAATAATTATCTTCAACTAAAATAAGTAGTACATTTTACATGTTGTCTTTTCTATTTCTAAGTCCATTTCATTAATGTAAGTTTTAGGAATATTTTTTTAGAATCACTGTAATTCCTTTTTGCTATTTTCAGAAAGTAACATAGAAAGGATTTTGACAAGTTTATATTTTTCCATGATAGTATTTAAAAAAATATTATTTTTCCATATATTTAAAAGCTATTTTAATTATTTAAAAATTAGTTATTTTTCTTAGTCATATTTAAATATAAGATTTTATTGTCTTAAATTTCATACATACACACACACACACACACACACACACATACACGTGTGTGTGTGTGTGTGTATGTGTGTCTCTGTCCAAGTGTGACCCCACACACATACATAGACACACACATACATATACATTTTTATACACACACACACATATATATGTGTGTGTATATGTATGTGTGTGTGTTTGTGCAAGTATGTCTGCACATGAATTCAGTTGTCTCTCAAGTCTTGAAAATTGGATCAGCCAAGATCTGAATTTAAAGGCAGCTGTGAGCACCCTTTTTGTGATGCTGGTATTTGAGCTAGGTTTCTCTTTAAAAACAGTGCAAATTCTTTTTTTTTTTTCAATCCAGTTTCCCTCATGAACTTTAATGAAAAAATTCTCAATAAAATTCTTGCATACTGAATCCTAGAACACATCAAAAACATCATTCACTATGATCAAGTAGGCTTCATTTTGGGGATTCAAGGATGTTTCAGCATATGAAAATCCATCAACATAATTCACCATATTAAAAAATGAAATTCTTAACCATTGGGCTATCTTTGTATCTCTTAAGTGCAGTATTTTATACTCTGATCTTCTTGCCTTTCCTCTCCTTTGATTGCAAACCTAGGGTGTTATCAAATTGAACAGAGCTTTCTAAGGAGTTGCTTTCATATCAGTGAAAGTCCATAAATGTTGTTAGAAATGTACATGACAGGAAAGTTTGTGGATATTTGCATATATTCCCTTAGATCAATTTGTAATTAATGTATTAAGTCAGAAATGAAGTCGTTGTGATTCATTTGCCTAGTGATCACTAATCACTAGCATCAGAAGCCATACAAAGCTGCCACCAGAAACCATATTGTTGTCCATGATCCATGCTGCCACTGGATGCTATGGGCAAGAAGCTGCATTTGTATTGGTATTGATGGCTCCAGACTCAACTAAGAATGAGAAACATTGAGTGCTTTTATGACAGCACCCCCCCCCCAAAAAAGAGAAGAAAAAGAATCCATCCAGATAAGACATTATTAAAGAACGTTCTTAAAACCTTGTGGTAAAGATGCTGAAGTTTGTAACTCTTCACAGTTATGTTGAAACTCTTACAAACAGAACAGGGTTAAGGAAATTGGATGCTGCTGTGTTTGTGATATGCTAGTCACACTCAATATTACTAACAGACTGGGTTTAGAGGGAGTTTCCTATTGGAAACTATGAAACGATCATCTTTATTGGGAAAGTAAAATGGCATGAACCCCATGCAGTCTCTAGAAGGTCAAGCAGGTTTCCATCCTGTAGAAAGGTCTGTTACACGAAATTCTTTCACCCATGCAATGTAAGTTAGCTTGCAGGTTGAGGAGTTCTCATTAGAGCCTCCGGATGATAACATACTCTCACTGGTGCCCAGATTGTAGCCAGATGCTGCTGGTAGAGGAAGAGACAGTTTGCTTTTAAAGTGAAGTCCCTAGTAAGTCAACCAAACTCCCTGAGAAGGCCACACATCCCAGACTTTATGGCTTGTAAAATTTGGATTTGATGGATTGAAAATAAGCAAATAGTAAATAAACAAACCATGAAGCAGAGTAGGGAATCGAGGTTATCTGGGAGAGAATGAGTTAGGGGGATGAACGTGATCAAAACACTGTATAAAAAATTTCTGATATGACTTCTTATCTATAACAACAACAACAAAAACACAAGAAGTATTCTGAGAACTTTTAAAAACCTTATCTGAGATACATTGGAAATAATTTTAATAATACACAAATATATTTTATACATTACCCAACAAAATAACCTGAATGCCTTTCTCAACCCAGATGTCCCTCATCAGAGGAATGGATACAGAAAATGTGGTACATTTACACAATGGAGTATTACTCAGCTATTAAAAACAATGACTTAATGAAATTTGCAGGCAAATGGATGGAACTTGAAAATATCATCCTGAGCGAGGTAACTCAGTCACAAAAGAACGAACATGGTATGTACTCACTGATAAGCA
>CM052711.1:42684928-42687428 GCA_028551405.1 Uromys caudimaculatus
GCCTGACCCTCCCCCTGGTCGTCCTCTAGTTCAGACCACTAACCAAAGAATACACATCTATTGACCCATGATTTGGACTACATATGAGGCAGAAGAATCACCTCGATGGCCACCAGGGAGAAAGGAGAGGACTTTGGGCCTGAGGGTGCTAGTGGCCCCAGTAAAAGGGAATGCCAAGGTGGGAATATGGGAATGGGTGGGCGGGTGGGTGGGAGGAGGAATTCCCTCACAGAGGCGGGGAAGGGGAGGGGACACGGGGTTTCCAAAGAAAAGGTGAATCATCGGAAATGTAAATAAAGTATCAAAAAAAAAAAAAAGTATAAAGCAAACAAACAACACATAATGCCAGATATTCATTATAAACAAGTATACTTATTGTAATTATAGGACTTTTTAATAAGTCCCTGTGGATAAAAATAAATATTTCTATATATTATTAAATAAATTATACTTTGATAATTATACTTTATGAATAAATTAATGAGAATATTTGAGTGGTTATCTGCCTGATTTTGTTTAACAAATAAATACAATCCTATGTTTAGAAGGATATTTTCAAACAATGGATTTAGGCTTTGAGATTGTTTTAGGACCATTGTGTCAACAGAAAGTATGCCAATAAACACAAATTTTATGAAAAAAGCTATCTGTATTGTCAAACTGTTTATTAAAATGTACACTCATAAAATAGTTAACATAGACATGCTAGAAGTTTAAATTGCACGTTTCTTGGTGTGTATATATTTCACTATTCTTGCATGAGATAGTAGTATTGCTTTACTTGGAAGTAATACATCAGAACTGCTAGGAGTGTAAGTGATCGTTGAATGTGTGCTATTGGTCACATATGTAGAATTGTGGGCATATCTCTGTGATTTGAATACAGTAAAAGGTTTATAAGGAGAACACAGACAATGAAGTAATACTTCATAGTCATATGTAAAATACAATTCTTTTTAATATATAGGATAATATGTCAGTGCTGTGGTTGTTGTAGCTGTTAATAGTACTATTATGGGCTAAAGATATTAATGATTATTTTATAAAACATAAAAGTGACACGTTTTAAAAATTAGAGGTTCACTTTACTCATCATTGAAATTTTAGGTGCTATCCAATTTTGAGAACAGTCAAAAAGTAATGATTCTAAAAATACATAATAAATACATGTCAGGGGAAGCTAAGTTGATTTTAATATTCTTCTTTCAGTTGGAACCTAACAAATATAGATGCTGAAAGGAGAATCTAAATCATGGACCTGGTATATTGTAAAACAACTCTAATTTTGTCAAGTAATGAACTGATTTTATACTAATCACATATTGCATAGTTTTATTTATCGGTATTACCAAATGAAAAATTACTTTAATAATGTAAAGAAACTAAGGTGAACTATGTAGAATGGGGGATTATAAAATCATCAGCCTAAAAAGCAAAAAGTTGATAGAAATTAAATCTGAAGAATGAAAACAAAGGGAAATTCCATTTCTTCAGATGAGCCCCACATTTAGTACCTGTGTTCTTAGTCTTTCATAGCATATTCATTCATGGCTCACATCAAGGCATTTCAATTTAATTTAAGGTGGCTGAAACAATAAGATAGGTTTTCCTTTTCTAAATGAGTTGCTTGTGCAGTTGATGAAAAAGCCATTAGCTTTTTAAAAACACAGATATGAGGAGTTGTCTCTTGAGATACACAGTGATTGTTAATAAAGAGGTTGTGAAAATGGAGCTTGACTTTCCGCCAACTCAGAAACATGAATGCTGTTAAGTGCTGGGTGACATTAAGAGTACTTGAGAGGCAAGTTTGTAGCAGGAGCAGCTTCATGATGACATAGAGGGAATATAATATTATCTTTGTAGAGAAGATTGTTTTGACTCTTACCAGAGAAATGTTGTAAGCTAAGGAAAGACTTGCTGTTTAAGGGATTGTTAAAGTATTTGATTTCTTTGAACCCTTGCCTAGTCAGTCATTCAAAACTACTAACTAAATGTGGTTGTACATGCCTTTCATCTCAAACTTGGGATGCAGATACAGGAGGTCAGTCTGGTCTATGCAGCAAATTCCAGACCATCCCGGGTTGCATAGCAACATCTTGTCTCCAAACAGCAACCACTTATGTCACCACCATTAGTATGTGATGTTTTAATTTTCTTCAAATGCTTTAAATACTTCTTCTCTACTCTACGGCATACAATGTTCATATTGTTATGGAATCCAGTGAAAAATCTAACTCCCAAGGACACACCAAGTTCTTAGCCAGAGCAGTTTTATTGATTTGAACAACAAACAGAGCAGCCTGAGATATAACACATACTCTGGAGCTGATACTATGACCCTGATTCTTCTCAGTGAGCAGATTTCAAGCCCCCGACATGTAGAAGATAGAATCATAAGATCAAATCCCACAAGCAGATGTCTCATCTAAGATAGCACAAGAGGAAACAAGAGCAGGCTTAATAATCTTAATAAGTTTCTGAGTCATAGGTTTTGGATTTA
>CM052711.1:42692428-42695470 GCA_028551405.1 Uromys caudimaculatus
TAGGTATTCACAATAAAAGACTCCATGAAAATTTAAACGTGCAGTGAGTGCTAATGAACTCTATAACCGAAGCCTCACAATATAAGAAAAGAGTATGTATCTACATGAAGTTGGTACATATAATTTCATAGTCTTTTGGGCTTTTTTGTTTGTTTTGTTTTTGTTTTTGTCTTGGTGTGTGTGTGTGTGTGTGTGTATGCTGATACATGTCATAGTAGCAGAAGAGAATCCAAAGAAATCTGATCACACTGTGAACCCTGGTCATGCTTATGAGCTACATGATCTTACAATTGGTAAGACTAGAGAGAAGGAAGACTTTATTGAATATACCTGAGGAAGTTTGTTGATTTTCGTTTGCTTCTTTTAGATGGGTTCTCATTACTTAGCCCAGATTACCCTCAAATGCCCTGCAGTTCTCCTGCATTAGGCTTTCAAATTCTGGGATTACAAGTGTGTGTCATAACACCTGGAAAATTGATGTCCTTCAATAATACCTATTGACAGTTTCTACATTTCAAGTGAAATGCATTTGCACAATTGCTGATAAAATTATCCATAGCTTAGGAGCTGAGCAGATTGGCTCCTTGTGGTTCCAGTAATACAATGTAATCGATTTCTATGCTGGCACATTTCAGCTGCCCCCCACTTATTTGCAGAAGACAGTAAGTACACAGTGATTGCATCCACATATCAATTGTAGTCTTAAACACATTAAGGAAAGTGATGTCACATCTTTCTAACAGATCCAATATTTCTTGTCAAAGATACAGCAGATAGGTACTTAAAAAAATCTTCTGTAAGGTATAGCCTGATTATATGTCTATGATTTTGTGTTTTCTTTTCTTTTTTCCCAATACTATAAAACGAGTATATTTTAAAGGAATAAACTTTTCTGGATTTATTTTCTACCCATCCATAGGTGCAAATGTTAATCTTCTGAGAATAATATATTGTCGATTATGTTTGAATATGGATTTGGATAATATCCTTTACTTACTGGCTTTACTCACAATCATTTTAGAATGGCTTAAGCCATTTTCCCTTAATTATTGCACAACTTATTTCTTAAAAACTTATTTCATGAAACATGCATAATATCTCTATTAACTTCATAAATATTAATGAAGCCAAATTACTTCTATCTAAATGGATGTGTTCATGAATAGGGTAGTGCATTTTTCTTGGTAGCTCAAATATATAGACACTCAAATATATAGCTCAAATATAAAGCTAATAGACAGATTATTTGAATAAAGCCTGCTTTAAAGCTTCAGAGAAGATGCCTTTTGAGAGTTTTGCTTCATATATCATTGATTTTCTTTGTCAGGTCTTAGAATAATTTTAGCCTGTGTTACAGCCTTCCATTTAAGACTATAAATTGTGTTTTCCTAGAACAGTTTTGGCATGATAAAGATTTTAGTTTGATTTAGTTTAGATTTGAATGTGAAGGTAAAAATAAACTCCCTTAAAATTGATAGCTAATATCGAATGAATGCACAATATTACTAGACAATAGATTTGACACTGCTTATTGCCTACCTAATACTCCCTGACCATATCTCATCTATATCTACAGATGACCAGGCTTAGCTTGAGTTATCTTTCTTAATCAATGAGTTTTTCCCATCTGTGAATTCAAGCAACTATAGTGGAAAAGCTTGAAGTTTCTCAATATTTCAAAACGTCTTATCCCATGAACATGAAAAATATTGAAAAATAATCATTCCCTAAAGAACAGTGAGTCCTGACTTTCTGATGGAGGTGCGCTCTGCATTTTCCCTCTACCCACTGTAGGGCATCTCCTGTAAGGTCCCTCCTTTTGATTCCTGAGAGTCTCTCACCTCCCAGGTCTTTGGTACATTCTAGAGCATCCCCACCAAACTTCTACTACATGAGGTTCCCTGTTTCCACTCTTTCTGCTGGCCCTAAGGGCTTTAGTTCTTTTCCCCTGCCCAATACCACATCAAGTTCCCATCTCCCCCCACCCTTGTCCACTTTCTCACCCAGGACCCTCCCTCCAGCCCTGTCGTGATTGCTTTCTTCTCCCACCCAAGTGGGACTGAAGCATCCTGACTTGGGCTTTTCGGCTAGCTTGTTGACATTTTTGAGTTCTGTGGACTGTATCTTTGGTATTTTGTATTTTTTTCTGCTAATATCCACTTATTATTAATGAGTACATACAAGGCATACATACATACATATATACATACAAACATACATACATACATGCAATATATGCATCATACATACAAGGCATCAAGGGAAGGATGGGTTGCCATCCCACAGTCAAAACTCTGACCCATAATTGTTCCTGTCTGAAAGAACTGCAGGGATGGGAATGGAGAGGAGCCTGAGGAAAAGAAGGTCCAGGGCCAGGCCCAAAGTGGGATCCAGCTCAAGGGAAGGCCCCAAGGCCTGACACTATTACTGAGGCTATGGAACACAAAAAGGGACCTATCATGACTGTCCCCCGAAAGACCCAACAAGCAGCTGAAAGAGTCAAATGCAGATATTTGCACCCAACCAATGGACAGAAGCTGCTGACCCTTGTGGTTGAATTAGGGGAAAGATGGAAGAAGCTGAGGAGGAGGGTAACCATGTCAGAGGACCAGCAGTCTCAATTAACGTGGACCCCTGTGATCTCTTAAACACTAGACCACCAATCAGGCAGCATATACCAGCTGATGTGAGGCCCCCAACACATACACAGTAGAGGACTGCCGGGGTTTAATTAGAGAAGATGCACCTAACTCTCAAGAAACAAGAGGCTCCAGGGAGTTTAGAGTTCTGGTGGGGTAGGGGCTGGGGGGGTGCAGATATCCTTGTAGAGAGAGGGGGCAGGGAGGAGGTATGGGTTGTGGAACAGTCGGAGGGTGGACAGGGAGGGGAATAAAATCTGGAGTTTAAAATGAATAAATAAATTAATTAATTAATTAAAAAAGAATACAGTGGGGACAGGAACTTCCTGCGGCGGCCGGGGACCTCAGCTTGGGCCACAGGGCTCCATAGCAAATTAGCGACGGGACAAAGATACCCTCCCAG
>CM052711.1:42695970-42743349 GCA_028551405.1 Uromys caudimaculatus
TCATAGCAGCCATATTTATAATAGCCAGAAGCTGGAAACAACCCAGATGTTCCTCATCAGAGGAATGGATACAGAAAATGTGGTACATTTACACAATGGAGTACTACTCAGCTATTAAAAACAATGACTTCATGAAATTTGCAGGCAAATGGATGGAACTTGAAAATATCATCCTGAGCGAGGTAACTCAGTCACAAAAAACGAACATGGTATGTACTCACTGATAAGCGGATATTAGCCCTAAAGTTCAGAATGTCCAAGTTTCACTTATTAGTAACCACTGGATTGAGAGTGAGGTCCCAGATGGAGGGGTTGGAGAAAGGTCTGAAGGAGCTGAGGGAATTTGTAGCCCCATGGAGGGAGTCAGTTTGGCCTGTCCCAGTGCTTATTTTCAAAGAGAGTTAATAATTTTAACTGGAGGAGGAAAGTAGAGAAAGTCACTCTCCCAATTCCACACATTCAAGATCTTTATGAGGTGCCATTATAATTGTACAACCAGGTTTGCTGACTTTGCAGATCTCTCTATCATTTCCCTGTTATGTATGTTTAATGCAGGCTCTTTTACAAATGATACCTTTCAATAGCTTTCTCCTTTTCTTTTTATTGGCAAATTTCAATTCTATGCAATACTGTATACCAGTCTGACTTTGCAACAGATTTATACAGTTTACCCATCATAAATGAGAGTTCTGATGTCTTAATTTTTTGAGTTTTCTAATTTTTTATGATTACTGTTTGCCTTAAATCACTCACTCACTTTTGTGATGGATTCCTTCAGGCAAAAATCCCAAAATGTTCTGTATATGTATATGTTCTATATATATGTTTATATAAATATATATATATATATATATATATATGTGTGTGTGTGTGTGTGTGTGTGTGTGTGTGTGTGTGTGTGTTTGTGTGTGCGTTCTATATTAAAACTCCATCATATTTTCCAGTAATCATTATTTAAAATATTTAAATTATTTATTCCTATTCATTTGCATTAGTTACTTGAAGCTACAATGTAGCAAATCTGTGAGAACTTAAAAGTCTCCCTGAAAACTGTTAGGGCAGTGCCACACACCCCTATGTATCTAATGCCCTATTTAATTGAGTGCAGTGATTAGTGGCTATCAAAGCATGACAATATTAGATGTTTTATGACTAAACTATGAATTTTACAGGCATTTAAATGGATTGGGTCAATGATGTTAGAAATAAATCCATCATATTGGATGTAAGTGGGAGAAAAATGTATCTTAAAACAAAATCTATGCTTGTTTTCGAGCTCTACAATTTCTGTAACATTGACAACTTTCTATTTTTATTCCATACTTACTAAACAGATTATGTTCATAAATTGAAATCTGAAGAAAATTTGATATAATTTCTTTTTATTCACCAAAGTCTACCTGAAATAAACATATAGAAAATACTTTTTTGGGCGTACTGTGTTGCTTTTGAAATCTTGAAGAAAAAAATTAATTAGAGTGAACAATCACAAATTATAGAAATAATATATAGTAGATTCAATGATTAAAATATTCTAACATTAAGAATAATTTTACTTTTCCAATATGTTAAAGATATATAATTTTCTCCTCTCATTAATATTCATACTTTTCTGATAGATAGTTCTGATTGCTGTATGAGATAAGCCATCTGTCATGAATGAGATAACCGGAATATATCAATAATATTACTGATCATTATTATAAGTTTCGTGAATTCATTCATCTAATAAAAATAATAGTCAATACAAAGGAATTGTATGACATTTTCCAACTGGAATAATGAAGTATTGAAATGGCATTTTAAATATTTTATGAGAAAAAAAATTGACATGTAGTAGTCAATGATGTGAGAAACCATGTGTGTCACATTCAAAGGTCTGAGATGATAAAGGTAGACATATGGACTATTGTAACAAAATAGGATTTGGACTGTGGCAGAATCCTCATGGACTCTGCTAAGACAGCCAGGGGAGGAAAATAAATCAGAAGAAAATGATAGAGGCCTTTGATGCTTTCAGTAGGCTGATGATATATGGACAGAGAGTGGTCAAAGAGTATACTACAAAGTGAAGTTTGTTGCAAGCCTATTCATTGCTTTAAAATGGAAGCATTTATCAGGATAAAATTATCATTAACTCCTAACCAAAACTGTAGAAAAGTTATCTGTTATTTTTTGTTCTCACTTTTACTTTTTGAAATAATTTCTTCAACTTGGTGATACAGAGTCAACTGTGTGTTCCCTTTGGTTATGATGACATAAGTATTCTGGTTCATTGAACTTTGTGTCACTGGATTTTGTAGTCACTGTTCAGTTTTGATGAAAAAAAAACATTTAATTTGAACATGCTTGACCCTGGAAGGCACATATTGTGTGGGATTGCTGGTATAAAGGGTATCAACAGTAATCAAGAGACTTTGGAGAGATGGGTCAGTGAAAGAAATAATGATAGTATCTAATGTTATATCCTAGGGCTAAAGAATAGTTTTAATCAGTTTTTAAGTTAAATTTCTTTCTCGCCGGACATGTTTGATATTTTGTTGAAAATCCAGATTTATTAGTATATAAACACCTACCTTCTTTGACAAATGAACAGGTTCCTTTCTGCTAGTCTATGTGGAGATATTAGTACTTATATTTTCAATAACTCATCTTGAAGGGGATCTAATTTATTGAGTCTGAGCCAGGCCATGTGCAGTCTCTCTGAGAATCTTGGCAGTTTGGCTTGACAATTATTTTTGGATACTTAACCAACTTTCCTAGACTGCCAAAGCACCTTCCCCAAGCAGTCTACTTTAGAGGTGTTTTCAAAAGAATCAATCCACAAAAAAGCTGGTTGCTTTATGGGAGGGGAGTGGGTGTTTTAGGAAAGTGTGTTCTATCCAACAGAAGGCCAATTGCTTATATTAAGTGAGCATCTTGTCTACATATTCACTTGAGGTTTTATGAACTGGAGATTTTTATTAGTGATATGTTCTTGTTTTTGTCTACCCATCAGTTTAAGGCAGACTGTTTTAATAATTGTTAAAATCTACATTGGGGGATCCAGGCAAGATGGCTAGCTTTCGTATTTCCAACCATGCATCTCTGTGGCTAATTCTGTATCTGTGCAAAAGCGAGGCTATTTTGTTGAAGCTTACTGCCTTATCTTTATAAAGACAAGGTATCTCTTAGCATTCCACATGAAACAAGAAGAACGCTAGCCACACCATTATGGGGAGTTTGAATTGTAACTTAGGTGGACTTATCCTAGTGACATTTTGTGTTGGACTTATTATTGGGTTTGTCAGGAATTGTACCAAGAATAGGGGTAAGGAACGGAGATAGTATCTTATTTGATTTTCATGAATGACCTTGGGATGAATTCCAGTTGAATGAGTAATTAGAATGAGTGTTCTGCAAGAAAGATGGCCATGAAAAGAACTCTATCAGGTTACTCACATAGGAAGTTCAGTCTCTTTCAGTTTACTGGCAGAAAGGAATTTTGATGACTGTTTCTCAGGTGAAGAAAGGACCACTTAGAGAAAAGTGTCTATATTTGACTTAATTCATGTAGAACCTTCCAACTTTAAACTGCCTGGAACAACTTTAAACTGCCTGCCTCAACACAGGAAAGAAATGACTAATTCCTAGCCACAAATAGGCTATCTGTAAGGTATGTCTTTTAAACATTAAACAACTCTTAGGTCTGTTTCTTAAATGTTAGGA
The DNA here is from genome assembly GCA_028551405.1 of Uromys caudimaculatus. Classification (NCBI taxonomy): domain Eukaryota; kingdom Metazoa; phylum Chordata; class Mammalia; order Rodentia; family Muridae; genus Uromys; species Uromys caudimaculatus. The sequence goes on from CM052711.1 coordinate 42,699,679, forward strand.
TTCTCCTGGATCTGGTTTACAAACTTCAGAATAACAGCAACAAATATTTATTCTGTTAATAGAAGACTCAAAACAAATTTGTAATAGACAGGTAAGATTAAAATGATCTCTTAGTCCTAAAATCTGAATCTAAGGCATGACCTAACACTTTCTATTCTAGAAATAACATTTTAAATGTATGTGGCAGGAAAAGAGGGACTCATCAAGGATGTATTGTCCCAATGGTTATGTCCAGAACCAAGCACATTGGCATACATGCCACGAAAATTGGATGGGACTAGTAAGGTGTGGTCTTGAAGTTTGAAAGGAGTAATAGTAACTATTCTACTTATGGGGAAAAAAGCTAATAAAATTATACCAAGTCAATAATTGAATGTTCAAATACCCCACCAAATAAGGGCAATCTTAGAAACCATGGGGAATTTGTAGATGTCAGGAAAACATTACTTGTCTTCAATACCATTCTCCTAAACACACTCAAGTCTTGTCTGCAAAGAATGTAAACTTTTGTTAATATTAACAGAGACCTATAAGTTTGGGTTGATACTTTTTTTGCTCAAGCAGAAATGGCTATGTAACTTTCACTTTTGAGTGGGAAAGATTGTCATTTATTTTCAGATATGGAATTTGGTGAGTAGATTTTCAAATGTCTGGATATGGATTTTCAAATGTCAGGTGTAACATGAGCACTGGATTTTTAGCAGGTGAGAAATTGGGCATCTCGACACTAGTAGAAATGCACAGAAGAGCGTTCCAGGGAAGGGATCAGCTATAGGTGCTTTAAAGCACTTACTTTGATATTTACTCTAATAATAATTGTGAACTGAAAGAATAATTTTTATTTTAATGTAGATAAAGCAGAAGAAGTCATTTTCGTATCTATAAGGATTTGGATTTGTACACATAAATGTAATATCCTGAGTTACCCAGAATTTCTTCACAGGTACAAAAATATTCTCCAGTTATGCAATGATGGTCTCCTCATGCATAACTAGTTATAATTGTCTTCTTTTGTCATCTGTCTTCTCAGTTATTTGTCTGATGTGTGTATTTATTAATTTTAGAACAAGTCCTGTTCTGGGGTTTTATACAGAATTTTTCTGTACTAACGATGGCACTCTCAAGATGGATGCTGTAAATGTCACTTATTTCTTTTCAGCACTTTGATCCTTTTGTCCACCATTTAGATTCTGATTATAAAAGAGATAGAAGGCCTAGTCCATGAATTGGTTTATATCAGATTGAGGTTCCGTTTATAGTAGCATTCTCCCTGTATTGGTGGCTGACTGAATGATTAAATGTTGTACAATTAGGGCTCTTTCAACAGGAGTTGTAGGGCAAATTAGTAGAATTACAGAAGGCTTTTTGAAGCTTTCTATAAAACATACACGGTTTTTATCATTTCCTTGAGTGATCACTGATTTCATCATAAATGTTTGGATCAATATTTTCCCTTTTTATACTTCTCATGAATACATATAGGGATCATTTTCCTAACAATTTGTGTTAGGTATTTTAATCACAATTGTGTGATGAGGAAAAGATTGTTTTGTGTCACAAAAGGTTGTTGCTTGCATTTCTAGAAAATGTCTGTTGACCTTACCATAAAGATTAGTTCATTCACAACGGTACTAAATGAAAATGAAAAGAACTATTATTCAAAAACCATCAAAGGCTTAGGCTAAAATCTGGAATTTAATAACACATTTATTTGGACCTTTGGAATAACTACCCAATTCTTCTTTGCATGCTGCTGTCTGCCACTGAGTTTTGCTTTTGTAACATTTCCCTGTGTTCCAGATAACTTTCTTAGAGAGAGGAGTCCTGGTCTTGCATCAATGTATAGGATGGCATAGCAGTTTTGCTAGAGGCTCAGAATGGGATTTGGGGCTCTAGTTCTTGATGTTTAAAGACATTTGGTGATGTCAGATGGCGAGCAAATAATTAACACCCTAAGAAAATGGAGTTATTTAGACTAGCGTGTCACCCAGGATGTCTACATCTTCCACTTTTATTCCTTCCACTCCCTACCTAAAAATGTTGTCTTGGGAGGGTAACATTAAAGCATGGGCACAAAATATCCTCTATCAGTTTCCTTGTATTTTGAGGACATCTAATTGAAGAATGATTGTAGTTGAGTGACATCTTTCAGGTTCCTTCAGTTTGTACTAACACTAGGCAGTGTTCCAGTAAAAGATATTTTTTTTTCTTTAAAGTACCTGAATAAAACCTTGACTTTAGTACAGGATACATCCAAGAAGTTTTATGATCAGGAAATGGTATCCTGAGCAGGGAGCAAGAAAAAAGGAAACGGTTGGTGTGATTTTGCCACAAGGAACATCCCTAGACATAGAATAAGATCGTGTTGAAAAGTGCAGAGATACCATCCTTTGGAATGTCCTATATTCTGTATATCTCCAGCTAAAATGAACTTCAACATTTCTTTTCAATACAATTTCCTCATGATTTAAACTCCATTTCCAATGGCTAAAATGGGAGATTCTGATACCATTTATATAGTATTTTAGAAAATGTTTAGCACATGTTCTGGATTACTGACTGTATGAGAGTTGGAAGAGTCATCTCTTTAGCCAATAACAATGGCTCATCTTATCAAAGTATGGACATAGACACAGGCATATTTGTGTGCATTGAGGAAGAGCCATACTTTGATAGTGTGTTATTTCTTAAGATCTCCATACGAAATGGAACTAGAACAATCCCTTAGATGTTTTCTAAACTTAATTCAATTTATAGAAGAATTTCTCTCCATTAGAAATGAAGAATCATGGTAACATACATTGCAAAATATATCAATCCCTGGGTTCGTGATTTTACCAAGTGTATTAGTCTGAGAAAGTGAATTCTTAAGATTTTAGCATTGAGATTTTTGAAGAATTCACCAGAAGCTTATTCTGAAAAGGATCAAAAAACATGATTCAAAGTGGCCATGTGAAACCTAATTAGAAATGACTACTATTTGCATAAATGAATAATATAATATCCCAATATTGCTGTTGGTTTCTCAGTGATTACTGAATAATTTTTGTTGTGTGTTTGATAATCCCTACTTTATAAGTTAGTTTTCTCAGCCATATGTCTGTATTTCTTACATTTGTAGTTATTGAGGCAAAATAATTCAGATACAATGTTAAGATGAAAAGATTAATTTTGCCTTATAGCCCCAGAGAATGTAGTTCACATTTATTTATAATCGTAAATGTGGACAGAACATCATGTCAAAAATAGTAGTCTGCTCAGAGAAGAAATAGAGAACAAAAGAGGAAAACATCAGTGATAACGTGTGCCAGGGCATCCCCCTAGTGACCAACTTTGCCCCTGAAATGTCCTACCTCCTATCTTCCACCACCTCCGGGTAATGCTATATTATGAAACTATAGAGCATTCAGCACATTATTAGATAAGAGCATTCATAACCTAATATATTTCTTCTTTAAGCCCTTGATAGAAACACTCTGAAGTCTAGCCCAGTTATTCCCTGTGTATTTCACAATGATGATATTTTTAAACTAAACTAATTATTCCATGTATGAAAAAAAGCATATTTTAGTGGTTCCAGTAACAGAGTGAAAACAAGAATTATATTGAACCAACTCTCCTTTATTTTATTTCTGACCTATTAAAATATTATTTTGGAAAAATAAGAATCCTAGAAAATATGTAGACATTTTCTTTTTCACTTGTGATCTTTTCTTATTTGTTCTAGTGTCATGTATATATCACAAAGCAAGACACACTGAAGGAAAAGAAAATAGCTCAAAGCAATATTGTAAGAATAACAGCTTCCTTCTGGACGCTTTCAAAGAGTAAATTTGAAACAGATTTTTTTTTTTCCGAAGTATTTTAGTTCCTGTATGCAGTTCCTCACTAGAAATGAGCAATTATGTCATGAATGAAAAGAGTTAAAGATTTTGTTAGTTAGAGCATTGCCTACCCCCAAAAAAGTTTATTGTAGAAAGTGCAATACTATTAATTAGCAAATCAAATGTTTACACTTAAAATGTGTCATTAAGACATTATGCGAAGATTAGTTTTGGCAGAGATTAGATAAAAGAAAAGAAGTAAAAGGTATATCGACTAGGGAGGAGTGTGGCAGAAAAGGAATTGTAAAGCTTTTGACTAAGGAATATGGTAGTAGAACCACACCCATCCTCTAAAAACCAATTAACTAAGAAATGTGGCAGAGGTTGTCTATAAAAGGTGGACAAGTGAAAGGCAATTGGTTTTTTTTTTAATTTTTATTCAAAAACCATCTAGAAGCAATGAAAATGGAAAATTTAAAAATTTGGTAAAACAAAGAAACAAGTGACTAAACTATATTTTTTGCCAAGTTAAGATTCTACCTTAGTGGCCAATCATGGTGGTATTTGCCTTTAAATCCAGCTCTCAGGAGGCAGAGGAAAATGGATATCTGTAATTTCAAGTCTAGATAGTTAACATAGTGAGTTCTAGCACACTCAGTAAAAGAGACCCTGACTGAGAAACCAAACAAATCAAATAAACAAACAAAAAAATTATCTAGTTAAGTGACACACATGATTTTAATATATTAAAAGAAGGCATGTTAATTGTAAAAAGTACATTCCTTCATATTCACCATACTCAAGCCTCAGTCTTTGGGAATTATAATCACTAGTGTTTGCTACCATGCCTGATTTTTGTATTTGTAGTTGCTCATTGGACACTGTTTCTCATTGGAACCTGAAATTTGCTCAATAAGATACTGACTGCCCAGTAAAATGTAAGGATGTAGCTGGTTCTGTGTTTCAGTGTAGAGAACATATGCATGTGCCGCCACATGAAGCTTTTTATGTTGGTCCTGGGTATTAAACTCAGTACTTAGGTTTGTGCCACAAGCTTATTATCAAGTAAAATATCTCCTCATCTTCTTTAATACTACTTATAGTATTAAACTATCCATTCTTCTATCTTACACAAAATAGAAAAAAAGGAGGTCTCACAAAACTTTTCGTTTTTTTAAACATCAAGTGTTAACTTTATCTGAATTAACTTGGTTTCAAATGCATTATAGTCACTAAATATCTAAAATCTTGTTCTCTTTTGTCTAAAGAAATCAACCTACAAGTGTGGATGCAAGCTCAAATACCAGTTTGATTTTTTGATTTAACATTTATCAAAATAAAGAAACCATGCTTTGGAACAGGACATTTACTTAAGAATGATCAAGTGAGGGATTTGCCATCCTACAGTCAAAACTCTGACCCATAATTGTTCTTGTCTGAAAGAACTGCAAGGGTGGATATAGAGAGGAGCCTGAGGAAAAGAAGGGCCAGTGAGAGGCTCAATGTGAGATCCAGCTCCAGGGGAGGTCCCAAGGCCTAACACTATTACTGAGGCTATGGTGGGCTCACAAAGTTGGGCCTATCATGACTGTCCTCCGAAAGAACCAACAAGTCGCTGAAAGAGTCAGATGCAGATATTTGCATCCAACCAATGGACAGAGGCTTCTGGTCCCTGTGGTTGAAGTGAGGGAAAGCTAGAAGAGGCTATGGATGAAGGCAGCCCTGCGGGAGGACTAGATGTCTCAATTAACCTGGATCCCGGAGATCTCTCAGATACTGGAATACCAACCAGAGCAGGCAGCATATGCCAGCTGATATGGGGCTGGCCTCCCTGCATATATGCAGCAGAGGACTGCCGGGTCTGGGTTTAGTCAGAGAGGATGCATCCACCCTCAAGAGATCAGAGGCTCCAGGGAGTTTAGAGGTCTGGTGGGGTGGGGATGAGGGGTAGGGGGTGGGGACAGTCAGAAGGTGGACAGGGAGGGGAATAGAATCTGGAATTTTAAATAGATGGATAGATAGATAGGTAGATAGATAGAAAGATAGATGGATGGATGGATAGATAGATAGATAGATAGATAGATAGATAGATAGATAGATAGATAGATAGATAGATAGAATGTTAATGTGGTTCTTGCCTGACTACAGTAAGAGGCCTCTTCAAGTTCCATATCCCAATGCTGTGAGTCACATCTAAGGACATCCCCATTGATTCTTGGGTGCCTCCTTTATACCAGGTCTCTGTTTCTTCCTGGAGATGTTCTCCATATCCCCAACCCTGTCCGTTATAATTTTCCATTCATTCTCACTCCCCCTGTTCCCAGGCACACCTGATCCTGAAGCCCCCATTCCCTTCCCCATCCCATCTCCCACCCAGTTCCCTCCCTCCATCTACATCTTATGATTATTTTATTCCCCTCTCTAAGTGAGATTCAAGCATCCTTGCTTGTACCTTCCTTCTTGTTTAGCATCTTTGGGTCTGTGAAGTGTAGCATGAATATCCTGTATTTTATGGCTAATATCCACTTATGAGTACATACCATGCATGTTGTTTTAGGACTGGGTTACCTCATTCAGGATGATACTCTTAAGATGCATCCATTTGCCTTCATATTTTATGATGTTCTTGTTTTTAATAGATGAATAGTATTTCATTGTGTCGATGGAACACATTTTCTGGATCAGTTAATCAGTTAAGTGATATCTAGTTTGTTTCTAGCTTTTGTCTATCATGAATATGGCTGCTATGAACATAGTTGAGCAAGCATCTTTGTAAGATGGTAGAGCATCTTTTGGGTACTTGTTCAGGAATGGTATAGCTGCATCTTGAGGTAGAACTTTTCATAGTTTTCTGAGAAACTGCCAATTGATTTCCAAAATATTTGTACAAGTTTGCATTGCCACCAGCAAAGGAGGAGTGTTCCACTTGCTCCACATCCTTGTCAGCATGAGCTATGACTTGAACTTTTGATCCTAGCCATTCTGACCAGTATAGGTTGGAATTGTAGAGTTGTTCTGATTTCCATTTTGCTGATGACTAAGGAGTACCAATAGAGTGATAAGGACACCATTCTTTATCCTGTGTACAAGAAATGCAGGGGTGGGAGATGGAGAAGAGCCTGAAGGAGCAGCCAGCCAGTAACGTGCCCAACTTGAGAGCCATCCTATGGGCAACTACAAATTCTGCTTACAGGCATGAGACTAGCATGGCTGTCCTCTGAGAGGCTTCATCAGTAGCTGACTTAGATATAGTCACCCACAGCCAAACAAGGGATGGATCTTGGCAACGGCTCAGAAGAACGGGAGGAAGGATTGCCACTCTGAAGGGGATAGGAACTCTACAGGAAGACCAAAGGAGTCAATTTACCTGGACCTTTGGAGCTCTCAGAGACTGAACCACCAACAAAGAAAAGACACAAGCTAGAACTAGGCCTCCCTGTATATATGTAGTAAATGCGTATCTTGGTCTTCATGTGTGTCCCAAACAACTAGAGGAGGCTTTATCCCAAAAAGCTGTTGCATGTATTTGGAATATGTTCTTCTAGCTGTGCAGCCTTGTCTGGCCTCAGTGGGATAGGCTGTGCCTAGCCTTGCAAAGACTTGGTGTACCATGGTCCGTGAATACTCAGAGGGACTCCCACATGCTCAATGGGGAAGTTGAGGGAGAATGTAGGAAAAGATTGTGGGAAGGGAGCAGGGAGAGGGATATAGAGTGAATAAGTAAAATTATAATAAATAAAAAATTAAATAAAATTGCATAGCCCATTACTGTTCTGGTTCATTTAGTCCAAGGGCATTTAATCCAATTCTAAGTGGCATGTTAATAATGTAATATCATACATTATTAATTAATCCTCTCATTCATTTACATTTCAAATGATATCCCCCTTCCTGGTTATCTCTCCACCAACTCCTCATCCCATCTCCCATTTGCCTCTATGAGGGTGCTCCTCAACCCACTCACCCACTCCTGTCTCACCTGTCTAGCATCCTCCTTTGCTGGGGCATCAAGCCTCCCTCCCCTTTCATTGATATCAGATAAGGCCATCTTCTGCAACATATGTATCTAGAGTCCTGGCTTCTTTCACGTATACTCTTTGGTGGGTGGTTTAGTCCCTGTGAGCTTTGGGTGGTCCAGTTAGTTGATATTGTTCTTATGGGGTCGCAATCCCCTTCAGCTCCTTCATTCCTTTACATAGTTCTTCCATGGGGGTCCTCAAGCTCAATCCAATGGTTGCCTGTAAGTATCTGCATCTGAAAACGTCTGGTGCTGGCAGAGCCTCTCAGGGAACAGTCATATTAAGCTCCTGTGAGCAAGTGCTTCTTGGCACCAGAAATATGCATCTCAAAATTTTAAACCCAGGAATGTTCCTGTTCAAAGCAAAGACAGGAACAAAAATATTATCTTACATTTTTAATTAAAATAGTTGAAGTAGCAAATTTTCTTTATTTCATAAGGCATTTTCGATTGAGAAGACTGAAACTGCCCAAATTACCTACATGAGAAAAACAAAAATCAAACAAATAAAAACCAAACATTCACTGGCAAATACAGGTTGCCATACGTCTGTAGAAACCAATAAGATAAACAGCACCAAGAGGAAGCTCTAAGTAAACTGTAGGCTTTTAGCAACATGCATATCAGGGTAGATTCAACAGTGGAAGCGCATGAGCTGGTGCTGATGGCAGGAGGGAACATTGGTCCTTTTCAATTTTGCTACAAAAATAAAACTTCTTTTGAAATGTCTTTTAAGAAAAGAATGTTAATGTGAGCCAAAGTAAATGAAATATCCTCTATTTCAAGTTAAGACGTGGGAAACATATTTATATCTTCACACTATTGAATTCTATTTCTCCATGAAGAGTGTAAGATAAGTCATTTCAAAACTCAATGAACTAAACTCATTACATGCATCATTTGCAGTAGTTTTGAGAAGCTGTTAACAAACAGGAGCCATCAGGTCTTCTGGAAAGAAGAGAAATGAATGTCCAAACACACTAGAGTGATCAAATTCAAAATACGATCTGCTAAAGATATGAGATGCCTGTTACTTTTGTTCCATATTCAGCCAGCAAACACAAGAACAAGGAAGAATAGTCAACTCCTTGTCCAAATTATCTTTAGTCTATTTGCTAACAAGTGTACTAAGTATGTTTCTGACTCTGTCAGTAAAGAACTGCTCTAATTTCTTTCACAAGGCACAATGTTCCAGACACGTGATGAATGTTGATGTGAAATTTAAAAATACATCAACAGCGCAATCTACAATGCATATGATAATTGGTCTAAACACTCAGCCTGGAACCCTAAGCTCATTCTAGTGAATCTGCACCTAGGTGAAAAGTGGAAATCCACTTCACAAAGTTGTTCATACATGCACAATTATATTTTAATCACAGGTTTCAAAACAACATTTACTCCTATTTTTTTTTTTTTTTTTTACTTTTTATTGATTTTCTTGTGTGAACTTCTCATCATGCACCCCAGTGCCACTCATTTTCTGTCCCGCCATATATATTCTCCTTCTGTCTTTCCAAACCTACCATCCAAAGAAAACAAAACAAAAAACAAAACACACACACACACACACACACACACACACACACACACACACACACACACACACACGCAAACACCCCAAAACAAAAAAGACAGAAAAAAAAAATGTTGCAGTGTGTCACGGTGTGACATACACTATATATACTCTTTTTCCTAAACAGCTTTCCTGGTGAATGTTCATTACCTTAAGTCATGTGATTTAAGGCCTCTGGCTTCTGCTATACCATCAACACTGGATCTTCACCAGGACTCCTCTTGGATATCTCATTGTTGCTCTTGTATCATGGAAATCCTGCAGTTTTGGTTCCATAGAACTGTTCCCTTCACATACTCAAGCAGTTTTTAGATTGGGTAGATGTTGAGGATGTCCAATTTAAAGCCCTGGATCTGGGCTTGGGTGGTAGCTGAATTAGCCAACTTGCCAGCAATATTGCACCCATGTCACCATGGCTGGTTCTCCTGATTTGCAAGGGGTAGGACCATGCTCTCTGTGTCAGCACTACTGTGCTTCCCAGGAGAAAAGCTGCTGTCCAGTTCTTCATAGTGCTGCAGTCAGCAAAGGTTGGGACTAGCTCTTCAGCACCTCTGCCACTAGGGCCTGCTTTACTGTGCTGCCCAGATAAGAAGTGGAACAAGATTTCCTGCATGCCGCAGCCAATGACAAGTGGGGCCAGCTCTGCACAACCCTTGGACATCAACATGGCCCCAGGTAACAGGCTAGACCAGGAATGTCTGCAATACGACCTTTGGTGATAATATGGTCCATGAACATAGACACAGACTCCTGCTATTGCAGGGCCATAGATCCAGAAATAGTGCCTGTTAGAAGCATGGGCCTGGGTGGAACTGTGGCCTCAGATGGCAGTGCAAGCTGCTCATATTTGATGTTGCTTACCACCCTTGTGTCTCCACTTCTGCTTTTCTTCATAGTGCATAAACAATTCTGCTTCTCTTTTTCTCCTATCTCTCTATCTCATACTTGCTAATTGTAGTTGTGCCCAAAGACACCAAAATATACCTTTTATATGTAGGATGATATTGAATGTAATTATTTTTTGCATGTGTGTTATTTCCACAGGGATTTGCAGCAAATTATTTTACTTACAAAATACTTTCCACCTTGTACACCTGAAAGCAATAAACAGTAACATCGTCTCCAGCTGGTAAAAACAAAAACAAAAACAACAACAAAAAAAACCATAATTCACTCTTCTATCCAAGGAGAAGCATATGAAAATCAGATAGTAAGTCTCTTAGCACACTGAAGAAAATCTCCCTTTGTTAATTGTTGATAAATTTGCAGTGATATCTATCCAATAATATTAGTGTGTGCTTAGGAATGTAACTGCAAATGAGTCACCCTACTAATGACATTTGTTCATTGTGGAAGTCTGGAGAAAACAGGTCCATTTACAGAAATCCATTTATGTTATAATTGTCTTCTTCATATATCATTGAAAATGTTTCTCACCAAGTGATTTTCTTATTCCTAGACGTATCTTAGGAAGAAATTCAAGAGTTTGTCAAGTGGAAACAATAACTGATGGTACTAAGGACAATTTGAAAAGAGAGCTAAAATATTCACTATAATAGACATTTTAAAGTGTACACATGATACATGGCTGAAATATTTTTGTATACTATGCAAACATTCTTGAGTTCACATATGGTAGTAAAATACATTTACTACATATTTTCTAGCAGTTTTAGATACAGACTACTAAATGATCAAATAATCACCCTCATATATGAGAGCCATTGACTTAGATAATTAAAGGTAATTATCATCCATATATGTGGTTTAAAATGTAAGTTATATTATTCATATTATCAATATTAATTAATGCTTTATTTTAAGTACTAGTCAAATGATGATCCAGAATACCTTACCAGTTTGTGTGTGTGTGTGTGTGTGTGTGTGTGTGTGTGTGTGTGTGTATATATATGTGTGTGTGTGTGTGTGTGTGTGTGTGTGTGTATATATATATATATATATATATATATATGGGTGTGGGGTGTTTATATAAATAATTCATTAATTTTATGTATATATCAATGAATATCAACAAATATGATTCCTACCCTATGTAGAATTTATACATTTATATTTAATATTATATTCTTAAAAGACTATAGTGGGAGTTACATGAAAAAATTTATTATAATACAAATTGTTTCACTAAAATATATAGTTCAGCAAACATAAAATTAAAGAGCAGACACTAGAAAAATACATAAAAATTTCATGTTGATAAGTTATGGAAGACAATGACAATTTCTCACTGAATGTATCTTATTCATTAATAATTGGTAAAAGTTTTAGAACTTAGCTAATAATCTAATTTATGACTAGTGACAATCCATAAACACTAAAAAAATGTTGGAATATATACCAAGACTTGTATTTAGTCCTGTTTTTTGTACACAAATAAACATACACACACACACACACACACACACATGCACACGCACGCACGCACATGTGCACACTCACACATGCTAGACAAGCAACATATGTCAGGGACCACAAACAAATTTTGACATAAGTTCCAGACATAAATTTATTCTGGTGAGCCAGGCAGTGGTGGCACACGCCTTTAATACCAGCACTTGGGAGGCAGAGGCAGGTGGATTTCTGAGTTCGAGGCCAGCCTGGTCTACAGAGTGAGTTCCAGGACAGCCAGGGCTACACAGAGAAACCCTGTCTCGAAAAAAAAAAAAATTATTCTGGTGAACAGCATTGGTATTAGATCTGTGAGTTCATGGTAGAAATAATCCCCAGTTTCAGCGTTCATTCTCCAAAATGTTAGGACTACCTTTCCAGAGTGGAGAGCATTGCATTACATTTCATCAAATCTCTGTTGATGAGAAATCTACATATTCCTAGTCACAATAATAGCAATTTACCTCTGATATTTGATGGGAACATAATATTTCAAGTTCCCCCAAACACAAGGATTAATCCAACTGGCCATGTCAGTCACCTGGTAGACATCACTCCTCAGGAAATGTGATTAATCTAAGACCACTCTAGAGAGATGGGAAGAATAATTATCCCTTCAGTGAGATGTTGTACTTTTCTTTCCCCTAAATTTCTAATTTCCTATAGTCATTAATAAAGCCACAGCCATGCAATGCTAAACTGAGCTTGTTTCTCTTAACACTTGCAGAAAAAATAGGGATAGTTAAGTGCTTAAGTGTATGTGCTGCTCTTGCAGAAAATATGGATTTGGTGAGCTGAATTCATTTTGTACATCATTGTTGGGAGGCTCACAGCTGCTTATATTTACATGCCTCTAATTTCTAGAGCATGGCACTCAAGTGAAAACCATCACTGTAAACATTTAATTTAAAAATAAAGTAATATGGTAGTTGCAAGGTCTCCTCCAAAATCTATGATTCCACTGGCGCTGGATAGTTGGCTAGGTTTCCTGTGCCAGCTTACTCTCAGAGCCCAGTTCAAAGTGATACACGTACAGCACAAATAAGACTCTGGGACTCTTCACTTACTTTTTTGAAAACCAGTGTCAAACCTAAAAGTTCCAAATCTATGGGTAATACATAAGTATTGACATACTTTACTACGGATAAAACAAATGAACAGTAAATAATGTTCCAAATAGAATAGCAATTCATCGACAATGTATTCAGGGTTGTTGAACAGATCCCAAAATTGATGTATTATCAAGGTTGGAGGAGAAAAAGGAAAACTTTGCCATGACATAAAATCCAAATGTGACACATCATGATTTTACTGTGATAAATGTCAAATTATATCCCACTTGTCAAATTGGTTATACCACCGGTCTGTTTACTATCTATAACATAATATTTTGTAAAAGTTTTAACAGAATTTAGGGGCACATCAAATTAGTTGCTTGTTAGAAAAAGTTACTCAAATATCTCAGGAAAATGATTTATGATTCATAAAACCTCAAATATTTACTTTCAACCCATTTATAAAGGACTAAAGGCAAATAAGGAATGCTGACAGTGAGTGAAATATTTTTTCCTAAGAAAGACGGTACCCATTCATTTTCTAATACTAAATAGTCATATCTAAAAACATAAATACAAGTAACATTACACAGTCTGAGCAGGATTCATATATAAATGGCTCTCCTGGAACTTGTTATGTAAATCTGACTGGCCGAGAATTCAGAGATCCACTTGCTTCTGTCTCCTGTGTACTTGAATTTAAGATATGCAGCGCCAAGCCTAGCTGTGAGCATGAATTTTAAAGAGAACAATGGGCAGTGTATGCGAGGCTTTAAAAGGTGGAAAAGAAAGGAGGGTGTTATGTGCCATTATCATAATCTCAAAAGGTAAAACAATTAATAAGAAATAAAATTTGCTGAGGAGTCCACAAAGTTCCTGCAGATAATTTCAAAGTTGTAATCATACAGATGATCCTGGTTAAATTCAGTGCATCACTAAAAACAACAACAGCAAAGAAAGAAAGAAAGAATGAAAGAAAGGAAGGAAGGAAGAAAGAAAGAAAAAACAAAACTAACAAACAACAACCACAAAACAAAGAAGTCAAGAACAAAGAAAAAGAACTTCTAGGAATATCAGGGAGATAACCTCAGAGTATAAATTTCTTAATTTACATGACACATGCATAATATTATAAATTGACAAAGTTAGGAAATTTCTAATACATGGTTGCACAAATGAAATTGATGGCAAGAATATATTATTGAAGCCATCAAACACTTGGTTCAGAGAACATGAAAAAATTCAAGTTAGTATTGACCTGAAACTTTCCTCTCTACAAGCTAACTTTCATTGTACTAGAAAACATTCTACATGCCGCTTAAGGGGGAAAACGATCAATACTCTTATGGATCTGTGAACTCTGAGAACTACAGCCGGAAATATATTCCCATAGGTACAATGGTGGCACAGATATTATGGGGATACCAGTTCATTTTTTGTTTGAAATTTTTGGCTCACCACACAAGAGAAAGCTGATATCTTATACTATAAATCTGGCTAGAAATCAAGAGTCTGGTCGCTTCTATGCACTATTGGAGAACCTATTACTTTATTTTGCTAATGGAAACAGTATCAAACTTCTTTCTCAATAGATATCTTTATACCTATCTCTATACTGTGTTGATTTGAATATGCTTGCACCATGGAGTGTCACTACGAAAGAGGTGTGGTCTTGTTGAAGTAGGTGTGGCCTTGTTGAAGGAAGTGTTTCACTGTGGCTATGTGCTTTAATACACTCATCCTAGTTCCCTGGAAATCAGTCTTCTCTTGCCTGCCTTCAGATGAAGATGTAGAACTTTCAGCTCCGTGCCAGCCTGGAGGTTGCCATGCTTCTGCCTTGATGATAATGGACAGAACCTCTGAACCTGTAAGTCAGCCCCAGTCAGATGTTGTCCTTACAAGAGTTGCCTTGGGCATGTGCAGGGAGCCAACCCCAGCTGTTCTTTCAGGTTCTCTCTTGAGGTAAGCCAAGGGGGAAGAGCCTTGGCAAGACTTGATCTTGTCAGATATTTAGGGTTGCCTTTTCTATAGTGCAACATTTCCCTGCCTTAAGTCTAAGTTACTTTGCAGTGGTAAGCTGACCTGCCTGAGTTCCTCTGAGACCAGAAACTACAGTCTCTGGCACTTAGTACCTCAAAGTAAAACAGCAGAGTATTATTAAGTAATAGGATTTATTGCTGGTACTACTTCCTCTGGTGAATCAGAAGGAAGCCTCTCTGACTAACCTCGTTATCCAGAGAAGAAGGAAAGGAAAAGATTTAAAATGCCTTATACAGTCAAATATGTACAGACACATACGCATTAAAACATTCACACATTCTGGCTGGGCCTGGCTATCACAATCAGCTCCACAAGTATTCATGCATGTTTTCACATATACACATATATGTACATATGTACATAGAGATGAACAGATATACATTTTGGTGGATGCATGGATGGATGGATGGATGAATGGATGGATGGATGAATGGATAGATGGATGGATGGATGGATGGATGGATGGATGGATGGATGGATGGATGGATGGATGGAGGAAGGGATGGATGGGACAGAACTTCCCAAGCCAAACTATTGAACTAACAACTTTATTTCTTTTCTCTGATCTTTTTATACATTCTCAGACAAAAATTCTTTGGAAAATTACCTCAGAGGTAAAATTTACATTAAATGGGAGTTATAGAAAGATGTTGATATTAAGTTCAAAGCAGTGTTTCATTATATTATACTCATTAAAAGTTTAAAGAAACAGGCTTTTTTTTTTTTTAACATGGCCTTGCCTATGATATAGTACACACCTGTGGCTTTATCCTTAGACCTAAATATTTTTTCTTGGACACAAAATTGTCCCAAGTCTATTTCTATTTTTAGTGTAATTATGAAAGCTGGTTGTATTTCTTATTACGACGGCTTTACTTATTATTCTGAGGAGTGGGCACATACTATTTTTGATTCTAACTTTATTATATCTTTCTAGCAACTAAGATGAACTCTGAAAACTTTCTTCCCAAAATTATTTGAATCAAATCAGGAATTCTATAGAATCATTATCTATTTGTCTATATAGCATAACTGCAAGATAGTGCGTCTTTGTAGGTGTGCAGAAATCTGCTCAAAAAGGTGGGTCAATACCTAGTGAGTGTTATATTTTTAAAAATAACAGGGAAAACAAACTAATAGCAGAAATATTTCCTCAAATCTAATCTCTTTGGACTAACAAATCCATAATATATTTTAGTCCATGTTGGACCCATCTCAGGAAGATCACCTGCTAGTTTTTAGCTTCTCCTACATGGCATTTGGCAGTCATGGTGTCTGTTTGTAGCAGTAAAATTCTAACTAAGACAATACCCGTAGATCACTGTGGCTCTGTACTCACTAGATATGTGTTTTGGTGCAGTGGATGATGACTAATACAAACACCCATGAAGGGGCAAAGTACAGAAAATTCGTGTGTGTGAAGTGCTCACCCTTAAATGGAGCATCTATAATTATTCATTCTCCTCCAAACAATCAAGAAACTTTTTAGAAGGGTAGAAAGAATGAAAATACCATAAGACAGAGACATATGGAGTGAAACAATACCTTTTGCCCATAACATGGACCTTATAGTCTAAAATTCACAGCAGTTGTGGTTGCCTGTAGAGTACCTAAATAGAAGAACAAATCAATGAACCTCCCAGTACAGATAGAGGCAAGACATGTGATTCTCTTTTAGCTATTGAGAAACTATTGGAGTTGATTGATGATAGGGAGATAGTCAATTATCTTCAGACATGTGACTTTAGTAAATTGGTCTGGCTCCAGTGGATGGCTTCACATACTTAAGCATATAGGCAGGGACTGTTCCTCCCAGACCTTGAGTCCCCACAGACCACCAAAGACCACCAGAAGTCCAATTTGTGCAAAAGCTAAGGGTCTTTATACAAGCTCAAGCTCAGACCTCTCTAACAGAGTGAATGGGTGTGGAAGGTCCTGAGCTGGTGTTAGACCTGCCATTTATGCAGTTTAAGCAGCATGAGAGGCTATCCAACTTGGCAGTGACATGATTTGTTAATATTTTAGAAATGATAGCTTGCACAAAAATTTTAGCTAGCATCATAAACTTGATATATTTGGTGTTATCTTGGGTCATTTGCCCAGGACATGACCTCGGGCATTTCCTACTATCAAAGGTAGAATGGCTATTGCTTAGGGGTATCTTCGTTCCTGGAAAACATTGTGGTTTTTCCAGTTATTAAGTTCAAACTAAGGACTAGTTGGACATAACATGGAGTCTGAACACAAAATGGAATTATCTAGGCTGGGTATTTTGTTCTGTCCTTCATAACTACCTAAGAGGGCCCTATCATGGAACCTCAATTACTATGACCTCATGTTTTTATAGCTGATAATGAGACCTAAGGACCATAAGTTAGACAGCATTGACTCAATCCTTGACAAAGTTAACTAACTTATTAAGAATATGGGGTCCAACTGTAAGGAACAGATGTAATATAATAAGCAAGCCAGTTAAAGTAGATACCAGAGTAGTTAATCAGGGGTTCCTTTGAATAAACTTACATACTATCCCTGAGCATGTTCTATTCCCTGCTACTTGTTTGCAATAGTTTGCTTAATTTGGCCATATTTTCTCTGATAACTCTGATAACTTCAGTGTAATCTGCATATACATAACATTCTTTTCCTATGGCTACACATAGCCCTCCCTGTTGTAAAAAGGTTATATTTAGGCCTCTATGATTTTATAAGACTACTTCAGCTAGAGAAGAGATTGACTTTTCTAGGGCTTTCATTGATTTCTCTAATCTTTGGTCATCTCCATCAATGGCTTCCCATAAGGAGCAATAGTGGGTGTCCTATAATGCAAAAACAGGGACCCCCTGCTCCTATAGCCCCTGCTATATTGTCACCTGTGGCTGTGGATAAACAATTGCTATAAAGGATTCTCTCTTAAATATGTTATGCAATCCTGGAGTGAGATGACTGAGAACCTCTTCTTTGGAATAGTAAGTTAGCCTTAGGAGCAGCTGGACTAGGACACAAAAGTCAGAAGAGGAATTAAGAGCCTCCATGTGGATCTATGTGGTGAGGCTGGTTGAGCAGACCCATCATGCATCTTCTAGAGTGACTAAGTAGTAATCATTACTGTAGTTTCAAGGGCCAGTCTGAATATAAAGGTATGAGTACCTTTGGGGTACTTTTTGGCCTATGCATTGCCCTTGTTCTTTAATTGATTATAAAGTGATGTGACAATGGCTGGTCAGTGGCCATCTACAGTGGCCGACTACTGCAGATTCTATAACTGAGGTGTTATAAGCACTGATGCTATAGCTAGGGGGCTTGGCATTTAGGCATAGCCAGCAATCAGAAGTGAGTTTACTATAGGTAACATCAAGGATCTCTTAAGTGGCTTCCAGCAGACTAAGCGGGTTCAGGTCTTCATTGATCTGGTTATCTAATATTTGGATCTTTGTGTGTACAATCAAGTTGGGACATGGGGTAAGAGGATTTGTGTGCAGTTTTGAGGAGCTAATACTGGGTCCTAGATTTAAAAAAAAAGTGGACAGGAGCCCTTAACTATATAATGTTAAAATAAACAAAACACCTACATCCTTTAGAAAGAGGTGGACCTGATCATGTGGCCTGAGCTCACAAGTCTTCCCTGTCTCCCAATCTTTAGCCTTTTTACCTTGTTCTGTAAAGCAAATGATTCTTGGATTTCAGGGATATCTCTATCTGGAATAGACAATGTCAAAATAGCAGGGAGGGCCTCCAGAGTGTGGACCTACCTTTATGAGCTCATCCTGAATTAGGTCATCCAGCAAAGGTGCTCTGTCATTAGACAATCTGAAGATTTTCAAGAATAGTACTCCCACCCCACAAACTTGTTTCACCAAGTTTTTATCTTAATTTTGTGGCTCAAACAGAAGTAAAATGTGCAGTGGCTGATATAGCCACCTCTCCGTATTTGAAGTAATGATTTGAGATGGAAAGTAAGATCAGGGAGCAAAGTCTTAAGGGCAGCTAATCTTATTTGAGTGGTGGAGAATTTCTTCACTTAGGACCCAGGTCAATTTGCAGGGTTAGTATCTGGGAGGGGGCTCCCCGGGCTGGAAATCACAACAAGAAATCAACCTAGGAACATTGATACTTGAGTTGTAGGCAGTGGTCCTCATTCTTGTACACTCTACATTTGGGTTCATTGGGTATGTTGTCCTCTGCATTGACATGAGGATTGTCTAAGCAAGTTTAAGTGTGATGAATCCTGATGACTTTGAGAATGGTAGGAGTAGTCAGGACAATTATGTATGGTCCTTTCCAATGTAGTGCTAGGGATTGTCTTTGATGTTGCTTGATGAACACACAATCACCAGGCTGGGAGTTGTGCTGGGTAGGTGGAGAAGCAGTCTGAGAGATTGCCATTAGCTAGAGCCACAGCTCCTTCTGGGTGTGGACAAGAGTCATGAGAGAATCAAGAACATGTCTATCAGAAAATTCAGTTAGTACATCCGGTTTTAGGTTAGGAATTATGTGAGAGGATGTCTCATAAATGATCTCAAAGGGGGTCAGTCCAAAAGTATAGGACATGTTCCTTACCCTGTAGAGTGTGAAGGGGAAACGAGTCACTAGTCCTTGCCAGTCTCCCTGATTATTTTTGTAATTGTCTCTTTTAGAGATCTAATCATTCTTTCTACCTGTCCAGAACTTTGGGGCCTATAAGTACAATGTAATTTCCAATCTTTCCCAATGGCCTTGGCCATTCCATGAGTTTCTTGAGCAGCAACACAGAACCATTAACAGAGCTCAGCATGACTCAGGCAAATGCAAAGCAGATGCTGCAGCATCTGACTGTGACCACAGCTAACTTAGATGCAGAGAAACAGCAATGTCTGGTAGGAGATAAAGATAAGAAGCTTAATAATTAGGGATAAACCTTGACTCCAAAAGAATCAATGTTCTAGGGATTGCCTTTGATGTCACTTGAACTCTTAGTCACCAGGCCAATAGTAGTTGTGTGGGGTAGGTGGAGGAATAGCCTGGTAGATTGCCTTTAGCTAAAGCCACAGCTCCTTCTGGGTATAGACAAGAGTCTTCAGAGAATCAAGAATATCTGTTGTGGGGTATCAGAGACTGGTGGATTGTGCTTATAGGGGGAGGAAAAGAGAGAAGGAAGTCTGTATTCCTGTTATCCTGCAAAATAGAGTAGATGGGGGCTGTTGGTTTAGGTTTCTCTGTCTTGTCTTCTTTAACCACTAGGATGTGTTGCAATGGGAAAAGAGGTTTCAGTGAGGCAAGTGGGTTATCTATGAGATCATGCCATATGATGATGTAGGGCAATTGGTCCAGGTGTTAATGTTGGCTTTCAATGATGTCTTTGACACCCAGACAGTGAGGGTGGTCCCAGGTCCCCTTCTAAGTTCAAATATAAGAGATACTATACCAAAAGTGAAAGTGAGATGCCAGCAGAATGTCATGAAACAGGAGCAACCCACAGCAACACTCCAGAGGAACTAAAGAGATCCATTTACCTACTGATGCATCAGGAAGGTCTTCCCTGGGGAATATAGCACATCTTCTTGGGTCCCCTGTGGTCAGTACTAAGTTACTAAATAACCAGTATATAGAATTACTACAACAGAAAAGCTCAAACCCTCAGAAAAACATCAACCAAGACACAGTTAATGATCTGTCTTTTACTCCACTAGTCAGGGATGGGGGATGTTGTGGTGATCTTGGACAAGCCCCCATGTGTTATGCCCAGACTGCAATTGTGGGATTCCCCACAGACCACTGAAGACTACCAAGGACTCTAACTTGTGTGTAAAACCAAAGATTCTTTTTTCGAACTCCAGCTCAGACCTCTCTAATCTTTCCAACACAGTTGTTTGGTGTGGAAGGTCCTGAGCTGGGTTCAGCTTGGCCTTTTATACAGTTTAAGCAGGATGAAGGACTGTACAACTTGGCAATTGCATAACTGGTCGACATTTCAGAAATCATAGTTTGACAAAAAATTTTAGCTAGTATATATATATATATATATATATGTGTGTGTGTGTGTGTGTGTGTGTGTGTGTGTGTGTGTGTGTGTGTGAGAGAGAGAGAGAGAGAGAGAGAGATACATATATGTATATGATACATATATGTGTCTTGCTAATTTAGATGCTTGACAGATGCAAAACACACATTTATGTTTCAAATAACTTTGATATTTTACTAAAAATCAGTATTTGCCATTTAAGCAAAATTAAAAAGAAAAAATGTAGTCAAAAATGACTGGAAATCATAAGGAGATGCAAGATATACAAATGTATTCAAAATAGATGACAACACTGTAATTGTAAATAACAGATCAAAGCAAACCTTGTTGGCATAAAATCCGTATTAAAAGATAAAATGAAAAAGGTGCTAGGAAAGTAGTTACTAAAAACTTACAGATAAATTTTCAAAATTACATTTAACAACTCAGTAAATATGCTAAGGCAGTGGGTTAAAAATCTTTAGTAGAATTAAGTATTTGAAAGCTAATTAAATAACAACTCATGACAACACATAAAAGTGGAAATAAATGATGGATACTTTATATTTAATGTAAGAGTGACTGCTGCTATCAAAGAAAGTAGGAAAGAATGTAATTAGGGAATATTTTAAAATGTATCGATAATTTCTCAACATATACACACACATACACACATATGAGTGTCTTTGCACACATGTACATATACATAATACTATAAAGCCAAAAGTTAATAATCCATGTGAATACCAAGTATATAGTTAAAGGATCACAATGAAGAATATTTAGTATGAGTTAGGAAGAAAAATGAAAACTATAAATAACCAAGTGTCTGTGTGTGTGTCACACTCACACACACACACACACACACACACACACACACACACATATATATATATATGAATCTTCATTTAAAGAAACATATTCTTGTGCTAAAATATGTTTAGCTTAGCAGGTAAAGATGCTTGCCATCAAGGCTGATAATGTGAGTTCAATTTGTAGAATCCCCATGATAGAATGAGCATACTGAAAACTGTCTGTTTTCTATAACTATGAACCTATTGTCTAATTAGTCATATCTTGCAAGATTTGCCATTATTGTAACAAGCAGGAATCAAGGCTGTAAGGCTCTTAATCACTTTTCTCCTCTATGCATGTGCCTAGCACCTTCGAGCACAATGAAAGCTTCCCAGTAAGGCTGCAGATTTCAAGTAAGTTTTAGGTTCATTTTTCTTTGTCCTATGATTCAAATGTGTGGTGTGAAGTCCAAGGAAAACACAATCAAATTATGAAAAAGATAAATATTCTCAGCTTTTCCACTTCTGTTTAATATAGTGCTTAGAATTTTAGATAGAACATTATATTAGAGAGAACATTAGATAATTACAATTATCTGTAATTATTTTAGATTTTTTTAAGTAAAACTAATTCTTTTCTAGTTACTATAACAGCGAGGAAAACAGAGTTATGCAGTTTAAATTATTTTAAATTATGTAACTTTTAAATGTATTTCATGTCAAGATTTATTGAAATTTCTTTTACCATTAAATCACTATTATTCTCAGTGATTTTTATATGCTACTAATTTATTTTTGAACTAAATTATTATTTCCTGAAAGAACTGTTTCTTTAAATCATTCTTGCCCATTATTAAGTGGATTTTACAATGTTGGCTATGATTATGTCTATTTTTTAACCATGTGTGTGCCATGTTTTTTATTTCCTTCTTAATCACAAAATATCAGTGTTGTCCCATAGTTTTTATGAGGTATTGCTATAGTTTTTCACCTGTTTTCCTGCTATAGAACCTTCAGAACCTTTACAGAATTCCCACAGTTCCAAGCAGCAGAGAACAGAGCCCACTACTTCCTTCAGCCTACCAGGTTTCTAGTTAAGAGCCACAATCCAGAAAGTTTCTTCCAGGCTCCTCCCACAGCCGACCAAAGTAGATCCTACTGTCTGGTGTTCTTGCCCTCTCATTGTGGTTTTAGCCAACGTAACTAGAGTCAGATGCAGCTGTATTTCTTATAGTTTTTCTTACTGCCTAGAACAGAAGTGAAATGCTCAAATATCAAATACATAAAGAATAACTTTACTGTAAAAGAAGAAAATATGTTGTGGAAAGATATATTCAGAATTTGAAATTAAGATATTCACACTCAAATATCAATGAAGAATATATTATAAAGCAGAAAGAGAGAGAGAGAAGAGAGAAGAGAGAAGGGAGAGAGAGAGAGAGAGAGAACAGTGATCCATGATATCAAGATAAAAGGGTTGATATGTAAACTAAAAAGCAACTTGATAGAATTATCAGGTTGAGTGAAAATAATTATAAAATATTGTACATTTTTATAAAATGCTAAAGAATAATAAAATCATGATTTTTTATTAGTTATTTTATTCATTTACATTTCAAATGATATCCCCCTTCCTGGTTACCCCTCCAAAAACCTCCCATCCCATTACCCCATCCCCTTTGCTTCTATGAAGATGCTCCTCCACCCACTCACCCACTCCAGCCTCCCCACTCTAGCCTCCCCCTACATTTGGGCATCAAGCCTCCTTCCCCTCCTATTGATGTCAAATAAGGCCATATATTTGCTATATATGTATATGGAGTGCTGGTTCCCTCTAAGAGCTATGGGTGGTCTAGTTAGTTTTGTTCTTCCTATGGGGTTGTAATCCCCTTCAGCTCCATTGGGGCCCCTGGGGCTCAGTCTGATGGTTAGATGTCAGTATCTGAATCTTTATTGGTCAGGTGCTGGTAGAACCTCTTAGGGAACAGCCATATCAAGCTCCTGTCAGCAAGTGCTTCTTGGCATCAGCAATAGTGTCAGAGTTTAGTGTCTGCACATGCCATGGATCCCTAGTTGGAGCAGTCTCTGGATGGCCTTTCCTTCAGTCTCTGTTCCATTTTTTGTCCCTGTCTTTTGTTTGGACAGGAACATTTCTGGCTTAAAAATTTTGAGATGCATGGGTGGCCTTATCCCCCTCAACTTGTGACTGTGCCTGCCTATCTACTGGAGGTGGTCTCCATAGGTTGTATTTCCCTTTCGTCGGGTATTTTGGCTAAAGTCATTACCATTGGGTCCTGAGAGCCTCTCTATTCCCTGGAGTCTGGGACTTTCTAGTGGCTCTCCCCAGTTCTCCATCCCCACTGCTAAATGTTTCTATTCCATTTCCTGACTTTTGTACTTCTCTTCTGTCCCTTCTAATACCTAATGATACCCCCTTTAATTTCCCTCCCCCTCTTCTCTCCTTCCCAGGTCCCTCTCTCTCTCTCTCTCTCTACTTTCTGTGATTATTTTTTTCCCTGTTCTATGTAGGATTGAAGCATCTACACTTTTGTCTTCCTTCTTCTTATGCTTCATAAGGTTTGTTGGTTGTATTATGGGTATTCTGAGCTTTTGGGCTAATATGATTCTTGAACACGATTTTGGAGGTTCTTCACAATAGCTTGGAACAGACATATAAACAATCAAAATGAATTTTATTTTCTATAACAGGTTTCCTATTTCTAAAGCCTAGTTTATAATTCCTTGTTTCTTTACTGTCCGGTCTTACAAAAGCATTTTCAATAAAATCAATACTTTTAATCTATATTGAAAAGGACTCCTTAAAATTATTATTCAAACATTTCAAAAATAGATATGGCAATAAAATTAAGGCATAACATAACAAAATTCATTACAATATAGGAAGAACTCAAATCCAAAACAGAATATACTCTTGTGTAGAATTCTTATATGGATAGAGAAAACAGAAGCAATTCTAATAAAAAGCATGAAGTAAACGTATCTAAGTAGATTAACATAATTCTTTAGATATGGATACTCATGAATAGAAAAACCCACACGTATCCAAATTGCAATCCTAAGTATGGGCTTAGAGGCTAGGATACTTTCTTCCAAGAGTCAAGGATCATGCGCAGGTTAGTCTGTGATTGACCTATGCTGTTGACATAATTCTCCATTGTCATCCATAAGCATGTTTCTTTGGTTTTAGTATTTTTTTTGTCTTTACCAAATTACATATATCACATGGCACCTATGCAACTCCACTTATCTATCAATCCCCTTAGGGTGGGCAAGGAGACTTTATTCTAGTGCTAGAAGGGTTTCATGAAGTCAATTTACTTACCTTGGCTCTAGAGAAAGCCTTGACTGTCCTTCTGAGAGTGAGAAACATTAAAAGTGACTGAACTATATGTTCTCTGTGAAAATGGAATGATATTGTACCCTGCACTATTTCCTATTATAGTTTCTTTGTTGATTCTTATGCCAGAGGCAATGGACAGGGGTTGTCCTTGGGACTCAGCTGGAAGATGCTGTCTTGCTTTTAAGTAGAAATATAATTTTCATGTTTTGCCAAAAGAAATAAAAATATTAGATGGAGAGAAGTAGCTGTCCATATATTAAAACTTGAGGCAAAATACATGTGATAAAACTCTCAAGACAGTATCGGAAATAACAATTGGAACAGAAAGAGATCCCATAAGAAATGAGCACAATTGTGTGCTAAAATCAGTATGATAGTCAGGCTGCATGTGATGCAGAAGGCTAATCATGTTAATTCAGTGTACTGTTATAATAATATACCAAAATAAAAACTAGAGTATAACTTATAATGTATTAAAATACATTTTATATAATTAAAGAAATAATTCATTTCAAATATCAAAGAAACATTCCAAACACCTGCTGTGCATGAGATAATTGTTTGAAAAGAAGGGAAACATGAAAATATTAAAAGAGACAAAACAATGTGTATATTTTATAACATAGAACATGGAAAAATGATAAGAGCAATAGATGAACAGCTGACTATGAATGTTACTTATGTAGAAATAATTATTAAGAAGTTTATTAAGCAAAAGGAGGCACAAGAGTAGAAAAGGATACCATTTATTTTAAATTTGTTTCCAATATATATGTGTACCATTTAAAAATAATTATGATGTAAGAAACAAAATCATTTATGTTAGGTTATGCTTATTAGGAATGCTGAGATATTGAGACTGAGATACAGATTGGTATTAAATTGGCCTATGTCTTAGCTACCATTTTATTGCTATGAAGAGACATCATGACCAAGGCAACTATTATAAAGGACAGCATTTAATTGGGGCTGGCTTACAGGTTCAGAGGTTTAGTTCATTATTATAACATAAAGTATGACAGTATGCAGATCAATATGGTCCTGGAAGAATCCAGAGTTCTACATCTTGATCCACAAGCATCAGATTGTTTGCCCCAGACAAGAGTTTCATTGCTATAAAGAGACTCCATAAAAGTTGACCAAACAACTTATATAAAAGACAACATTTACCTGGGGCTGGCTTACAGTTTCAGAGGTTCAGTTCATTATTATCATGGCAGGAAACATGCCAGTGTCCAGGCAGACGTGGTGCTGAGAAGGAGCTGAGAGTTATATATCTTGACCCTAAGGAACTTGTCAGGCAGCCAGGGGTAGGCTGTCCTTACTGGGCAAAGCCTGGGCCTAGTACCTCAAAGGCTACCTACTCAGTGACACACTTCCTATAACAATGCCACACCTATTAATTATTAGGGGCCAAGCATATTTAAACCACCACAGCCTATTTTAGAGATATATTCATCGATATCTTTATTGGGGTAATGTTCATCACCTCCAGTACTTAAAATCAGTCTAAGTGTACATAATTATATCAATATTGAATGAAAAATATGAAATATATAGACAAAATGAAGTATTGATCAGTACTCCATGTTTAGTGAAGAAGAAAGAAATAGAAGACGAGTCTCCATATTTCTCTCTTTTTTAGAAACAATAATAAATATTTAAAATAAAAATTAATACACTATTTGGTAAAGTAAAAGATAGAGGAGGGAAAGATGGCAGAAAATACACTCCATACATGCAAAGCAGAATATAGGTATGTATTGAAACCCCAGATAAATCAATTAATTTATTCAACTAATATGAATTAATAATCAGAACAATGAGTAATATTTCATAATACAGTACACAATTCATGACTTATACAATATTTTTGTGGAATTTGTAATCCAGTAACTAAATAAATAGTTATAGCTGTTTTATTTTGAAAGTCTAATGATCATCTCTAGCCTGTTTTCTGTGGAACTCTCCTTTAGGTACCTCCTACACATTCTCTCTACCAATGTGTAAGTATCAGTCCTGTATGGAAATGCTGACTGTTTCCAACAACGTTTCTATAAGATGCCCTTTGCAAATGTTCTACAACAGAAAATAGATTTTAACATGTAACATTCAAATTTGTTTTAAAATGAGTAAATATGAAAATAGTTTCATGAAATAAAGAATATTTGTGGAATTTTTAATAGCATAATGCTTTCTCACACTTTGATTTAATAGCACATCAATTTATATGGTGTTTTCTGATGAATCATATCATTTCCCAGAAATAATAGAAGTCTTAAAAGTCTTTTCTTTTTTTCCTTTTGAGAAACAAATTTATTTTAAGTACTCAAATGTTTACTCTGCTCTGGGCTAACTAAAGAGTACTTCATTGTAAGATCATAGTTCTGAACCATTTTTCTAAAACCTTGTATAATATCTTGTTTTTGATTACCACATGTCTAATTAGCTTATGCTTTGTTTTATTTACATACAGTATATTAATCTCATATACTTATAAAAAGCCTTTATATTTTAATCAGTCAGTTTAGTTTCTTTCACTTAAGATTTGAAAGTCTGAGGATATGGCTCATTGGTTGAACAATTTGACTTGATATTTTCCAAAGAGAATAATGGAATCTTATGAAATTTTTCAAGATATAATTAATGACAATGACAGAAATGAAGTAGATAATTGTAATTTTTCTTGCTATACCATACTTTACTAAACCCCTTTACATTTCACGTACACAAAACTGCATTGTATCTTAAAGTATATTATCTTAAAAATTTTTATATCTAAATGCAATGTTGTGTAAAGCTATGGTTCTAAAATTTGGGTTTCATGCACAAATCCTGTGAAAGTAACTTTTACTGACCAGATATAATTGTCATTTCAGACTACTGACTAATAAGCTCAACATGTCTACTTCTATCTGAACTCTGGCTGGTTGTTTCATTGTAGCTACTGTGGCCCCAAACTCCTCTCTAGGGTGAATGAGTTAAACTGGCTTCTCTTGCCTTCTGATTAAAGTGATCTGCCTGGCCCCAAACTCTGGCCATTTGTTCTAATCTTCTGACTCTTTCTTATTCTCTGGCTTCAGGTTCTCTGAAGGAACTCATAAATGAACTCAACTCCATTACACTGCACTCACTCAACTGAACAGCATCAAACTCAACTCCACTCAACTGAAATGACTGACTCAACTGAACTGTTCTCATTCTTGAATTACTTTTGTAAGTAGCCTCTCTTACTTGCTGTTCATGTAAGAACTGTGTTTCTCCACTTTCTGACTCATTCTATCAAACCATTCTCTGATAGATTCCACTTTTGAACACGGCTGCTTTCTTCTAGAAACTATCCTGACTTTCCTTGTGTGGGAATAAAACTATGTACTAAGGGCATGTCTTTATTCCAGCCAGATCATACTGTCATCCAGGCCATACCTGCATCTCATCCAGATCACATAAATCTAAAAGTCTTTAGATGTGATCTCTTGCCAGAGCAGCCATGCTTCTGGATTCAAGTTCCTCTACAAAATCCAAGTATTAAAGAGTTGTTGGTGGGAGAAGGAGAAAGGATGAGATTGAACTATATTGCAGTTAAGTTTTCAAAAAAGAAAACTAAAAAACAGTAACACCTCCCAGAAATTATGAATATAAATTTATATCAGAGATGTCTTGTCGAAATCTGATAGTGGCTTAGATTTTTATAAGACACAAAGAGAATATGCTGCCCATATCAACATTGCTATTGTGAAAATAAGAAGCCAGGCAGGCACCTTTCTCCCTTACTTTACCCCCTTATTTTCCTTTTATTTGTTATTTTTCATAAAATATATTTTGATCATGATTTTTCCTTTCTATACGCCTCTCAGAATTTTTCCCATATCCCAGCTGTTCCAATTTAATGCACTTTCTCTGCTTCTGTCTCTGCCTTTCAAAACAACCTCAAAAATAAAAATTAAACAAAACAAATAGATAAAAACAAAACTCTAGTAAGAGAAAAAAATCCAAAACATAACATATTGAAACAAAAGACAGCCAAAACTATGGAGTTTGTGTTGTGTCAGCCAACTACTCCTGCATATTGAGCCTTCTCTGAGGTACATTTTATATACCCAGTGACACCCATTGTAGAAAACTAAAATTCCCTTTACCATTTGGTATCAATTGCAGATTGCTTCTTTATTAGGGGGTAGGTCCATGTGCTCATGTACCACTCTCCATTCTGAAACCATATCTGACTTGAGCCCATGCTGGTTATCACATTCTCTGTGAATCCAAATGTGTGTCAGTTCTCTTGCATCTGGAAGATACTGCTTCCTTGAAATCATCTATAACTTCTAACCCTAAAAACTTTTCTGCTCCTTTGTTCTCATATATCCCTGAGCTATGAGGGGAAGGATTTGATAAAAAACATCCATTTGGAACTGAGTGTTTCAGTGTGACGAAATCAAATCAGTGACCCAGAATGTTCTTTGGAATGATAAGGATATTTTATAATACTTTAAATTAAATCAAAGAATGATAGAATTGGCACAAACTGTGGAAAAACTTTTCAAGACAAATATTTGTTCCTGAAAATAATATTATATATATATTTTGTTACTGAGAAGACTCAGTGGCAAGGAAGTGGTGTCTTTCAGAGAGTGAACAGATACTAAATTCAATGGTACCCTGATATATGTATTTAACCTTATAGAAACATAGCTGTTATAATGCTGCCTCTCAAGTTTAAAATGAAAAGAAAAAATTATAGAATCTACATTAAAACTCCATAAATGTATATATTTTATTAAAATAAATCAGAATAAAAAATCAATTTTTTTATGAAAGCTAAATTTACTCTGTGGAATAAAATAAAATTTAAAGCACCAGACAAACAAATAGAAAGACAGTTGTTAAGGTTATAGAGATGGCTCAGTAGATAAGAACATAGAGGGGGGATGAGATGGGGGTTTGTAGAGGGATAACTGGAAAGAGATATATCATTTGAAATGTAACCAAATAAAATGATTAATAAATTTTTTTAAAAGAACATTAACTATTCTAACAGAGGTTCTAAGGTCTATTTCAAGGACCCACCCACAGAGTTTCACAACTACCTCTAACTCTAGTTACAGGAGACTTCTGGTTTCTGTGAACAGCTAAACATGTGCACATACCTACTTTAAGGCACATATACAGAAAAAAGACATATACTTTAAAAAGAATAATAGTTAAAATATATTAGAATAAAAATAGAGAAAGCTGAGAAATGGGATCTCATTGTTGTACATGAAAAACATTTAAAAGTAAAAAAGAAATATGATCAAAATTAACATAAAATATAAAATACATATTATACAGGGTGGATTGGACTAAGAAAGATGAACAAAAACCAGTAAGAAATTTTTACAGTAATAGTATCTGGGTCTTCTCAGAATTAATTGAATGTATGAATCAACAAAGTTATAAGGAAAGTAACGACTTTCCTGCTAATATGTGACCAAACCAAATATATATATATAGCATATATAGCATATATAGCATATATAGCATATATAGCATATATATGCATAATTTTAAAGCAAATAAAGAAAGCAAATGAAAAGTATATGCTAAATAACCCATAAAGAATAAACAAAACGGGTGCTGCACGTGATGCAGACACTGTACCCCTTCAGCTCGGTCACTGAGGAGGAGCTTAGATTTGAGAAGGGGGAGACCATGGAGGTGATTGAGAAGCCCAAGAATGACCCTGAATGGTGGAAATGCAACTATGCCTGAGGCCAAGTGGGCCTGGTCCCCCAAAACTGCATAGTTGTCCTCAGTGATGGGCCTGCACTACACCCCACACACACTCCACAGGTCAGCTACAAGGGACCTTCAGCCTGCAGGCGATTTGCTGGCTCTGAGTGGTACCATGGCAATGTGACACTGCACCAGACCGAGTGTGCGCCTAATGAGCCGGGCATTGAGGGTGACTTCCTCATTAGGGACAGCGAGTCCTTAACCAGTGACTTCTCTGTATCTCTCAAAGCATCAGGGAGGAACAAGCACTTCAAGACACAGCTGGTGAACAGCATCTACTGCACTGGGCTTCGGAGGTTCCACAGCAGGTACAAGCTTGTGGAGCACTACAAGAAGGCCCCCATCTTCACCAGAGAGCACAGGGAGGAACTGTACCACGTCAGAGCCCTGCAGTGAAAGCAGCTATTGGCCCCCTCATGCCCTGCCCACTGTGGGCCTCGCTGCCACCTCTGCCTTCCAGAGCCCAGCACTTCTGGCCACCTCCACCCATGTGGACTGGATCACCCCTGTGGTCGAGTCTGTCCTTCTTTTCAGCCCTGTTGGTCAACCATAGCTCCCTAGGCCCTCACAGCCATTCCAGTGGCGACCACCTTCTGGTGGTGAGGGTCAAAGGGAGCAAAGCTACTTACTTTTTTCCTTTTCAGTTGGAAACAGTCTGTTTGAATACTTCTACACACTGGGGCTTATTCAGAAGGTAAGTGAGGCTATACATAGTGTTTGGTGCCTCTCATCAGTTATGCTGGCCCAGCCTGTGGTCTGGGCCTGCTGTTTTTTTGTTTTTGTTTTTCCCGTGTGTGTGTGTGTGTGTGTGTGTGTGTGTGTGTGTGTGTGTGTGTGTGTGTGTGTGTGTGTGTATCCAGACTCTGCAGGAGTCCAAAAATGTGGGATAGCAATACTGGAAACTCTGGGGAGATGGTAGTGAGGGAACTGCCCTGTGCCTTTGAGGCTGTGCTTGCAATAAAAGAGGGTTTTGGTGAGAGTTGGTCTGCAGAAGAGGGAGGTAGCAACACAGAAAGTAAGATACTCTGGTAATGTCCCCCAGGTGTGCCATCCACGTAGTGCTTTTGCCCTTTGGCTTGTTTGAATTTCACAATTATGTATTTAATTCTCAAATATGTATCTGTAGCTGTTTGTTGACACTAATAAGAAATGATTACGGAAAACAGCTGATCTCTTGGGAAAGGGAGCTACCAATACTTTATACATTATACATACAATATATACATACATATACATATTTATATATGTGTGTGTGTGTGTGTGTGTGTGTGTGTGTGTGTGTATTGTATATATTATTTGCTTTACAGGGAAATTTGTGGATAGTAGTAACAATGTTTATGAAGAAATTGCATTTTCATTTTTCTTTACATCTGAACTTCTTTATAGTTTGACTATAGAGTCTTGAGATGGCACATACCTACAATAGAAGAAGGGGTCTTTGGATCCCCTAAACATAGGTTTTTTTAATATTTTAATAAAAAAATTATTATGACAAAAAAGAATAAATAAAACAAAAATTGAAATAAAATATGAATATATTTTCAAATTCTGAAGAAAGTCATTCTTGATTATATATTCAGTCACATTAGCTTTTTCAAACTAGAAATTCATTTACAAGAGCATGTAGTGACATAAGGATTATAGTCCATCTATTACAATAGGGGAACCATTATATAAAAGTACAATTTGATACACAATAATGAACTAATTTCAGATTATAGACTCTCAAATAAAATCACAAGACATGAGAATACTGTGAAAATTATAATTTATAAATTAACATAATAAAAGTAAAAAGTATATAAAACTAGGATTGAGGCTCCCTACACATATGTAACAGATATGCAGCTTGGTCTTCTTTTAGGTTCCCTAACAACTGGAGCAGGAGCTGTCTCTGAGTCTGTTGCCTGTCTGTGGCTGTCTCTCCCCAAACTGGGCTGCCTTGTCTAGACTCACCAGAAGACGGACCTAGTCCTCCAGGATCGTGATAGGCAAGGAAGATTGATATGCATGCTAGGCCTCCCCTTTTTTCAGGAAAAAGGCAGAACAAAATGGAGAAAGGGGAAGAGAGAGAGAGAGAGAGAGAGAGAGAGAGAGAGAGAGAGAGAGAGAGAGAGACTGGGAGAACAGAGAAGGGAAGCTGAGAAGGAGATGTTAGGCAAGGTAAGGAAAGAAAGAGAAAAACTATACAATGTAAATATCACTTTCTAATAAAGAACAAATTTCATATCAATAAGTTTACATATGCATGCATAGGCACACACAGGCACACACACTTATTCTAACACACATGCATTCACATGCACACAAACACACAAATGGCCACACATACTGAATTTTTAAATATCTTTAAAGATTCAATAATATGTTGCTTAGAGGAAAAAGGAGTTTGGGTAACTAAAAATGGTGTATGTATTTTGCTTTAAAATGTGTAATTATACTAATATATAAGCCAGGTGGAGATAACATGCAAATAAAGCATGTTTAAGTTATACAAATAAATACAATGGCACTACATACAGAACCAAAGTACAGAAATAATAAACTATACATTTTCATATTCAATAATTAATTAGGATTTGAATACATAGAACCTCAAACCTGTTTTCTGGTATGTCTTCACTCTTCTTTCCATCAAATTAAAGGAAACATACAAGATAATTTATTTGTACTAAATAATTTAAGTAAAATTAATTCCACAATTTTTCTTCAAAATGTTGAGTGGAGAGTTAAGATTTATATAGGTAATCATCTGCATAATAAATATTGAGAATTTTCCAGTTTTAACAGAGTATTTTTGTTTGTTTAATAGAAAGTATTGCTTTATAAAAAGTGAATTTCTGTCAGCTCTTACAATACATAACAATCTGCCTGTCTATAATGTATACATATATATGTACATATATTTGTGTACCCACAATTATATGTTTTGATTAGAATCAAATTACGTGATGTTGGTTTCATTTTGTCTAATGAATTTTCATGAAATAATGTTTCAATTAAAGAGTACTATGTATTTAAGACATTTTGCTTGATGGATTTTCCACTTGCTAAAGATATCCTACTTCTTTAACAATCTATTTTAGAACATATTTGAAGATATTATTTGAAATATTTCTTTTATTAATGTTCTATGAGATCTTGAAAACCTGAATGGACACTTAACATAGTCATTGGCTGTCCTAAGGAAGAGCAGATGTTCTCACATATGGATAGATAAGATTCTGATCTCAAAATTCAAATCTCCTTCTGGAAAACTTTTGGTAGTAACATATGGTAGACAATGAATCTTAAAAACTTGTTGGCTATGGACTTGACAGAAAAATGGGATTAGTTAAGATTTATTTACAGAGATTAAACAAATTGAGCATAGAAACTGATGGAATTGGCAATAATCCTTTGATATTCAAAAGACTGGCAAGGTTTTCTTCTATTTTGCCAAAAATAAACTCTGAATTTTCAATGCAACATCATATTTCTCAACACAATTTCTGTCTGTCTTTGTTAAGTCACATAGGATATTTTCCCTGCCTACATTGTTAGCTACATTAAGATGAACATAAATTTGCATTCTCAAAACTGTGGAAAGAAATGCTCAAATTTGAATAATTTTACTCCCTTTTATTTGTTATCATAAAAATGAAGAATTCAACACACAGCAATATCCACATTTAAATAACATCAGGCAAATCATATCCTTTTCTATCTCTGATGATAATTACATATGAGAATGCCTCTTCGTTTTTGTAGATTTACATTCATGTAATTTAACATTTTAAAATAAAATAGTACACATTTGTCAGCTATTATGTCAAACAAGCCCAAATATATATGGAACATTTTTGCATTTAAATAAGTTGTAAAACATAGCTTTTACGTGCTTTCCTGGAGATATGTCATGTGTATAAGACAAAAATAATAATCAGCAATCACTATGCCCTCTTTAAAAATGCCACCACTACAGCACACTTTTTTCTTACTTTTTTAGATATATAGTGATCTCTGTGACTATTTAGTGTTTTCAAAGGCATAAAAAACCAGAATATATTTTCAATACCTTTTTGTGTTAATGTTGTATTAAGAGTTTCAATTCTGAGGTAATGACAAAGGGTCTTCCATGTACTTAGGATTTGAAATCACAGATAAAATGTAGACAATTTATATCAATTGGCTCAATGTACTACTCTATGAGAGCAACACATATAAGAAAAATCATACTGAATTTGTATTATTCAAATTCCGCATATTCCACATACTAATCTCTTAAGGGTACAATGCATGGTTTATTCCTAACATTTCTATACAAACCACAAGAATTTCAGTCATATTTTCTTTAAAAGTGTTTGTAAAACTATTTTAACTTATTCTCAGCTTAAGAGGATACTACACTAAGGATAATGTTATTTCTGTTTTGTGAATAGTTCAGTCAAGAAAATTATCAAATACATATTTTCCTTAGACAAAATTTTTTAACTTCTGAAAAGTGTATTCCCAATTGTTCTCTCACTTATAGTAAAACGTCATTTTGAGTAGGTCTCTGCTGTCATTGTCATTTGTATTTCCATTATAACTGTATATAATAATGATTATTTTCTATTTCATTTTGTTTTATGGGCCAATAATAATTTGTAGTTTTATAGAACATTATATTTATTCTGAAAACTTTTAGTGATTCTTTATTATCTAATTTTTTTCAAAAGTCATATTTTTAGACCTAATTCAGTCCAGCCTGAAACATTGCAAGTTATGTTTACATTACCCAAACAATTGCATATAAATTTACTTCTATTAGTTTACCTAATTACTAGTTTGTTTTCTCCATTCATTGCAGGATACTTTTAAAATTCAGAGACTGTAATATATTTTCTATGTATATATATGTAATAACAATTAATGAAAACAGAGCCCATGGATTTGAAGTAGAGCAAGGCATCATTTTGGGAAGACTTACTGGAAGGGAAGGGAAAGAATAAATATTATAAATATAGTATAATTACAAAAAGTAAATGAAAATTTGAAAAATTCATTTTTTTAAATTTTAAAACTTGTATATGAGAAAGAAATTGTGTGTTTCTTAAATGTAACTAACACATCAATTTTAAATATAAAGTCATTAGTGTATGTGTGTGAGTTTACTTAATCTAAGAGGTTGGGACTCACTTTTTATCATGCATAAAAATAAATAATATATCAACCAAAACATTGATTTTGTGCAAAATTATTTAGGATTAATGAGTCTTCATTTCTGTTTTCAAGCCAGCATCTTATAAAATCTATACATTTATGTTTCAAAATTCTCAGTATAGAAAAATCCCCATGGTATCATTTTTATATGTGTGTTTCAATTCAATGAAGCAAAGAAATTAGATTAACAGAAGAATGTGGGGCTTAGAACTCAAAAGGAAGAGAAAATAAAATAAAGTGTAATGGAAAGATAGACTAAACTAGAAGAAAAGGATAAAATGGGGAGAAGGATTTGAAAGAAGAGTAACAGTCAGACTATGGGAAGAGATAGGGAATACACTAAAGGCCTTTAGAAAGAAAGATAGAAAGTTACTAAAGCTACTTTTATAGAGCTTCATCGTGTGCGTGTTTGTGTGTGTGTGTATATTTGTGCTTGTGTGTGAAATGAATTTAGTTGGAATTATCATATAATTGTGAGAGAATGATCCAACTAGTCATTTTATGCAATCAGGTTAAATATCCAAAGTCAGGAAAGTGTTAACCATTGTTAAGTTGGATGAGAAATCCCAATGAAACCTCAAATATCATAGACTATTGCAAAGGCTACTGGTAAATGTCCACAAACTTATGATACGGCTAAGTTACTGAAAACAACACTTTCATGTCAATCAACATGGAGAAACTGAACTAGAAGCTTCCTCCATGCTCAGAAGAGTTCATAGTATTGGAAGGTATGGATCACACTTACAGAGAAAAAGAGGTTGCCATCAATATCATCCAGCTACAAACCCTGTGACATACAACGTGAACCTTCCTGCAAGGTATACTGGTGCAAAAGTGGGGGAGATTTTATGGAAGCAACTGCCTTAGTCAGTGTTCTATTGCTGAGAGGAGATCCATGACCATAACAACCCTTGTAAGAGAAAAAAATACTGATTTCTGGTTTGCTTACAGTTTCAGGGGTTTAGTTCATTATTATCATTTCAAAGACCATGGTGTTCCACAGGCAGTCGTGGAGCCAGAAATAGCTGAAAGCACTACCACTGGACCCACAGGCACGAGGAGAGACAGTAGCTTGATCTTTTGAAACCTCAAAGTCATCCTCTGCAGTGACATACTTCCTTCAGTAAGGAAACGCCTCTCATTCTCTCTCAAGTAGTGGCAATGCTTGATGACTATAAAATTCAACTATATGAGTCTATGGGTGCCGCCCTCATTTAACTACCACAATAACCTGTAACATTAACTTTTATTCTATTGAATTAATTGTCGTCTCTGAGGCTTACTGCCTCATTTTGCAAACTTAGGTCTAGCCCTGGAAGCTTCTAGCCTCCATACGATCTTATCTAGGCCCAGAATGTTTTCAGCCTCTGTGGTGTACTGCTGAATAAGCACACCCTTTCTCATTCTTTCTGAACTCTGACTGACTGGTTCAACTCAGCTGTTTTGGCTTAAATCTCTCCAAGCTAACTGACTCAATCTGGCTTCTATCTTGGCTTTGACTTTTTGTTCTGCTTGATCTCAGGCTAACTCTGACAGTCTGTTGTAATCTGACTCCTTCTTGTTGGTGCCCATGAGTTGGCCCAGAAACCATACAAACACTGACCTCCATCAGACATGGATGGTTATTGAAAACTCACCATAATACTGATCATCAGGACCATGGGATTCAGGGGTTGAGCCATGGCGATGAATATCTTTCTCTGTCAATGTAGTGATTTGAATGTGTTTGGGCCAGGATGTGCCACTATTTAAAGGTGTGGCCTTATTGGAGTAGGTGTGTCACTGTGTGGGTGAGTTTTATGATCCTCTTACTAGCTATCTGGAAGCCAGTCTTCTCCTGAGCAGCCTTCAGATGAAGATGTAGAACTCTAAGCTCTGCCTGCATCATGCCTGCCTAGAAGCTGCCATCTTCTTCCCTTGATTATAGACTGAACCTATGAACCTGTAAACCAGCCCCAATTAAATGTTGTCATCATAAGAGTGGCCTTGGTCATGGTGTCTGTTCACAGCAGTAAAACACTAACTTATAAAAGAAAAAATAAAATAAATTATAATAAAATAGAAATCACACTGAGCTCATATGCAGGTGTAGGAAGTGCTGCCAGGTAGTTGGATCTGACCCAAGCAATTTTAGACATAACAGTTCATATTAACCTTTAATTTTGATGGATCCTATATAAAGCTTTGTGGAATTTCCTAAGATTAATAAACTGCACAGAGAATATAACACGATACATAATCAGCACAGCCTTGCTCTGAGTCAAATTATTTTTCTGTGTCAATGATTGGCAGACATATTACAGCAACACTATGAAATAGCTGGCAGACATGCACCAAATGCCCACAGCTATGCTGGGTGGGGAGCAGACCTCAACATTTTCTGGTTCCTTCTGTCATTGCCTTGTTTAGATTGTTC
This sequence comes from Uromys caudimaculatus, assembly GCA_028551405.1. Lineage (NCBI taxonomy): Eukaryota > Metazoa > Chordata > Mammalia > Rodentia > Muridae > Uromys > Uromys caudimaculatus. The sequence goes on from CM052711.1 coordinate 42,738,114, forward strand.
TCTCTCCAAGGTGTCTCTGTAAAAATCTCCCACTAAAACTGCCTACTTTCTCTCTCTGCACTGTTCCCTCAAGTAGCTTCCCTCTTCTCTCTTCTCATGAGAGTTGGGCATATCTTATTTTGTCAGATCTTTCTCTCATTTGCCACTTTGTCTACCACTCAATTTAACATCAGTTTCAAACATGGTTGCTTCCTTCTACAAACTAATTTTACCTTTGTTGTTTGGTGTTAAGGTTGTGTACTATAGTTCACCCAGAGAGATTAAAGGTTGTGAGCTAAGGGCTGAGCAATATCACAACTAGAAACAGAGTTTTTAAGTAAATTACACAATTTCAGGGTTCACAATATGGTCAGATATTCTGCAACACATGGTGATATCCAAAAGCATGCTTTTCTATTCTCTGTTCACAAAGTGAGTCTCACATAAATCTGGCTGATTATGCCAGGGCCTAACCCATTGACTCAGAGGCAGAGAGTTTCTTCTCTGTCACCTCTTCCAAGCACACCTCAGGCATCAATAATGACAGACTCTCCACCTGTGTTGGATATTCAATCAAAAGAAGACATAGCTTCTGATGTACCCAATGGATTCCAATCTTGCTCCTTGGAACTTGTTCCATCCAAAAAAAAAATGTGTGGATATGCATGTATGTAAGTTGGTTGGAACTTTGCTCCACTCAATCAATATGAAAATGTGTATATATCTATTTGTGTATCTGTCTGTATGTATGCATGCATGCATTATGAATATGTGTGTATATATGTATGCATAATGAATATATGTGTGTATGTGTATATGTGAAGTTGTTGGAGCATGTTGAACTTTGCTTGACCCACCAATTATGTGCTTGTATGTGTGTGTGTGTGTGTGTGTGTGTATGTGTGTGTGTGTGATTTTTCTCCATTTCCTAAGCCCCCGAGAATTAAATTTTGCTTCCTCAGAAGTCTGCTGAGTGACTAACTACTGATTCCACACTTGGCCTTCCTCAGTTTACACTGCGGCATCAAAGATGGCTTTCAACAGTAACCAACCACTTTTTACATAAATTTAAGATCTACTCTATAAGAAGAAACCTATATCTAACAGGGGTAAAGCTGTCAAGAACCTGAAACTAGATAGGTCTTGAGTCTATGGAAGACAACATAATACTATGATTCTGTAAAAAGTACACAGCAATAAGATGACTATAAATGACATAATGCTATATTAATAGATCAATGCCAGTGAAACCTTAATCAGAAAAGTTTGTTTTTATAAAGGATAAGAATTACCACAGAGACCCACAACTGAATGGAAGGTGTGAGAATTTCGACTACTCAGTACTAAGCAGTCTGTCTTTGTCAAACTCCTTTCCTCAATGCTCATGTGTATATGTGGAAGAGAAGGTGGAGGGTCCTAAAAGCTAGAGAAAATGGATGCCTCCAATGAATAGGATCTTGAAGACACAACAGGATAGTAATATAAATGGAAGGAAAATGTCACAGAATGTATAGGGTCAAGCCAAATTTGTCCTGATGCTGAGAGGGAGAAGTAGACACTGGGACCTACTTACAACAAAGAAACATTTTACAATGGATACATGCTAGCAGAGGGAAATTATTTTTTTCCACTGAAGTGTAACTTAGTATGTTACTCACATACCAGATAAGGCTCTATGCCCAGGAGTACTTGACAAACACAATATAAAAATCCATTTTTCTTGTAAATTTTTGTTTTATTTGGCATTTTTCCATACTGATTTTGATTTTGATTTTAGTATATATATATATAATATTTATGAGATTTTATAGGGAGAAATTGGTTCACATAGTATCAAAGTCACATACATATCAGCCATATGAAGAAGATATAAGAGTTTAATTCAATTATTTTGAAAGACTGAAAATGTTTAGATTTCATTTATAATAATGTAAAATACCTCAAATATGTTTAAAACATAATAAGATGTTATTTACAGTTTTAGAGCCTGATTCTGATTCTGTTTGTCATTTTTAAAAATAATAAAGTCTTAAAGCTGAAAAACTTTATGGAAATTAATTGCCTGTAATTGCAGGGTGGACAAGATCTCTGATGTTTGGACTCTTGAGGGAATTTTCACATCTGGATTCTATACATAGGCACCATCATATTTTATATAGTTTCACAAATACCGTGTACATTAAAATTTTCCCTATCTGGTGACACAAGCAGCTTTAATCCTATCCATTGAGAGATAAAGGCAGAAGAAAAAGGATTTCAAAGTCATCTTCAACTAGCCAACTATTTCAAAAGCAATACTGACTCTATAAGACCTTGTCACAGTAAAAATAGTTGCTTATGCTATGTAACTATGCATAGAATGACACTGTGAGACACCAATTTGTTGAAAAGAAAATATAGGGTTTTTTTTCTATTAATAAGAACATTTTTTACCTAATAGATAATTAAGAGCCCTTAGAAATCAATAAAATGGAATAAGGCTGGTATATTGTATAAACTAGTATCTAAGAACTGAAATAGAAAGGCTGTTTAATGAAAATATAGAAATATGGTATTTTCTACATTGAAAATTTTCAGCTTTTGCTATGAGCTGTAACTTCAATGTCTGAGTATAGTCAAAACAATGGTACTACTCAAAAGATAAAGAGGCTGAGATAGGGAAACAATGCCTTTCATAATTGTTACAAATAATATAAAATATCTTGATGTGACTCTAACCAAGCAAATGAAAGATCTATATGATAAGAACTTCAAGTCTCTGAAGAAAGAAATAGAAGAAGATATCAGAAGATGGAAAGATCCCCATGCTAATGGATTGGCAGGATTAATATAGTAAAAATGGCCATCTTGCCGAAAGCAATCTATAGATTCAATGCAATCCTCATCAAAATTCCATCTCAAGTCTTCGCAGAGTTAGAAAGAGCAATTCCCAGATTCATTTGCAATAACCAAAACTCCAGGATAGCAAAAACTATTCTCAACAATAAAAGAACTTCTGGGGTAATCACCATCCCTGACCTCAAGCAGTATTACAGAACAATAAAAACTGCATGGTATTGGTACAGTGATCAATGGAATATCAATTGTAGATCAGTGGAATCGAATTGAAGACCCAGAAATGAACACACACACCTATGATCACTTGATCTTTGACAAAGAAAGTAAAACCATCCAGGGGAAAAAAGACAGCATTTTCAACAAATGGTGCTGGTTCAAATGGCGGTCAGCATGTAGAAGAATGCAAATTGATCCATTTTTATCTCCTTGTACAAAGCTCAAGGTCAAGTGGATTAAGGACCTCCACATAAAACCAGATACAGTAAATCTAATAGAAGAGAAGGTGGGGAAGAGACTCAAGCATATGGGCAAAGGGAAAATTTCCTGAACAGAACACCAATGGCTTATGCTCTAAGATCAAGAATCAACAAATGGGACCTCATAAAATTGCAAAGCTTTTTGTAAGGCAAAGGACTCTGTCATTATGACAAAATGTTAACCAACAGATTGGGAAAAGATCTTTCCAATCCCACATCTGATAGAGGGCTAATATCCAATATATACAGAGAATTCATGAAGTTAGACTCCAAAGAACCAAATAACTCTTTTAAAAATTGGAGTACAGAGCTAAACAAAGAATTCTCAACAGAGGTATGTGGAATGGCCTAGAAGCACCTAATGAAATGTTCAACATCCTTGGTCATCAGGATACAGAAAACGTGGCACCTTTACACAATGTAGTACTACTCAACTATTAAAACATTGACTTTATGAAATAAGCAGGCAAATGTATGGCATTAGAAAATATCATCCTGAGTGAGGTAACGCAATCACAAATGAACACACTTGGTACGTACTCAATATAGGGCAAAAAGCTCAGAATACTCTAGATATAATTCACAGACCATATGAAGTTCAAGAAGGAAGATCAAAGTGTGGATGCTTCAGTTCTTCTTAGAATGTGGAACAAAATACTCACAGGAAGTAGAGGGTGGGAGGGACTTGGGAGGAAGAGAGGACGTGGGGGAAAAGGGTGCAGGATTAGGTATGAGAGGAGACAGGGTTGATAGACAGAGGGTCAAGAAATTGAACAGAGGTATGTAATAATGGGCGATGGGGATCTAGCAGTCGTCAACAGAAAATCCCAGATGCCAAGAAAGCAATAGGCTCCCAGGACCCAACGCGGATGACATTGGCTGAAATAGCCAACAAAGTGGAGGGAGAACCTGTAGAGACCGTACTCAGAGGTTAGGAAAGGCCCTTGGTTGAGGGATGAGGCCACCCACTCATTTCCAAATTTTTAACCCAGAATTGTTCCTGTCTAAAGGGACAAATTGTGGAGCAGAGACTGAAGGAAAGGCCATTCAAAGACTGCCCCACCTGGGTATCCATCCCATATACAGACACTAAACCCAAACACTAATGCTGATGACAAGAAATGCTTGCTGACAGGAGTCTGATATAGCTGTCTCTTGAGAGGCCCTGCCAGAGCCTGATAAATACAGATGCTGATGCTTGCAGCCACCATTGGACTGAGCACAGGGTCCCCAATGGAACAGATAGAGAAAGGACTGAAGAAGCTGAAGGGATAAGAAGAACAACAATATCAACCAACCAGATCCCCCAGTGCTCCCAGGAACTAAACCACCAACCAAAGAGTACACATGGAGGGACCCCTGGATCTAGCTACATGTGTAGCAGGGGATAGCCTTATGTGGCATCAATGGAAGGAGAGGCCCTTGGTCCTCTGAAAGCTCAATGCCTCAGTGTATGGGAATGCAAGGGAGCTAAGCTGGAAGTGGAGCAGATGGGTAGGGAAGCACCCTCATGGAAGCAGGGTGATGGGTGAGGGAAGTATAGGTGTTTGTGAATAGGAAACAAGGAAATGGGATAACATTTGAAGTGTAAATAAATAAAATATAATAATAATAATAATAATAAAATAGTTTTAATGGATAACATATAAATGATCATATTTGAGAGAAACAATATCTTGACATTTTAAGTGTTTCCTTTACTTATGATTTGTTTTATACTTTGAGCCTTATTTTTTTTTTTTAATTTTTTTTTCTTTTTTTTTTTTATAGTATAGAAATAGAGTTTATTTAGGGCATGGGAAGGGTAGTTAAGAGGGTAGTAGAGGTAGAGAAAGGCAGAGAGAGGGAGAGAGTAGAGAAGTAAAGGAGTGGAGGGCGGCCATAACCACGTGGAGAGAGGGGGGAGGGGAACGGGGAGAGGTAAGGGAAGTAGGAGAGAGGCA
>CM052711.1:42743849-42774855 GCA_028551405.1 Uromys caudimaculatus
GGTGGGATTGCAAGTTGGTACAACCACTCTGGAAATCAGTGTGGCGGACCCTCAGAAAAATGGACATAATACTACCTGAGGACCCAGCTATACCTCTCCTGGGTATATACCCAGAAGATGCCCCAACATGTAACAAAGATACATGCTCCACTATGTTCATAGCAGCCATATTTATAATAGCCAGAAGCTGGAAACAACCTAGATGTCCCTCATCAGAGGAATGGATACAGAAAATGTGGTACATTTACACAATGGAGTACTACTCAGCTAATAATTATCTCTTAATTTTTACTCTATAATTTTGTATTTGTGAGAACATATATATTTAAAATTATGCAAATTACTCAATAATACATCATGTAAAAGTGTTCAAAATCTACATCATTGTTTTAACAGAAAATGTGATTGATGATAATGTAATGATTATTAATCATAAAATAAACTGAATTCCAAAACTAGGCTCTTTCATATCCTGGAGAATGGAATCTATATTAATTAAAATCTATACAGAGCAGGATACTGCATAATAGAAAACTAAAAAAAACAAAAAACTTTCTTTGTAAACTTTGTGAAAGGACAGGATTGACAGCAGTGACATTTCTATTTGTCATTGTAGTGGAGCTTCTAGCTGGGGCAACCAAATATAAAATTTGTATACATCAAAAGAAAGTTAGAAAGCTATTTTTAGTTTCTCATCATGTTACATTGTATTTTGAAATGACTGTGGAAAATATACTCACACAATTTAGAGGTAGAAATTTAACAAGATTTTACAACACAAGATTAAAGTAATAAAACAAATTATAATCTAGGAATAAATAACCCAAAAAAGAAACTCAATTTACAATAAAATCTAAAAGAATTTGGAGTAAATAAAACAAATGAGATAGAAAATTGGAAAAAAAAAAGCTATCAAATAAATTCAAGGTGGTCACAGTACATGGAAAAATGTCTGGTATTCATGTGGACATATATACCACACAATTAATATGAATTGAAAGATTACTGTGTTTCTAACCAGGAATTTTACCATTATTAGGAGGCCAACTTGATTTACAGATTCAGAAAAATTTCTGTTAAAAATACAATTCAAATTTTAGGCAGAAATTGCCATTTTGATTCTAACAAACATAAAGAAATGCAAAAAATACAAAAAAGACAAAACATACTTGAAAAGATTTCTAGGAAGAGTGTCTTTATAAACACAATTATTTAATCAAATTTTCATTAATTTGCTCTATTATTGTATTTCGTTTTTCTTCCGTAAGTTTCAGGTATCATTTGGAGAATTGCAAAGAGAAATCCAAATTACTCTGTCAATTCATGATAAATTCGTCCACATATACCTATAAATGACCAGACTATTTTTTATGAAATCAACTATTTAATTGAGGACACAGACATCATTTATGCTATAGTTTAATCAGTGTTTTGAAACTTATGTCTTCAAACAAGGATTCAAATGTGAACTAACATTTGTATTTTTATTTCATTTTCAGTAGCCATTTTTGACTACTGTCTAGAATAGTAAAGATTCTGGAAATGATAATTTTCTTGTTCATCTTTCTCAGTAAAATGTTTCTTAGCAATTTATGAAAATGTAACTTAATTTTATATTGTTATCCACTGAAAGCAATGTATCATTTGTACGAACAATTTTTAGATATAGGTTGGATGTATCCCCAGTATTCATATGTTGATATTTCTGTTGACATTATGTATTAATACAGTGAGATACTAAGAATTTCAGAAGTTCTCTGATCTACTTTCCTTTTCTGTTTGCTCCTTTTTTATTTTTTTCATACAACCTAGTTTGATAATATTCTCCCTATTCAATACCTCTCAGACCTCCCTCACCTCCCTAAACACACAACCTCATATCCCTCTTCCATTTTGCCTTCTCTGAATAATAATAATAATAATAATAATAATAATAATAATAATAATATAAGAAGAAACCAAATAACAACAACAATAAAATCAATAAAATTTGTTACATTTTGGGGGACAGCACAATACTCTGTAACCCAAAGCATGTCCCATCATGCTTGTTTAGGAAGCCAGTTTTATAGTCTAAAGCCAGCTGATGAAAAGGGAAAATTAAAAAAAAAAAAAAAAAATATGCAAAGTTAATTGTTCATGTCAAAATTATTTTTATTGCAATTATAAGACAGGGAAGTAGAATGGTAAATTTGATTTAATACATTGATCAATGATAGATTCTTTATGTTACATTTTCTGTCAGGGTTCAGACAAAAGACTGTGCCAATTGAAACTACCCTGTGTGAGGAGTTTGCCTGTTATTCCTTTAATCCAGATTTCTCAGAAAGCCAGATAAACAGCTTAGTTCCAGCTTGATGCAGTGAGACTTTTTCATATGACTGCACTTTGGTATTTAGCCTAGTGTGTTATGGCTCCAGATCAGGAGTAGGTATAAAAACAGGCCTATTATAAATATTATTTACCTTAGTTCATTATTACATCACACAAAAGGGAAACAGTAATTCCTTTCCTGAAAAGGACTTAATTACTTCTTGATTATAAGGAGATATTTTTCTAACACATAATCTGATATGAGGTTGGAATTCATAGATGTCATTTGTATATTCCACAATAGATAATAAAATATTTATTTGTAGAACTTGGTGAATCAGGGAGGGATTATGAAAATGGTGGTTAGATAACAGTTATGCCTTACTATTAAGATAGATAGGGATGAGGCTTGACTGGAAATACTCAGTTATAAAGTAAATAGAGTCTGAAGACAATAACTATTGAGTAAAGCCTTAAAATCAATTTCAACAGTGAATATGAAGATCGATGTGTTGTATCAAGAAAACAAGTTCAAACAAATTTAATTGATTTTATGTTTGTAAAATCATTTGCTTCAATAATCAAATATTATTTTGATATTATCTAGTGAAGCCATAGATAAATTTCAAAAGGAGAAACCAGAGAGCAGCCACAGTGGTACTGATGATACAGTCAAGTCCTGACGGTTGATCTTTACCCATTTAGCACATACTGTCTTGACTTTCAGTTGTCAGTTCCATCATTTTCTCACATGGGGATATTAATTACTTAGGTGCTAGAACTTGCTTTGTATCTCTTCAGATAGTCTAGATTATCAAGGAATCTATTCTTCTGCAAAACTTCAGATGAATCCCCATCTAAAGTGGTGTACATACAATATATTCCTCAGTCTTTAGTGAGGTAAATCTGGGTACCTACTGATATAGACCACCACATCCACCACCACCCTGGACACACACATTCATACACTCATCTAAATCTTCATGGAAACAGTCTTCATGTCTCTAGAAAAGTCACTTCATCATCCTGTATGGCCCTTGTCCATTAAAGAACAGAAGGTTTGAACTCTGAAAAACAGAACAAGAAGGCAATAGGAAAAAAATCATTTAACACAGGGAGAAATTTTATCTCTCTTCTATTTTCCCTCGTTTTCAGCACAAAACCCCAGGAATTTAGGAAAAAAAGGAGTGTAATTATATATAATATATAAGTAAAGGCCTCAAAATTTCTAAAAATAAATCCACAGTATTTGGATTTTAGAAATATATAATAATTGCTTTATCCCTGTGAGTTCTGGACTCATAAATTGAATTAACACAGGTAAAGCATATTATTGAAATAATTGCATCAGTTCCAAACCTATGCAGAATTTATCTTTCCATTGTGTAACTGTATAGTTTCATCTAAATTTTTTTCTTAATATAATTATATTCAACTATATATTCTTCCTAATACTTCTATATAATCCCAGTTTCAGTTATTCTAGACTCTTAAGAGTGAGATTAATTAAATAGTTGTGAAATCTTTTATTGTGTTCTTAAAATTCTGATGACTTGCTTTGTTTGTTATTTTGTTTGTTTAACTTAAAGAATTCTCAAGCTTCATATTCCAAAGGCTCATTTTCCTGTGGGCCAGTATTGTAATACGGCACCAGCATATCTGAATGTCAAACTCTTAGATAGATTTTATACTACACTTCCGTGTTAACAATCTATAGAAGTTTGAAGGAACTTCAAAATACGTATAACATACTTGTGAAAAAAGTGTCACACACTTTCACGTTTATTATCTTTTTCTCTCTACAAATCATTTCATTCATACAAGCCTATAAAGTCAAACTTGAAATGAGCTACGTACTTTCTTTCTTAAGATATGCCCTTAAGATTCTTTTGTCCTTGACACTTGTCTCCTAAATGTTAAAAATATACCAGTAGGCAGTTCAGATATTAATGTAGCACAAAGTTGCTTTATAACATGTACATAGTTTGTGGAAACTTAATAAACTAAAAGAAGCCCAAGAGATAAGATTATATAATTTTCATGTTCCCTTTATGTGACTGTTACTTAAGTTCTGATCATAATCTCAGAAAGTAGGAAATGACCCTTAGAGACAAAGTCTCCCCTACTTCCTAAATGATCACAAGAAGTAGCCAAGGCAACTTATCTCAGTAAGAACATTTGAAGCTGCTAACGTCAATGTCACAACATGCCAATTCAATTTCAGTTTCCATTTTTGTGTATAAAGAGCTGTTTGAAAATAAATGCAAAGAAAATTCACAGTTCACAGACTGAAAAGTTAACACCTCCTCTTTGATTTTGATGCATAAAAATCAAGAATACAGGGAAAGTCTTTGTGCCCAAGATGGGAGAGGCAGACAGATACATTCAGATAGTTACAATATAGAATTCAAAGACTGAGGGTCATAAGATGAAGCCTTGAGAACCAATGACAATAGAGAAAAGCTTCAAGTGCAATGAATGTATTTCTAGAAGCTCAATGAAGTGTAATTAATCAATGCAAGTTTTAAGGTCTACAATGATAGTCTCAGCTGCCAACTCCAGGAGGCACTTTCTGGAAACCCACTGGCCACACTAGCCAGGAAATTAAATAGACTATCTTCACTCCCCTTCTTTTTTTCTTGCTTTCATATCTTATTTTTTTTTAATTTTAGATATTTCATGAAATTTTACTACAGCCACATAAAAAGAACATTTAACATTTAACAATTATATGTCATGAAATCTTTTAGATAATAGTTATACAAGAATTTTATTATATAAATATTAAGAGAAATGAAACAAAGAAAAACAAAATGGGATTTAGTAAGGCTCAATTGCAAATATGTCCTAACAGACAAGGTGAAATATCAGACAATGTCACAGAAGTGGTTGATTTGATGAGAAACAAAAAATTAAAAGCTGGCTGAAAGAAAAATCTGTGATATCTGCTCACCCTATACTAAACTTTCACTGACCCAAGGCCCAACCACCCTGTGACTATGACTAGAGTATAGTGCAGCCTATCTAATGGTCATAGACAATGACAGAAGGATACAGCATCTTTCTGTAGTTCAGGCAATTAAAAAGATAGTTATACTCTGCATCTCAAGGTTGAAGAACATTCTGAGAAGAATAGCTGACACACATGACACATTTTCAGAAATGAAAGTTTTTGTAGGAAAAATATCCATGAGGATGTGAAGACCAGAGTAAACCCCTGTATAATGTTATCAATATCAATATAATAAAGTCCTAGATACCAATATCCATATAATGAAGACATACGTGCTAATGTCAGTATAATAAAGGTGATGGTTTCAGTCAACTAACCAAATAGAAACCACTGGTATAAATAACATAAGAAATTCTCAGAACAAATTTTTTCAACTTGGTTGAAGATTTCTTTCTGGTGGTTTGGTTGGTGATGCATCTGTGTAGCAACACAGTTAGCACTGGTTGTTTACTTTCCCTTTATGGTAAGAGGCATTTGATCTATTATCTGAAAATGGATATTAATTTTATGATTATGGAAATTATTTTCTACTTTAAAATTTAAATATCAATTCAGCAGTTTTAGATTCTATGCATAATTTACAAAGGCAATTCTTGAAACTTTTTTAATTTAAAAAAATTAAAATGTAATTACAAGTTTCTCTTCCCTTTCTTCCCTTCAACCCTAGCATATCTCTTGCCCTGTCCATCTGCAAGCTCCTGGCAAATTTTCACTACTTGTTATGTGCATATGTATTTTTTAATACATATGTATTCCTAAATACAACCTGTTAAATCTGTATAATGTTACATATATGTATATTTTCAAGAATGCCTATTTGGCACTGGACAACCAATTGGTGTGGTCTTTCCTGAGGAAGGCTATTTCCTGCTTCCATATTTTCTTAGTTTCCTGTAGTACATTGTGTTGAGTTGCGGCTTCTTGGACATTTCCAGACACAATTTGGCATGTCCCTTGGTGACATTATTGTTCAACTCATAATTCTTTGATCATGTTGGTGATACTTTATGGGTGTTTCTTCTTATATTATTATAAGATACACTTATGCTCACTTAGTAGCAGACAATTTGCTGCAGCCTCTCCTTCCTCTTCGGCCTCCTTCAAGGGGATCAGCAATTTTCTCCTAAAGCCTTCTTTTACCACCATATGCATTTTGTCTCCTCCAGAAGCATTCTCTGGAAACAGACAGCTTCTTTGGCCAGGGAATCAGGTACATGAACTTCACATACCCTCTTGTCCTCCAATTCTAATTCCCTAATCTAATTAATCCACAGATTTGTAGTAGACCCCATGTTGTAGTCACTACTTCCTTTCTGCCCCATGCCCAGGGTTCTAAGCCAATTCTGGCAACAGAATCAATCTTCTTACAGCCTGTGGTCTCTCTCTCTCTCTCTCTCTCTCATCCTTCTAGTACATCTGCAACTCTAATACATATAAACACATTTTTCTTGAGACCCCAATGGCCATACCTTCCAAATCTCAGAGGAATTTCCTATCAGTCAGCCCACAGATACCACACACTACTAAGAATCAGAGAGGGAAACAGAAAAAAAAAAAGAAAGAAATAGACACTCATGCAATGGAGACATGTCAAGTTATCAGCACCTAGAATTACAGTCTTCTCAAACCCAGATGCCTAGATGCCAGAATAAAAACATAATGAATAACAGCCAGGACAATATGTTTCAACTACAGCCCAGCAATCATATGACAGTTGGTTTTGATAAATAAAAGAGAGCTGAAGCAGAAAATAAGAGTTTCAAAACTGTAATTATGAATTTGGCCAAAGGTGATAAAAAGGATATGGATAAGTCTATTAATGAAATTTTTGGAATGGGAAACAAAAAATTAGAATAAAATAAAGAAAATATTTCAGGATGTGGAAGTAAAAAACAGAATTGAAAAAGAAAATTCAAGTTGAGGAAAAACGGAAATTAGGAAGAAAAAAATACAAGGTGGTACAGGAACCTTAGATGCAAGATTCTCCAACAATGTATAAGAAATAGATGAGAAAATCACAGGCATTGAAAGCATGATAAAAGAAATGGATGCCTCAGTAAAAGAAAATGTTAAATCTAAAAGAAGAAAAGGAGAAAGAAAAGAAGTAATCACAGAAGTAGCAGAAATAATAGGTGGTGGTAGTAGTAGTAGTAGTAGTAGAGGAAGAAGAAGAAATAATAAATGGAGGAGTAAGAAGAAGGGAAGGAGGAGGAGGAAGAGGAGGAGGAGGAAGAAGAAGAAGAAGAAGAAGAAGAAGAAGAAGAAGAAGAAGAAGAAGAAGAAGAAGAAGAAGAAGAAGAAGAAGAAAAGAAGAACAACAATAACAAGAAATCTAATGCTATCGCATTATCAAGAAACCATGAGAGCACTATGTGCATTATTTCTAGAAACTGAGCTAAGATTCAATAAGTATCAGTTAAATATCCATGTGAAATTCAGTAGCAAGTAGTTTTATATATTAAGATTTTTAAAAAGCCAAAATAAGCAAAACATAAGAAACAAAAGACAACTAGTAGTAGACCTTATAAATAATGCTTCTTTCCACACCATCACAGTGTAGGAAGCCAGCTCATAGCATAACTGCTTCAAGCATTGTTTTGTTTAGAAATACCTAGATTTATGCTTGGCTTACCTCTGTATAACTCCATCATGGCATGAAGAAATTGCAATTCAGAAATGCATTCATTATACCTAGCCTAGTATATACTGCAGCATAATTATTTAGTGCATCCTAGAGTATGTCCTTCACTCTTTGTTGTTGTTCAAGAAAGTTCGTGCTACACACACACACACACACACAACACACACACGCACGCACATACACATGCACACACATACACATTTTTCTTACATTAACTTAATGTAAGAAATTATTTATATTTTACCTCAAGAAATCACAAAGAAAGCCAGTCATGATATCAGTTTCCTATGGGGTATAGAGTTAATTACTTCAGGGAATTTCGCAAAAAGTCACTAAATTGTAATCACAAAGGGGACAGGACTTAGAAGAATCTTCATATAAAATTTTAAGTGTATGCTATTCAACTGTTAACTTTCAAGACTATACTGGTATTTTTATAAAAAATAGTATGAGTTGCTCCTGTCAAGAAACGCAGGGACAAAGAGTGGAGCAGAGACTGAAGGAAAGGCCATCCAGAGACCCATCTGCAAACAGCAAACCTAGACCATATTGCTGTTGCCAAGAAGTACTTGCTGACAGGAGCCTGATACAGCTGTCTCCTGAGAGGCTCTGCCAGAGCCTGACAAATACAGATATGGATGATCTCAGCCAACCATTGGACTTAGCAGGGAACCCCAATGGAGGAGTTAGAGAAAGAAATGAAGGAGCTGAAGGGGATTGCAACCCCATAAGAAGAACAAAACAATATCAACCAATCAGACCCCCCAGAGCTCCCAGGGACCAAAACACAAACCGAAGAGTACACATGGAGGGACCCATGGCTCCAGCTGTATATGTAGCAGAGGATGGCCTTATTTGGCATCAATGGGAAGAGAGGCCCTTGGTCCAGTGAAGGTTCGATGTACCAGTGTAGGGGAATGTCAGGATGGTGAGGTGGTAGTAGGTGGGTGGGTGGAGAGCACCCTCATAGAAGAAGGGGTTGGGGGAATGAGATAGAGGGTTTGTAGAGGAAAAACCAAGAAAGGGGATAACATTTGAAATGCAAATAAATAAAATAATCAATAAAAATATCAAGAAGAAACATTATATGTTGATTTTTCTATAATTTGCATTTTATTTTTAATTGAAATATTAATTTAATTAATATTGATTTTATATAATATTTAATTTAATATTATTTTAATTGAAATATCAACACTTTTCTCCCTCAAGTCCCTCATAGATATTGTTTTTTGAAACCCTCACACTATTTTTCTTTGATTATTATTGTTATATATGCACATACACAGACACAATACACGTGTATATATGTCTTCATAAATATGTAAATTAACCTGCTGAATCAATTTTTTTTGTTTTTGTATATACAATTTCAGCACTCACCACTCTTCATTGGACAACCCATAACAGGAGCTTATCCCTGAAAGAGATTAATTATTCTTCTAGCAGTCATTAGGTACATGTGCTTCTTTGACTAGGGGTAAAACAGCAAAACCATTCACCTTCCATCATAACATGTCTATTGATATTGGCACCATTCCAGAATTGATTATGCAGCCATTTCTAAGTAATACTGTCTCACAGCAGACTTCATGACATTCTGGAATGTATATCTATCCTGGTTTCTCTCCCTCCATGTAATTACCTGAACTGTAGATATCATGGTTTGGGAAGCAGATCTTTTCACTGGGGTTTATTTCCCTCAGTCTGTTGATTTCTAAAGGGCATATGGTTGTTTGTTTTCTGTGGTGATCTCTATTTGCTGTAAAGGGAGGCTTCTTTAATGAGGGGTGGTACTTAGTTTTATCTGTGGGTATAAAATTTAGAATGTAACAAGAAATTATGTGGATCTAGCAAAGTGATAGGAGGAGAATCTTCTTCCTCAGGTATATAACTCACTAGCCCCAGGATATCTATAAAGACATTCTTATAGATATTTTCCTATACTGGTTGTTGTCATGAGATTAACTGTAAAAACTGGTAGAACTCTCCTATTGTTACCTTGGCAGTTTCTTTCACAGCATATTCTGGCACTGCTGGAGGTAGACCAAAAAAAAGGAGGCTTTCAGGACATAAACAGTTCAAAACATCTGAGTCCTATGTCTTAATCATGTAGTCTTCAAAAATAGAGATCCAATTTATCCCCAGAGAGGCAACCAAGGGCTACACTAATAGTCTATATTGCTTTGGGAGTTATTCAGACTACCATGACCAAACTTTCAAAGGACAGTTTTGGTACTGGGAATGCAGTCACAAACAGGATATCAATTGTATTTCTAAAGGTACATAGAAAAAATGAGCATATGGAATATTATTTACCTTCACATGTTAAATTTATATAAATAAATATTTATTTAAATATACCTGACATTCATATAAAATTTGTTTCTGAGTCTTAAAACTCACTTCTTCAGGTATACTCATTGTCTATTACATTTTAATACATTGATAGAAATTTAGAGAATTAAAATAGTCCTCATTGTCATCTTAAATATCATTAGTTCAGCCTAAAAATTCATACTTAAATAGTTTTCTTAGAATGTTAGAATGCTAAAGCTATTAAAATTAAATTAAGCTGAGCTCTTTATCCAGGAAATTGACTGAATAGATTTTCATGTGTTCACTATATTGTTGCCTGTTTGCTGATCCTGTTTTTTTGTTTGTTTGTTTGTTTTTGTTAAGAGTCACAAAAATTAATTATTTTGCTGAATCCTCCATGTTCAAGCTAAGTAAACATTTGAAATTTCCACTTTTTACAAATTATTTCCTTTAAAAATTGAATAATATCATTATTTACAGTTGGTCCATTCTGCTAACTCATTACAATTCATCTGTCTTAACTAAGTGATTCCTCACTTTAGGAACAAATTTAAAATCCCTTTTGCCATATTTTCTTTCACTTAATCATCATCACAAAAGAGATACAAGATCACAGGGTAGACAAATTTATCTATAAACAGTGTAGCTATATTTGGATATAAAGTAGAATATTGGACATTTTTAGGGTAGAATACTTACTTAACTTAGTTGCAGTGTGCTTGTCTAACAAGCATCACACCCAGTGTTAAAGACAGTGCTTTAAAAAAATAAAAAGAAAAAGAATATTGGATGTCTCTCAATGTGGATACATTCTTGTATTTTTGAGTCATTATTAAAAGGAGAAACAATCACAACAAAAATAAAATCAGAACAAACAGAAGTCAGGCTCAAACAAAAATGTCAAAACAATGTATTTAAAAAAAACTGATTATAAAGACAACATGCAAACATTAATGTCAAGTTTTCCTTATACTCTTATAAATAAAAATACAATTTAGACCCCATGTAACACATCATGAACTTGCTTAGAATAAGCTACAAATTTCTTTCAGTAGTTGGACTATAGTGATTATGCATTTCAAATTACATAATTTGAATACTTCCTAATATCTTTTCGTATACTGTATTCTACTTTAATTGGTTTATTTTAAGTCACTGGTCTAATTGTATACTCTCTATATTTGGTATTTTTTTCTAATTTATGACAATAACACTTAAAGTTTGTAATATGAAAATATATATTGAGATATAGTTGAGGTATTTTTTACTTGATAATATTAATGTTTTAAATTGTATTACTCAGGGTGTTTTGCCTATGAGTGTCACCATAATATTATTTTTCAGCGTTTTTGTCGTTTGCTTTAAAACCTCTTCCTCATAATGAGTTATTTCCCATTTTGCTTCTCAATGACCATTAAAGTCTCAGGGAACTCTCTAACGTAATATCTATTAGGTAGATATTATAAAATAAATATTATAATAAGTATACAGCAGTTTGTTTCTGGCTTTTCACTACTCATCTGGCATTTGGCTCATTTATGTTGCAGAAAATATTTTTCTTTTTTTCATTTTCTCGGACAAAAAAATTTGTATCAGTACATTGAATTCTGTTTCATCTACTCATAATATAACAGTTTGATTTGTGTACTTATAAACAATGATGTAGCACTTATGAGCAACCTCTCTATAAAAATATAATTTATCTTGGACATATACCTGAACATTAAAATGATGAAACATTTGAAATCTCTGTGCTTTGCATTTTAAGGTACTACTAACAGTTTCTTTTCTTTTTTTTTTTTTTTAAGTTTTTTTTTATTAAATATTTTCTTTATTTACATTTCAAATATTTCCACCTTTCCAGAATACCCCTTCAGAAACCTTGGGATTTTTGTTATTCCACGTGAATTTGAGAATTGCTCTTTCTAACTCTATGAAGAATTGAGTTGGAATTTTGATGGGGATTTCATTGAATCTTGCATTCCGCAAGATGGTCATTTTTACTATATCAATTCTGCCTATTCATGAGCATGGGAGATCTTTCCATCTTCTGAGGTGTTCTTCAATTTCTTTCTTCAGAGACTTGACTTCTTGTCCTACAGATCTTTCACTTGTTTGGTTAGAGTCACACCAAGATGTTTTATAATGTTTGTGACTATTGTGAAGGGTGTCACTTCCCTAATTTCTTTCTCAGTCCATTTATCCTTTATATAGGATAAGAAAGCTACTTACTGATTTGTTTGAGTTAATTTTATATCTGGCCACTTTACTGAAGTTGATTATTAGGTTTAGGAGTTCTCTGGTGGAATTTTGGGGGTCACCTAAGTATGCTATCATATCATCTGCAAATAGTGATTTTTTGACTTCTTCCTTTCCAGTTTGTATCCCTTTGACCTCCGTTTGTTGTCTAATTGCTCTAGCTAGAACTTCAAGTATTATATTGAATAGATAGGGAGAGAATGGGCAGCCTTGTCTAGTCCCTGATTTTAGTGGGATTACTTCAAGTTTCTCTCCACTTAGTTTGATGTTGGCTACTGGTTTGCTGTATATTGTTTTCACTATGTTTAGGTGTGGGCCTTGAATTCCTGATCCTTCCAAGGTTTTTTACATGAAGGAATGTTGGATTTTGTCAAATGCGTTTTCAGCATCTAGTGAAATGATCATGTGGGGTTTTTCTCCTGGAGGTTTTTTTTTTTTTTTTTTTTTTTTTGTAATGTAGTGGATTACATTGATGGATTTCTGTATATTGAACCATCCCTGCATTCCTGGGATGAAGCCTACTTGCTCCTGGTGAAAGATCATTTTGCGGTGTTATTGGATTCAGTTTGTGAGAATTTTATTGAGTATTTTTGCAACGATATTCATAGAGGAAATTGGTCTGAAGTTCTCTTTCTTTCTTGGGTTTTGGTGTGGTTTTGTTATCAGTGTAACTGTGACTTCATAGAATGAATTGGGTACTGTTCCTTCTGTTTCTAAAACTTTATTTTCTAAACAAGCTAAAAATGACCATCTCTTCCTTTGATATGACAATTTTTCCACACTCGCATAAAGTCTCAGTATTAGATAAGTGTGAAAGTGTTTGGCAACTCTTTATGATTGGTGGTAGACTTTCAGTGACATATGAACATATATTATATGTATACTAATAATTTAGGTTACTTAGATTTTGGTTGATCGTATTAACAAAAGTACTTAAAATGCTTAATTAATAAATTAACTTTTTTTGTTTGTAATTTCAAAAGTTTTAGTTCTTGACAATTTTTGTTCATATTGTATCTTAGCCTGGGCTGAAAGAGTGCACCATAGCCACAGCATGAGTTATAAGAACCTGATCATTTCATTTCAATGGAGGCAGAAAAGAAAGGCAAAAAGGAGAACGGGAATGGAATATGATGTTCTCCTTCAGGAGGATGGTGGCAACTGAAAATGACACACAGAGAGAGAGAGAATATAACACACAACCCCTGAGATGACTAAGTCTCAATAAGTTATGCTTCTTCCATTGGGCCTTACCTCCTGAAGCAACACCTTCCTAGGAGCTGACTTGGCGGGTCACTAAGACATTATCACATGGATGTTTGGAAGACATTTATTAAAACTGCTGTTTCCATCATGTACTTTCAAAAATTTCAATCAAATATTTAACTCATATTTTTTTACAATTGAGTTTAAATAGGTTCTTATATAATGAGATTCTTTGTGAAACAGTTTATGAGGCTTCTGTCTCTTTTTCTGGACTTCAAATTGATGGGTTATGTATTTTTTCACATAAACTTTTCTTCATTATTTTTTGTTGTTGGTTTTGTTTTTTTTTATTTTTGTTTTGTATTTCATTTATTTTTTTTATGTTTGGATATTTACTTTATATACATTTCAAATGTTTTCCCCTTTAGAAACCTCCTATTCCATTCCCCCTCCCCATGCCTCTATGAGGGTGCTCCCCTACCCACCTACCCACTCCCATCATCCCTCCCTAGCATTCCCCTACACTGGGGCATCTAACACCCTCAGGCCCAAAGATCTCTCCTCCCACTGATGGCCAACAAGGCCCTCCTCTTCATTATTTTTTAAATTTTGTTATGATATTCAAGAATATAGTGTCTAACTTCAGGTTAGTATTGTTTTAAGTATCACTTATGATACATACATGTTAAAAGCCAACTTCCTCAGTTCCATTGAGGAGGGCCAAGTGTATAGGAGGCAACTGACCATTTAGTGAACATTTCTCTAAGAGAAGAAGGCTTGATTTACTGGGGCCAGCACTTTCAGTAACCAGCAAAAACTCTGAATTCTGAACTCTTTGGGGACTGGCAAAAAGGAAAGAGAAGGAAAGAGAAGAGGGGGAAATAATCACACACACACACACACACACACACACACACACACACACACACACACACACACACATACTTACAGAGAGACAGACAGTCAGATGGACAGATAGATAAACAGACATATTGGATGGATGGAGCAAGGTAGCAATGAGCTGGCTCTGACAAATATAGCTTTCTTCTGAGTCTTTTTATAGGATCTAAGATAAAATTCTCTATGTAAGAAAAATCTTAACACATAGCCACAAGTTACATATTCTCTAAAACAATGACCACAAAAACATGT
This sequence comes from Uromys caudimaculatus, assembly GCA_028551405.1. NCBI lineage: Eukaryota > Metazoa > Chordata > Mammalia > Rodentia > Muridae > Uromys > Uromys caudimaculatus. Next base: position 42,758,753 of record CM052711.1, read on the forward strand.
TCTTCAAAAACAGATTAAAATCATTATTCAAAAGAAAACTGCTACAGGATTATTTTTGCTTAGCTGGTGACAATCTGTATTGACCAAGAAACAGGTGATCTATCTTATGTCTTATTTTTGAAGTATTGTTCAAAAAAATTGCTAATCACATGTTCCCTGTTTCTATACTTAAAATGACATTAACTGCTACTTTTCATGACCTTGATTTTTATGGCACACACCAAAACCCGTGGCCACATCCCTAGATATGAGGTATTTCAAGGAACTCAGACTCAACCTAGAATAAATGTTTTCCCTGATCATTAACTTTTCCCAAGCCATGGATGAAAAGTTCACTGTACTCCTTTTTTAACCTCTGCAGTCCTTGCTGTTCTACAAGGAAGGGACACTTTCTATATTTGATTCTAACTTTGTTATATCATTCTGACATAGCAAGTTAAATCATTTCCTTAAACGTTCTATCAACTACTCTAACTTCCTAAGACTAATTAAGCCAAATCAAGCAGTCCATCAAATAATTAATGCATCTAAACAGCATTGTCTCATGAAAGTTCATCTTAAAATTGAACTGTGGGAAACTTGCCCAACAGAGTCTGTTATCTATCAGGCTAGAAGCAATGAACATCTCCTACGCCCAATCATACCATGACAGACATATGAGGAATATAACAATAATCAAAATGAGAAGGGACATCAGTAGCAAGACACAATACTGGGACAGAATCCATGGGGCTGTGCCTCTCCAAAGTACACCCATCTCAGCTCTGCAAAACTGTGGTAGGCCATCTGCAGGAAGCTCACTTGCCCACTGCATCTCTTCCTGCATGGTGTCTGACACATACATTTCTCAACACCAGTTGAGGCATGACCATATGTACATAGTGACTTTTCTAAGACTGGCCAAAAAGAATAAGTAATTGAAGTTATAGAGTCTGCTTTCAGAGCCCTACTTATTTATAATATACAAGTGTATGTATGTTTGCATATTCATAAATCATAAAATATTTTTATTCACTTTATATCCCCCTCCCACAATACCTCCCCCTACCTCTCCTCCCCTTCTCCTCTGAGATGGTAGAGCTTCCTCCTTCCTCTCTGGGTATTAATCCAACCAGAGACATCAAGTCTCTGAGCAGTTCTAGGTGTATCCTCTCCTCCCATGGAGGCCAGAGTAAGGGACCCCAGCTAGAAGAACATATCCCACAGAAAGGCAGCAACTTTTGCAATAGCCCATTCCAGTTGTTTAGGACCCACATGAAGACAAAGCAACACATCTGCTATATATGTGTGGGGACCTACGTCCAACCCATCTATGCTCTTTGCCTGGTGGTTCAGTTTCTGAGAGACCCGAGGGCCCAGATTAGTTGAGTCTATTGGTCTTCCTCTGGAGTTCCTTCAGGGTCCCCAATCCTTCCCCCAACTCATCCATAAGAGTCACCAATCTCTCATCCAAGGGTTGACTGTGCGTCTCTGCATCTGTCTGAGTTAGCTGCTGGGTGGAGCCTCTCAGAGGACAGCCATGCTAGACTCCTAACTCCAAACATATCAGAGAATCATTAATACTGTAAGGGAGTGGTGTTTGCCCATGGGATGATCTCAACTAGGGCATGGTGTTGCTTGGATATTCTGCCAATCTCTGCTAGATCTCCCATGCCTGAATTTCTTGTAGACTAGATAAATTTTGGTCAAAGATTTTGTGGGTGGATCAGTATCCCTATTGCTCCACTGGGGTTCCTGCCTGGCTACAGGAGATGGCCTCTTCAGATTCCATATTCCCAATACTGTGAGTCACAGATAAGGTTACATCCATTGATTCTTGGGCACCTCCCCAATCCCAGATGACATATTATTGAGATGTCCCTCCACCTCCCCAACCTAGACAGTTGCAGATTTCAATTCATTCCCATGTCCATCTGGCCATATCTTCTTTCCCTCCCCACACCTGATCCTGAATGCCCCCATGTTCTCCCCATCCCCTCGTCAACCAAGTTCCAACCATCTATCTACTACAGTTAAGGGTCTTCAGTTGGATTCCATTGATCAGCATGTTTGTTTTACACTGATACCATGCAATTTTTATTACTATTGCTTTGTAGTACAGCTTGAGGTATAGGATGCCAATACCTCCAGAAGTTCTTTTATTGTTTTAGTTATTCTGAGTTTTTCATATGAAATTAAGAATTGCTCTGTCAAGGTCTGTACAGAATTGTGTTGGAATTTAGATGGGGAAAAAAACTATGGCTATTACCTTGCCCCTTGAATCTGTTTAATTGGACAACGTTTTTCCAGTCTTTAGTCTGAGGTAAATCCATCTTTATTGTTGACAGGTCATTCTCAAATCCAGACTTACAAAACATACTAGAAGTAAAACTCTAACCCAAGGAGGAAAACTACACCTAAGAAAACAGAAACTGTGTGATTACATACCAGCAAAAACAAGGGAAGCAGGTGCATGCATGCACACACACACACACACACACACACACACACACACACACACACTAACATGACCAACATCAAAATGATACAAATTAAAAATCAGTGGTCAAAATATCTCTCAACATCAAAGGACTCAATTGCCTATAAAAAGACAGTCTAACTGAATGAATGCAAAAACAGGATCCACCATTCTGCTTCATACATGAAACATACTTTTGAAAAAGTTTTAGGATAATGAAAAATTTGAAATGAGTAGATATGAAGTTTTCAATGATGTTCTTTTTCCTACTAGTTTACTTAGACATTTTATATGGCTTTTAAGAGACAATTGCTACTTAGAGTAAAAAATGTCAATTGTATTTTATATGCATTTTATTTGTTCTTCACTTGGTATTAAATTTTCACAACTTTTCAAACAGGAGTGAATATTCTCCTATTTGAAATGGATGTGTTTTTTATTTGAACTTTTTTTCTGGATGTTCAATAATATTTTATAGATGTCAGTTAATAAGGTCTGGAGTTCTTTTGGTGAATTGAATTCTAAAGAGTTCTTTCTTTCCAACTGCAACATGAAGGATGTTTTATCATTACTATATTTTTATATTATTTACAGTGCATGGGATACAATAGATATTTAAATGTGGATCTTGTGTCCTACTTATAAGTTATTTTATCACCTCAAATGTATTTGAATTGAATTTTGAGTTTTTGTTTGTTTATAGTCATATTATTGATGTGTAGAAATAAATCTAAGATTTTTTGCTACTTTAAGCGGTTAGAAATTTATTTTAATTTCCACATTTTTTGGTTTTACCTGTTACCACTTTGTACAGGGGAAGATGAAACCAGATATTTTTGTCTTTATTTTCAATGTTATATTAATAAAAGTAGTAAATATTAAGAATGAAATTTTTACTCATCAAAAAATAAGGTAGATACTGATCTATCAAATAATATATTTATTGTACTTCCAATTAAGTATGTCTAAGTGCAATGAGTGCATTAAATCAAAAATTTATTTTTGTTCTCCACAATGCTTGATTGTGGCATACATATGATAGTTATGATTTAAAAACATCTATGCTCAATGACCAACACATGTATAATGACAAATAAATAAGGACTATATAGAATATAGTCACACAAAAGTATTATTCTATAATTAAGAAGATTATTTGGTAAATTAATGTTGTTGATTTTCCTTCAATAACCATGTCTTCCCTATACTATTAGTTTATTACGTTTTTACTACCATACATGTTTTTATTCTTTTGAATGGATCCTGTCTTAGTTACTGATTTAATTCTGTGAACAGACTGCATGATCAAGGTAAATCTTATTAAAAAAATTTAAAAAAATTAATTGGGGCTGGGTTTCAGGTTCAGAGCTTTGGTCCATTTTCATCAAAGAGGGAGTATGGCAGTGCCTAAGCAGGCATGGCACAGGAGGTACTGACAATATGTTGTTTTAAAGACAAAGAGGAGAAGACTGACTTCCAGGCCGTAAGTTCCAGAGTCTCAAAGCCCAGGCCCATTCTGACATACTTACTCCAACAAGACCAAACCTACTCCAAGACCACACATACTAATAGTGTCACTCCCTGGGTCAAGCATATTCAAACCACCTGGCATCTATAGGCTTGTTCAAACACATGTATCTATTGGCGCCACCATACCTAGCCATAGCATAATGCAAAATACATTTCCAACTTCAAAAATCCCCATGGTCTGTATAGCCATCTTAGCAGTATTAGTAGTCCAAAGTTCAAAGTCACTTCAGAGATTCATTCAGTCTGCAATCCCACATAAAGTAAAAAGTCCTGGACCAAAGAAAGACAATAAAACAGATGAGAAACTCCAAACTCCATGTCCATTGCCAACATGATCTTCAAATCTCCAACTCCTTTCATCCTTGTTGACTGCTGTTGGCTTATCTGGCATTCAGCAGCAAGAAACTTCTTTATACTTGGCTGGTTCCATTCTCTGTTAACAGCTTCCCTTAGCACCTATCCCATAGGTTTGCCATCTCTAACATCTTGGGGTATTCAAGACAACTTCAACTTTATAGCTTCTTATTCCACTATCTGGGATCCACACATTATCTTCTGGGCTCCTTTAAAGGGCTTGAGTCACATCTCCAGATCTGCCCTCTGTAGTGCTCCAGGGTCTTGTTGATTCCATTCTACTTCTGCTGTTATTCCTGGTGGTCATCCCATGGTCTTGGCATCTCTAATATTCTTGGATCTTCCTTTGCAACTAGACATCACCAATAGCCTCTGATAGACACCATCTACAGTACTGAGCTTCAACTTCTTTGTATGACCCCTTCAGTCCTAGGCCATCAATGAAACTGAGGCTGTACCTTCACCAATGGCCTTCCCTGGTTTCTCACAATGCCAAGCCTCAGTTGCTCTCTATGACCCCTTCTTATCTTCAAATCAGTACCACCTGGGTTACACATTACCAAGTCCAGGTATTAGCATGAGGTATAACCTTGGTTATCTCTGGAACATACCTTCTTTATTCTCTTAGGAAACACTTCCTAGAAGATTTCACCTCAGTTATGCTGGTCTCTTCTTAATAACTGAAAATTTTCTATCTCAATCGAATATGAATCAATTGATCCAGTATTTCCTTATATTTTTGAAACTAAACCCATAGCCACATGGCCCAAGCTGCTGGGTTCTGATGCTTGCTGTAGCTGTAACATATCCCCATTTTTCTATTACATTATTACCAGCTTTCTGATTTCCAATTACTTCACTTCCTGAATTTTGGTGTTCTGGGACTTGCTGTGTTTATTGATTCTGAACTCAGAGATCTGCATGACTGTGTCTCCTGAATGGTGGGGTTAAAATCATATAACACCATGCCCTGACTTAAACTTTTCTTCACATAAAAATTGCTCTGTCCCAGGGTGGCCTTGAATTCAGAGATCAGCTTGCCTTTGTCTCCTGGTATTAAAGGTGTGTACCATTGTACCTGGGCCTAAGCATTTCTTGGACACTGTTCTTCAAGACCTGGATCAACAGTCTGTATTTTCCACCCTCAAGATCTGGATCATAACTATGCTCTCCATTTCTGGATTTTAGCTCATATCATATTAAAAGTCCAAATGAAAGCAATAGCCAAGTAATAATAATACCTAGATATAACTATCCCTTGTTCAACTACTAAGGCATAAACAATAAGCTTATCTGGGTGGGATCTTACCAAGAAGTTTCCATTCCCTTAATCTGTTTATCTCCTTGAACATAGGATTTGGCTCCATTCCACTTCCTGGTACCGCTTCAATATGTTCCTTCTCAGCTTGTTTCTTTTCATTAAAATGTTTTTTATCATAATGAACTCTAATAACCATACAACAGAATTTATACCAGGCTGTTTTGAGACTTCCTTTGTCAGTACTATTAATCTAAACCTCGTCACCTTAGCCTAAGCAGACTCTTTGAACAGTGGCAAAAACCAGCCACACTCTTTGCCAAATATCACAAAAAGATCAATACTAATATTTCTTCTTCACTGAAAACATTTTAGTCAGTTTAAATCATCCTCAGCACCAATTTCTTTCAAATTCCTACTAGGATGGTTCATTTAAAACTCATTTAAAGCATTACACTGTTTCCCAAATCCAAAGTACCAAATCTACATTTCTCTAAACAAAAGCATGGTCAGTCCTATCACAGAAATACCCCATTTCTGGTACCAACTTCTATCTCAGTTGGGGTTTTTACTGCTGTGAACCAACACCACGACCAATACAACTCTTATAAGGAAAACATATAATTGAGACTGGCTTACCTCCTCAGAAGTTCAGCTTATTATCATAAGGAGGGAGCATGGCAATATTCAAGGCAAACATAGGGCTGAAGGAGGTGAGAGCTGAACATCTTTTCTGAAGGCAAACAGAACAAGACAGATCCCCATGCATCTAGGACCACGGTCTTAAAGTCCAGTTCGATAGTGATACACTTCCTCCAAAAAGGTCACACCTACTTCAAAACAGCCACACCTCCTAATAGTGGTGTGAGCCAAGCCTATTCAAATCCTGGGCCAAGCATATTCAAAGCACCATAGGAACTGAAGGCCAATCAGTGACTTACTGGTTCCTGCCAATTTCTGTGCATCATTCCTGCACCCCTGTGTTTATCATGACATGGTGATTATTGAAGTGATACATGGGAGTCTTAGTTGGGCAAGACTGTTGTTTGCCGTCTTTTTTCAGTCATCCTTGAAAACATACATAATAGTAACATTATACAAGGAAGATTTATATTTATTAAAAGATGTATACAAAAGGTAAAGAACTCAAAACAAACCTAGAAAGTTCCTAAACCTGAAAAACTCCCTAGAATTCTTCCTCTCAAAAGTAACAGTAAAGATTGCTGGCATAAAGCAACATGCCAAGTAGCACTGGTTTCTGAAGCCTAGGTACTTGTGCTTGCCTCTCACCATCTGGCTATCTCTGGTATTAATAGGACAAAATTATAACCAACAGATTAGGAAAAGATCTTTACCAATATTACATTGGATAGAGGGCTAATATCCAATATATACAAAGAACTCAAGAAGTTATAACCTTACTAAAAATTGGGTACAAAGCTAAACAAAGAATTCTTAACTGAGGAAATTTGAAGTGCTGAGAAGCACCTAAAGAAATATTCAACATGTTTAGTCATCAGGGAAACGCAAATCAAAACTACCCTGAGATTCCAACTCACCCAGTAAGAATGGCTAAGTTCAAAAACTCAGGTGACAGCAGATGCTAGCAAGGATGTGGAGAAAGAGGAACATTCCTCCATTGTTGGGGGAATTGCAAGCTGGTACAACTACTCTGGAAATCATTCTAGCAGTTTCTCAGAAAATTTGGACATAATACTACTTGAGAACCCAAATATAACACTCCTGGGCATATATCCAAAATGCTCCAACATATAACAAGGACACATGCTCCACTATGTTCATAGCATCCTTAATTATAACAGTCAGAAGCTAGAAAGAACGTAGATGTCCTTCAACAGAGGAATGGATACAAAAAATGTGGTACATTTACACAATGAAGTACTATTCAACTATTGAAAACAATGACTTCATGAAATTCTTAGGCAAATGGATGGAACCAGAAAATATCCTAAGGGAGGTAAATAAGTCACAAAGAACACACATGGTATGCACTCATTGAAAAGTGGATATTAATCCAAAAGCTCACAATACCCAAAATACAATGCACAGACCACATGAATGAAGCTGAAGAGGAAGGAAGACCAATATGCAGATGCTTTAGTCTTTCTTAGAAGGGGGAACAAAATACTCAAGGGAGGAAATATGGAGACAAAATGTGGAGCAGAGACTGAAGGAAAGGCTATCCAGAGACTGCCCTACCTAGGGATCCATCCCATATACAGACACCAAACCCAGACACTGTTGTGGATGCCAAGAAGTGCTTGCTGACAGGAGCCTGATATAGCTGTCTCCTGAGAGGCTCTGTCAGAGTCTGGCAAATACAGAGTTGGATGCTCCCAGTCAACAATTGGACTGAGCACTGGGTTCCCAATTGAGAAACTAGAGAAAGGTCTGAAGAGGTTTTTAACTCTATAGAAAGAGCAATAATATCAACCAACCAGACACCCCAGAGCTACAAAGGACTAAACTACCAACCAAAGAATACACATGGAGGGACCCATGGCTCCAGCAGCATATGTAGCAGAGGATGGCCTTTTCGGGCATCAATGGGAGGAGAAAACCTTGGTCCTGTGAAGTCTCAATGCCCCAGAGTATGGGAATGCCAGGGTGGGGAGGTGAGAATGGGTGGGTGAGTGAGCGAGCACCCTAATAGAAGCCAGGCTAGGAGGAATGTGACAAGGGGTTTCCAGAGGGGAAACTGGGAAAAGGAATAACATTTGAAATGTAAATAGATAAAATTTGCAATAAAATAATTTTAATTTTGAACCAATTTATCTTTCTCTCCTATTATTGATTATTTGCCTTTGATGTTAAAAACACATGCCATATAAATATGAACCAGGACACTATCATTAATTTACTAAAAACTACTAAAAATAAAATTGCCAATGTATAAACAGTACTCTAGCTCTTCTTTTTCCTTCATCCTATACATTATACGTTCTAAATTATAAAGTACATGCAAATCTATACATAAAAGAGAAATCATGTGATGTATTGATCATAATTTTGTTCTAATTACATTTCATGGCATTGTCTACAAATATGACAAAAACATAACAGTCAAATATGAAAACTGAGATAATATATATGTATTTGAATTGATGTTGATAACACAAACTCATAAATTATACCAAATATATAGTTTAAATTGTCTAAAGTTTTGATATATTACTGAACAATTATGACCTCTATGCTTTTATGAACACATTTTTCAACAAAACCTTAGCACAACTTTTAGATCTAGAGACATAAAAGTGACATATCTACCATTTTTTGGTTAACCAAGAATATGTTATTTTATTCTTAATATTAACTTTTCTAAAATCTACTCTTCACTTTTCAGTACTTCATATTATGTTTCATTTTTTAGATTTATTTTTGATGAATATTTTGCTTACATCTCCCTCCCTTTCCTTCCCTCTGATTGCTTTTAGTTGTCCCATCCCTCAATTTATGGCCTTGAGTTCTTTAATAGTAATTGTAAATGCATTTATATACATTAATCAATGCAATCTGCTGAGTTCATTAAGTATTGCTCACTTGTGTTTAGTGCTGACCTCCTAAGACTTTCTAGCTTACAAGGAGGCTCCTCTTTGGGGACGACCTATCCTCCCTGTCTCACAACTGTTAACTCTCTATGAACTGTTACGTTAGGAGTGAACGGAGCCTTATGACAACTTTGTCATAGCCATTGGAATGCCTGCTAGTGTTTGTATCAGTCATTAGTTTTTTTTAATTAATTAATCATTTTATTGAGAATTCGTGGCCCACTGTCATTGGGTAGTAAGGCCATGGTCCTTAGAGGACAACGTACTACTTTCAACACCATGTCTTTATCAAAGCCCAAGAAACAATAAGAAAATGGTAGGAGAAGATTGGTAAGAAACAGAGGGCCAAGATGGATATCAGATGAGAGATTTTATTTACAAGGTATACGCATATTACAAATTATATAATATTATATATTATACATATACACATATAATTCTACAATAATATACATACATATTATGTATATGTCTAATAATACATACATAGCCAGATAGATAGATAAATAGAAATAGATATATAGATATAGATATACATATTGTAGATATAGATAAATGATATTTAATCTGTTTCCAGGATATTTTAATTACTCTCTCTGTCTGAAAGAAAATTGAACTTTGTTAATCTTTACTAATTATTTTTGTTAATGATTCTAATAATACATACATAAACATAGAGAGAGAGAGAGAGAGAGATAGATTATGTATACAGATGTAGATGTAAATATAGAGATAGAGATATGACAATTAATCTGTATCCAGGAAAACTTCATTAATCTCTCTTTCTGAAACAACATGAATTTTGGTAATTTTTATTAAATAATTTTGTTATGTAATTCAGTTAGATCTGGTTCCTCTGGAACTACATACACAGGTTGTGCTTGAACTCAAAGAGATATTCCCTGTCAAGTGTCAAGATGAAAGGAATGTGTTACCATCCCCATTTCCTTCACGATATCTGTCTGTGTCAGGCAAGCTGAACTTCATAGCTTGAGACAATCCTCATGACTCTTGCCTCGTATTCTGTAGTAGGAACATTCATATTGCAGACACATGCTATCATGCAAGGGGTTTTGTTTTTTCTGAAATTAGCACTCAGTTCCTCATTCTTCGCAGGACATGTATACTACTTACTGTCTTATATCCTCCAGCTTATCAAGGTGAATCTTTACTCTTATAAATAATAGAAGATTGAAGTCTTTAATTTAATTTAAGATATCCTATTTGCCTTCTTTTCTACTATAATCTGCTGATGTTGAGTTTTCCTGAATTTTAAAGTCTTATTGATTCACTTTCTACTAGAAACACACACTAGATATGCCTTCATAAATAATTCAAATTAGTCTTGATATAGCTAGCATATTTATTCATGCTAGATGTAGGAATTCATGCCCTTCTAAGCATATTTTCAAATACTTTGCATACTGGCCATATCTTATAATTAGTTAGATTGCTTCAGTGCCTTAGAATATTAATTGAAATGCACTTCATGTATGAAGTAATCATTACAAATTCTCAAATCATTTAATCATTAGATAATTTAAAATTGATTAAGAATAATATTTTCTAGATATTCTAGTAGATGACAATTGAATATATTTCTGTACATTTTGTTTTTGTTACTGGTTGTATTTTCTTCATGATTTCTGAGAATTGTCTTACTAAAAATTGTCTTATCAAAGGGTGAATAATAATTATTGCCTTTTCTTATTAGTCTGTCCACATACACAAATATTTTCAATACAATATTTAAATTATCATCAAGTATTCATAGTATATCAAGTTAAAGAATAAACTTATTTATATGTAAATATTTCATTAAAAATTATTTAAGGCATATGAGAGTGACTTCCTAACCATATAGATGATTTTGTGAAATAATTTCATTCCAATAATGTAAATAATTTGAAAACATAAAATAAACTTATCAGAATATAAATGAGCTTTTAAAACCTAAATGTTTATATTAGGTACACAAAGCTAGACATTGAGGATGAAATTGAGTTTTTCCTTCTTTTACTATTAGAAGACTCTCCACTTTCTTTCCCTTTTGAGGAGGAGGGTGAAGACAGTGTTTCCTTGTGCAGCAATGCCTATTCTGTTCTATAAACCAGACTGACCTCAACTCCAAGCTCTACCTGCTTCTGTCTCCCACCTTTTCAGATTAAAGGTGTATACCACCATGCCCAGCATCTGATTTTTCTTTTAATTATGTTCATATTCACTATTAAGTAAATGTTTTTTTGTGTGAGATCAAATAGTAGTTAAAGATTGTATTATGTGAGCATAAGTATTTATCACTCCTTTTATTCTTTACGATTTTCAGTTTACTTGATGAATTTCTGTCTTTCCGGTGCTGATGAACTTTAGGAATCTGAGGCAATTTGATTCTTATTGGTTAGCTGCCAAGGTTTTTTTTTTGTTGTTGTTGTTGTTGTTTACATAAATATTTCACAGATAACTAGCTTTTAAGCAATCATATTTACATATATCATAAATTAGTGAACTGAAATATAACAGGTTTTATATATGTTAGATGGTGTGCACTCTCTTGTTAACAATCACCTGTCAATAAAACAACAAAGAAAATATTTTTTGTACAAAATAAATTGATAAGTATTTCTATACCAAAAATCATGGAAATGTTTAATTTGAAATGTTTAAACCCTCAGAATCATAATTATACCACAACCAAGAAAACTGTTTACCCCCCAAAAAATCTGTATTAGTCTACACTGCTACTTGCCTGTTGCACTTGAGCCTGTGTGTGCATATGTAAGTGTTTCCATGCATGTGTTTCTGGGTGTGTCTTGTGTCTCTCTGTATGTAAGCACTAGTAGATAGTTGTACCTGTTCATGTAGAAGCCAGTGGTTGATTGTCCCATGTCTTCTTCAGGCTCTTTTGGTCTTCATTTTAATACAGAGTCTCTTAGTGAGCATGGAACCTATGATTTCCATAGGATTTTGGCCAGGAATTCCTTGGATCTGCCTAGTCCTGTTTAGTCAGGTCTGGGATTAAATGAGTGTACTGAAATATCTGTCAACAAAAGGAGTGCTTAGAATCCACACTCGAGTCCTTGTTTTTGTGCACTGAATCGTCTTCCCAGCAAATCTATTGGTATATTTTGATAAATGATATTCATTTAATTATGTCATAATGGATTGAGTCATTTGGAAGGAGTTGGAAACTCTTCTATTGGCAGAAATGTCCCCAAAATTACATTATTATCTACAAATAATACAACATATAATCTACTGTCATGTAACTATTGTATCTACAAATTAGATAAATCAAATTAATTTCTTCATAACAACATAGTTAATATTCTATCTTTGCTATCTTCTCAAACAAAACAATCATATGAGCATATGAATGAAATATTTCTGTCTGAGATTTTAATTTCAGTCATGTCTTAGTTAGGCTTTCTATTGCTGTGATAAAACACTATGACCAAAAAGCAAGTTGGGGAGGAAAGGGTTTATTTGGATTACAGTTCCAGATCATAGTCCATCATTGGAGGAAGTCAGGATAGGAACCCAAGCAGGGATGGAACCTAGAGGTAGTAGCTGATGCAGTGGTCATGGAGAGGTTTGCTTACTGACCTGCTTACATGGCTTGCTCAATCTGCCTTCTTATAGAACCCATGATTACTAGCATAGGGATCACTCCACCCAAAATGGGCTAGGCCCTTCCCCATAGATCAGCAATCGAGAACCAATTGGATATCATGGAGGCATGCCCTCAACTGAGGCTACTTCCTCTCTGATGACACACAAAACCAGCCAAGTAGAGTGATGGGTAAAAATGTCCTTTTAGCCTATTACTGAAATCTTTAATTGAAGTTATATGCACAGATATTGAGATGTTATAATGAAATATTAATTTCAATAATAAGAAATTTTAATTAACATTATAAATACAATTTCTCTAAATTCAACTTTCACACTTAAAATATATATGCATCTAATATAGGAGGTAGTGCATGAACATTTCTCAAGCTATGTCTAAAGGAAGTCCCAGAAAGATCAGATGATGTTTCCTGTATTACTCTTTTGCCAGTCCAGGTTCCATGACACTTCCTCTTGTCTTTTTCCTCTCCTCGTCTCTTCATAAAATAACTATTTTGTAATATAATGACAAAACATTCAATCTTTAAAAAATTTTATTTGTGCATATTTTGTTCATTAAATATACAAGGAATAATGCATGTTTTTCAAGCTTCATATTTACATCTCATTAACTTCTTACGAGAATAGTGCTGCTACCAACCTTATATGATGGAAAAGAAATTTAGATTAGTGTGGTCAATCAATTTGTCCAGATATTGCAGCAATTTAAATACTAAGAGCTATAATGCCCAACCAGTATCGAGACAGTGCTTCTTAAATGAACATATCAAAACAAAAATGAAATAGGAGAGAAAAAGGAGACCTAAAGAAACCAAACCACCTTAAGTGACACAGAAAATTAATGAAAAATGGAACAAACACCCCGATTTACTATGCATAAATGGAGTATGCAAAGCTAGTATGGGCCATTTTGCAAGCAGATGTTCTTCATACAGATACAACTCACAAAAACAAACAAGCAAGCAAACACAAAAACAAAACAAACAAAACAAAAACAGAAAAACAGTCATTCCTGGCATCAGAGAAAAAGGTTTTTCGGGTAAGTTAAATAATGCATTATGGAAGTGTTATAACACTAATTTTGTGAGATAATAGAATGTTCTTGCTGAGGCCTTTCAAACTTTGGATATGTAGCCAGATGATTCTGCGAATTACTAAAAACCAGGCAAATAAAACACCACAGATGGTGAATCAAGCTTAAGTTGAAAAAGAAAAATGAAGACATGAAATGCTCAGAGCCCATGCCAACTAATGATTTAGATTATGACCCATAATGCATTCTAATATTAAATAAAATTTACTTTTATAGCATAGAGACATAGGGTAGAAATAAACACTACTGTCATCTTCAGAGAGGCTTCCTCCAACTCTAGATAGGATCAGATGCAGAGAGTCATAGCCAGACATGATACAAAGAGAGAATCTAAACTGAAGGTCCCTCCCCTCAAAAATCAGTGCATGACACAGAACCCCAAGGAGGAGGAAATATTATAGGAGTCAGATGGGATGGAGGACACGGGAGAACATGACATACTGAATCAACTAAGCCAAGCTCATGTGGAGTCACAGAGACTGAGATGGAAGCACAGGGCCTGCATGGGTCTGTACCAGGTCCTCTGCATATAAGATATGGTTGTAAGCTGAGTGTTTTGATAGGAATTCTAACAGTTGGGAGCGGGTATATCTCTGACTCTTTTCCGGTACTTCGGACTCTTTTCCTCCTATTGGGTTTCCTTGTCCAGCCTCCACATGAGAGTTTTCGCATTGTCTTATTGAATGTTATTTTGGCATGGTTGTTTGTCCTTCTTTGGTAGAATTTTGTTTTTCTGAAGAGAAACAGAAGGGGGAATCTATATAGGGGTAGCTAGGAGATATAAAGGGTGGGTAAACTGACCTTGGAATGAATTTTATGAGAGAAAAATCTATTTGCCATTAAATAAATGAAAAAATACAATGCCAAAATAAGACCAAGAAGATTTTCATGTTGGTAAATATTTGTAAAATTAGTTGGCATTTAAAGAAGCAAAGGGCAGTAATTATACCATTTTCTAGCCATGGTATTACTGAAAAGTGATTTAAGAAGATATCATTACTTCATTTAACTTTTCTACTTTTTCTAAGAACCTCTTCTTAGAAATGTATAAAAGCCCTGCCTGAAATGTATATTTCAATTTTTAAACATTAGTGGCAGCCAATTAGTTTTATTTGTCCTTTTAGAGATAGAATTAACATATTGCACACTATGAGCAGTTTCTTCAATTTTGCATGTTCTTCTAACTAACAATTTTACTCCTTTTGTCTGTATATATATTTATGTACCGTATATGCATGTGTGTAAAGTGTATGTGTGTATGTGTGAATGATTGCAATTGTGTATATATGTTCACGTGCGTGAGGACTAGACTAAATATTGGTCTCTTTCTCTATTATTTTTTTCTTTTTAATTTAATTTTTGATACTTTATTTACATTTCCAATGTTTCCCCTTTTCTGGGTCTCCTCTTTGGAAGCCCCCTATCGCCTCCCCATCCCTACCTCTATGAGGGAATTCCACCTCCCACCCACCCGCCCACCCATCCCCCTATTCCCACCTTGACATTCCCCTTTACTGGGGCCTCTAACACCCTCAGGCCCAAGGGCCTTTCCTCTCTCCCTGATGGCCATCGAGGTCGAACTCTGCCGCATATGTGGTCCGAACCATGGGTCCATAGATGTGTATTCTTTGGTTGGTGGTCCAAACTTCAGGATGACCGGGGAGGGGTGGGTGGGTCAGGCCCATTGGCGCTGTTGCTCCCTCCATGGGGCTGCGAACTCCCTCAACTCCTTCAGTCCTTTCTCCAACTCCTCCATCTGGGACCTCACTCTCAGTCCAGCAGTTACTGTTAAGTGAAACTTGGGCATTTTGGGCTAATATCCACTTATCAGCGAGTACATACCATGTTTCTTCTTTTGTGACTGAGTTACCTCGCTCAGCATGATATTTTCAAGTTCCATCCATTTGCCTGCAAATTTCATTAAGTCACTGTTTTTAATAGCTGAGTAGTACTCCATAGTGTAAATGTACCACATTTTCTGTATCCATTCCTCTAATGAGGGACATCTGGGTTGTTTCCAGCTTCTGGCTATTATAAATATGGCTGCTATGAACATAGTGGAGCATGTGTCTTTATTACATGTTGGAGCATCTTCTGGGTATATACCCAGGAGAGGTATAGCTGGGTCCTCAGGTAGTATTATGTCCATTTTTCTGAGGTTCCGCCACACTGATATCCAGAGTGGTGGTACCAACTTGCAGAACCACC